>CM066599.1:18300000-18537030 GCA_033816785.1 Picus viridis | reverse complement strand
AGTCCTGCAGCCTCTTGAGTTCTAGCTCAGTTGGCTGTAGGACCTTCCTCATTCTGGGCTGGTGTTCCCCACACTCTGGGCTTAACTCAAGGGCTTGACACTGGCTGCTTGGGGCCCTGCCCTCACCATCGGCTGCTTGTGGCCCACCCTGGGGGCAAGGATGAAAGCACCCAGCCTGGTGTGAGTGCTGGCAGAAGCGGCCTGTGAGCTGAGCTGCACAGAGACCTTCCGTGGGCTTGTTTCGCCTTCTGCCACTTTCACATCAGCATCTTTTGAAGACTTGGGGATGTTGGTTGGCTCAGTCCTATTGTGACCCTTCCTTGGGATTTCCACAGCACCCCTGGCAGGCTCCTCCTCAACCTGCCTCCCACCCAGCACCCTTCACGCTCCCTGCTGAATAAAGCTGGGGTTTGTTTCTTTCTCCTCTGTCCTTGTATGGTGCTGTTCATTTGCAAGGTAATTATGATCCCTGGCAACTTGTTCTTCCCCTGTGGGGGAGAGCTGGCTCCAAAACCAGCCTGGTGGGAAGCAGAGCCCAGCAGAGGTGCCCTGATGAGCTGGGAGGTGGAGACCAGCCCAGCCTGCCCCCGGGGAAGCAGCCGCCTCGGCGGGGCAGGAAGCGAGCTGCGGCTGTGCTGCATGGGGGTGCTGGCAGCTGCCTGCTCTAGGAGGAGAGCAAGACATTGAGGTACCTGACATGTTCAGGAGCCCCTGATACGGGATAACAGAGCTCTGCAGCCTGGCTGGAGGAAGAGAGGATGGTTGGATCCCTGCTCTTCGTGCTCAGCAGCATCTGAGTTGTGCACAGTAAGTGCTGTTCCTTTCTGGCCAGCTGCAGCCACAGCAGGGAGATGCTTTGGGACTCCTTGCTCTGTACAGAGACTGGGAGCTGCTGCTGCAGGGGCTGGACTGGAGGGGTGGGATTCCTCACCCTGCTTGGTTGAGCTTTGTGCCACTCAGTCCTTTGTGCTCTGGAAGCATCTCGGCTTAAAAACCAGAGACAGAAAGGGTGCTGGAGCTGGGCAGTGCTGCTGGGTGCCATGGCTTGAACCTGGAGGCTGAGTGGGAGCTGTTTGCTGTCATGGTGAATGAGTTGAGCTGGGGGGGGCCAGTCATTTTAGCAACAGAAATGTCTCCAGCTGGGAGAGGAAAAGAGTGGGTGTGGAACGGCTCCTGGGGTGGGTGCTGACCTCCTGGCTGCTGGTGAGGAGGCTTCAGAGGCCATAGGCATTGAAAAGCTGCCCCCCCCCCCCCCCCCCCCCCCCCCCCCCCCCCAACCTGAAACGGGCTCAAGCTGCTCCATTTGTGGCAAGAAAGCCTCTGCAATAGGCAGGTGGCTGGGGGAAAACGTCCAAATCCTTACAACACCCACCCTGTGCCTTCCCAGAGCTGCAGCACTGAGCTCTCTGCTGCTGTCCTGCTGTGGTTCAGCTCAGCAGAAAGTATCTCAAGCAGGTTCTTGGTTTCTGCTAAGAAAATCTCTGTGCCCAGAGAAAATGCTGAAATGTCAAACTTGAGAGAGCTGCACAGTGAGAGCTGAGAGAGCTCAGCAGGGTGAGGTTGAAAGGGACCTCTGGAGCTCACCCAGTCCAAGCCCCTGCTCCAGCAGGGCCCCCACAGCAGCTTGCCCAGCAGCACAGTGCCCAGGAGGGGTTGGAAGCTCTCCAGAGAAGGAGACTCCACAACCTCTCTGGGCAGCCTGCCCCAGGGCTCTGCTCCCTCACACCAAACAACTTTCTCCTCAGGGAACCTCCTGGCTGCCACTCTGTGCCCATTGCCCCTTGTGCTGTCCCTGGGCACCACTGAGCAGAGTCTGGCCCCAGCCTCTTGCCCCCA
This sequence comes from Picus viridis, assembly GCA_033816785.1. Classification (NCBI taxonomy): domain Eukaryota; kingdom Metazoa; phylum Chordata; class Aves; order Piciformes; family Picidae; genus Picus; species Picus viridis. The sequence continues at coordinate 18,535,194 of CM066599.1, read as the reverse complement.
CAGCTCCTTCAGCTCTTGCTGAGCATTGCTCAGCTGCCCTCTGGGGCTGCTCTCCTGCAGGCTCTCAGCCCCAGGGCTCTCAGCCTTTGCTGCTCCCAGAGCTGCTCCAGGCCCCTCAGCAGCTTTGCAGCCTCCCCTGGACTCTCTCCAGCAGCTCCCTGTCTCTCTTGAGCTGGGGAGCCCAGAGCTGTGCTGCTGCCCCCCAGCACACAAGGAGCGATCAGGACTGGCACTAGAGCTGTGCAGCTGCTGGCAGCTGGGGGCCAGTGGTGAGGAATGGAGTTGGTCCTTTCTAAAGGAAACAACTCCAGAGGAGTTTGACCACCACAGAGTTTGACCATCAGCTCCTTTGGCCATCAAGAATCTCCATCCCTCTGCACAAACAGAAGGGAGGGGGCAGAGAGCTCATCCCTGTGCTCCACCTTCGAAACAGAAACTTCACTAACTGCGAACCTCGCTGTGGCATCCCTGGCCCAGGGCAGCCTCCAGCTGCTGATTTGACTGTTGCAGGGCTCTCACTTTTCAGAAGGGGAGAGCAACCCCAAAGATCGACTTCTGCTTCTGGGGCCTTTTTTGTCCTTTCAGTGCAAGTCCCCAGGGCAGCTGAGCTGTGCTCACAATCACCTCTGCAGATCAGCTCGAGCTGTTTGTCCTGGTTTCTTGCATGAACCCTTCTGGTGCCTTCACAAACTTTCCTCTCGTCACCCTGCGTGGTTTGAGCTGGGTAGCTGCACCAGAAGCCAGGCAAAGGCAGCAGCAGCAGTGCTGAACTCTGCAGCAGCAGCAGCAGCAGCAGCGCTGAACTCTGCAGCAGCAGCAGCGCTGAACTCTGCAGCAGCAGCGCTGAACTGCAGCAGCAGCAGCGCTGAACTCTGCAGCAGCAGTGCTGAACTCTGCAGCAGCAGCAGCAGTGCTGAACTCTGCAGCAGCAGCAGCAGTGCTGAACTCTGCAGCAGCAGCAGCAGTGCTGAACTCTGCAGCAGCAGCAGCAGTGCTGAACTCTGCAGCAGCAGCAGCGCTGAACTCTGCAGCAGCAGTGCTGAACTCTGCAGCAGCAGCAGCAGTGCTGAACTCTGCAGCAGCAGCAGCAGTGCTGAACTCTGCAGCAGCAGCAGCAGTGCTGAACTCTGCAGCAGCAGCAGCAGCAGTGCTGAACTCTGCAGCAGCAGCAGCAGTGCTGAACTCTGCAGCAGCAGCACTGAACTCTGCAGCAGCAGCAGCAGTGCTGAACTCTGCAGCAGCAGCAGCAGCAGCGCTGAACTCTGCAGCAGCAGCAGCAGTGCTGAACTCTCTGGCAGCAGCACTGAACTCTGCAGCAGCAGCAGCAGTGCTGAACTCTGCAGCAGCAGCAGCAGCAGCGCTGAACTCTGCAGCAGCAGCAGCAGTGCTGAACTCTGCAGCAGCAGCAGCAGTGCTGAACTCTGCAGCAGCAGCAGCAGCAGTGCTGAACTCTGCAGCAGCAGCAGCAGCACTGAACTCTGCAGCAGCAGCAGCAGCAGCGCTGAACTCTGCAGCAGCAGATTTTCTCTCACTTGCATGGAAGCCAGCTGAGACACTTCAGCTGCAGCAACCTGCAGCATGCTGAGGAGCAGGCCCCATGCACTCCCGGGGCAGGGGTGCAGGCAGAGCCTTGCTCCCTGCTGGCTGGGCTGTGGGGGTGTGTTACAGGGAGGCAGAGCTCTGCCTGCCCTCAGCTTCAAAGCTGCTGGAGCCAGAGCCTTAGCAAACGCTGTCTGCTGAGCCTCCTGCCCCGGGGAGCAGCCCCAGGGCTGGGAGATCAATAACTTTATTGGCAGGAAATTCAGGTGTAGCTGTTGGAAGGTCTGGTTGAAGCTTTGCCTTGCAAACCTGAGTGGTGCTGCTTGAGAGGCTTCAGCCAGGTGCTGGGGGTTCAGAATCACTTCGGTTGGAAACCATCTCTAGGGTGGTTGAGTCCAACCTCAGTAAGTTCTCTTAACTCCACTAAGCCTGGTGCTGAACCATGGCCCCCAGCACCACATCTCTGTGGCTTTTAAACACCTCCAGGGTGAGGATTCAACCACCTCCCCAGCAGCCTGTACCAGCGCTTGAGAACCCTTTCAGTGAAGAATTTTTGTCTGATCTCCACCCTGAACCTCCCTTGGGGCAACCTGAGGCCATTTCCTCTTGTCCTGTCTCTTGTTCCCTTGGGAGGAGATCCCAACCCCCCCACTGGCTCCAGCCTCCTTTCAAGGGGTTGCAGAGAGTTGTCATTTGTGATTCTAGGGGGCCCAGGGCACGGTGTGGGGCAGAGCCCATGGCACATGGCTTCTCCAAGAGCTGGAGCTGGGTGGTTTCATAGGTCAGGAGTCGGGGAGCAAGCACCAACCCACCTCCTGCAGAACAGAGAGTAGGGCAGAAGAGCTTCTCTGTATTCATTTCAGCTTCCTAGAACCACAGGCTGGGTTGGCTTGGAAGGGACCTTCAAGCTCATCCAGCTCCAACCCCCTGCCATGGGCAGGGACACCTCCCACCAGCCCAGGCTGCTCAGGTCTTCATCCAACCCGGCCTGGAACACCTCCAGGGAGGGGACAAGTTCAGAAGCCTCTCCCTTCACTTTTCAACCTTAAAAGCTCCGGATGGAGAATGCTCTGCTCTGGGGGGCTGTCCTGTGTGTGCCTAAAAGCTGGCTCCCCAGTGCCACCACGGTGCCAGCCCCCAGCCATCCCCCTCGCTATCATTTTGTCTGCTAAACCTTGGAGCCTGCTCAGTTCCTCCTGAGATCCTGATGCTCTAATGAGCTAAACGAGTTCAGCAAGGACTGGCTGCAGCCACTGCCCCTGCTGCAGGTAATCCCTGTAATTAATTCTGCTCAGACAGAGCAACGATGCTGCCTAATTAAACCCTGGCTGGAGAGGGAAGAGCCTTCCCTTCCCAGCTCTGATCTGAGCCAGTCTGTCCAGTCCCCCAAACCCCTCTGCCTCACTCCAGGGGTTAAGGCTTTGCTCAGGGACGTTTCCAAAGGCATGGGAAGTTCTCAGCTAAAGGGTGCTGCCAAAGGGCAGGGACTTGCTGCTTGCTGGGGTAAAGATGCACCAAAGATGCTGCCTGGTGACAGGGGAAGGCTCAGTGGCTCGGTGGGCACAGCCCTCCCTGCTCACTGTGGGGCTGCTACAGCACCCAAGATCCACATAAGGTGAGGAGACCTCTGCCAGGAGCTTGTCTGGGTATTTGTTGTCTGGATTAGGAGTTGTAAGAGGGGCTGAGGGTGTCCCGTGGGATCTGTGTCCCCAGCCACACCAGTGGAAGATGTCCTGCTCGAATGGGCCAGTTCTGTCCTGCCAATTCTTTCCTGCAGGAGTGCTCAGGGACTGGCACAGGCTGCCCAGGGAGGTGGTGGAGTCCCCATCCCTGGAGATGTTCAAGAAACCTGTGGCCATGGCACTTGGGGCCAGGGTTTGGTGCCCACGGTGGTGGCAGGTCAATGCTTGGACCCTTAGAGGTCTTTTCCAGCCAAAGCCATTCAGGATTCCATGACCCCAGTGGCAGCCTGGGAGCCTGAATCCTGCTGGGCGTGTTGGCTTTGGATTGTTTTTAAAGGCACTGACATCTGAAGTGTTTCCTGGGGTGACAGAGCCCCCACTGCTGGGCACCTGCCCCAGGGAGTGCAGCACCCTGGTGGATGTCCCCTGCAAAGCATCTGAAGAGACCCCCCTTCCCCAGGGGTCTGTGCTGCAGGGTCCCTGGCAAGCCCTGGGGGCCATGAGGCACCACCTCATGCCCTGGAGAGCCCAGCAGCACCCAGCTGCACCCCAACTCATCCTTTCTCTCCCCAGATCTTGGCCCCACAGCGGTGTCAGAAGAGGGTCCCCCATGGCTGTGGCTGATGGCAAGGGGACCCTGCTCATGCCAGCCAGCGGCGCCCTGGCCCTGCTGGGCGTCTTGGTTTACCTGGGGGCCCTGTGTGCTGCCTGCAGACGGTGAGTGCTGCCCATGGGCTCTCTGCTTTCCCTCCTGCTGCTGGGGACAGGGCTAGGGATGCCTCGGTGGCATTTAGTGGTGGCATGTGGAGACTGTGGCTGTGCCTGTCCTGGTCTGGGATCTGCTGCTCTGCTCACCCCTAACTCCCAGCTACAGCACAGCTCAGTGGGGTGCAGGGTGCAATCAGGATCTCTCCAGCCAGTATGGAGCCAGCTTGAGGCTGGTGAAGGAGCAGGTTGTGGGTTGGGCAGCGAGGTGAGGCACAGAATGATGCCCATCAGGGCCGGGCTGGGGGCCACTCCTTGCCCCTATCCTGACCACCTGCCTGAAGCTCAGCCACGCCTCTCCTCGCAGCAAGGGCAGGAAGAAGAAGGTCCCCTCCCGATGGGGTGAAGCTGGTGGACGAGGTAAGCAGATGCTGGGGAGGGCAGGATCGGCTGGGGGCAGCTCCGCTCCCCCAGGTGCCAGCCATGCCCCTGACACGTGCCCCACTGCAGGCCCTGGTGGGGCAGACGCAGCTGCGCTCGCTCAGCAAGTCGGACACCAAGCTGCATGAGCTGTACCGAGTGAAGGCCAGGGATGCCCGTGAGTGCCCAGCCAGCAGGGGCAGCCAGCAGGGCTGCCAGCCCTTGGAGGGTCCCCTCGGCCCCCAGGCTGCCCAGCAAGCGCGTGGTGGCACAGAGACAGTGCCGCGCTGCCACCGCAGGGCTTGGTGCCCGCTGTGTTCCCGATTCCTCCCACCTCCTATCCTCTCCCTGCAGCCCAGCGCCCGGCCAGCCTGGATCTCCCGTGCCCCCCGTGCCCCCGTGCCCCCAGCCAGCGGTGACCCTCTCAGCGTCCTCCTGCACCGGGAGCTGCCCCAGATCCCTGTCCCCCAGCGCCCGGCAGCCTCCTCAGCCCCTGAACAAACCTACTCCAACCTGCTCTTCACCCCAGCACGGAAAGCGGTGCAGGACACTGTCTATGAGTGCGTGGCAGTGGGGGCAGAGGATGCCCCGGTGCCCCCCGGACCCACCAGCACCCAAGTGCCCCCCAGGCGTGCGGGGGCTCGGGGCAGCCGACTACGCCTGTGTCCGGAAGGTGAAGAAGGCAGCGCCCACGGAGGTGCAGGATGGAGCTGCGGTGGCACCTCCTGCAGCTCCACGGTGCTGGGATGGTGCCAGCAGTGCCCCCTGGCAAAGGTATGGCTCTGGGGCGGTGGGGATGGGCATGGGACCGTGCTGTGCTTGCTGGATGGGGCACACGGTGCCCTGTCTCCCTGTAACACTTGTGTTTGGAGCAGGGTGTAAAGCAGGGTTCTCCAGGGGAGCTTTTATGGGGTCAGGAGGAAGCTGAGACCCCCAAGGGTGGGTGATGCCCATGGTGCTGCTCCCTGTGCAGAAACTGGGATCCACAGTGGGTGATCCACTGCCGGAATCCTCCGAGGGCTGCACGGGCATAGGGATACCCCCGGGGGGCTTGCCCCTAACTGCCACCTTCCTCTTGCAGCTGGAGGACATGTACTCAACAGTGTGCAAAGCCACCAAGAAGACCCAGGCCCCCACATCGGCCTCAGGGGAGAGGGGTGCTGGGTGGCCACCCCTGCGCCGGGACGAGGGTGCGCTGGCTGGGTGCCGGTCCCCGGCAGCCCAAGGCACCCTGGACCCCTGCTACGAGTCTGTCAGCGACAGAGCCTGGGCTGCTCAGGGCCGTGGCCCCGACCCAGACTACGAGGCTGTGGACCTGAACTGGAGGAAGGTGGTGAAAAGGGAGCCAGGCAAGGCCTCGGCCCCCGAGAGCCTCTACGAGAGCGTGGGGGACATCTGGGCGGGGAGCCCCCGGAGAGCCTCGGCCAGGACAGCAGCCAACGGCCTGGAGGTCTACATCACCAACCTATAGCATCCCCTGGTCCTCACCACAGCGTGGGCACACCCTGCATGGACGCTGTTGGGGTGGGGGTTGCCCTAGGACTGGCTCTGTAGGGGCTTGAGCCCCCCAAGGACGGATGCTGGGTGGGGGGCTGCATCCCCACGAGCTCTTTCTGGGCATACTTTGTGTTACTCCTCTTGAAGCAGCCTTGTCCCATCCCTCCCCACCACTGCCGGCAGGCTGATGTTGGCAGAGGCAGGCTGCAGGTGCTGGGTGCCGCATGGGGAGCCCAGGGGGTCGGGGGCTGGCACTGCTGCCAAGATGGGAACCACAATGGGACTTGTCCTTTGGGGCAGCTGGTGGCAGGGCTGTGGGCCCTGATCCTCCCCCAGGACCAGTGGGCTCGTAGAATCCCATCCTGGTTTGGGTGGGAAGAGACCTTCCCAGTCCGACCCCCTGCAGCCCCAGGGACATCTGTGACCAGAGCAGGTTGCTCACAGCCCCCAACCACCTGCCCCGCAGTGGTGCCAGGGATGGGGCGGCTCCCAGCTCTCTGCTGCTGGTGGCTGCCTGTCCTCCCTCACCCAGTCCCACCTCTCCGACACAGTCACGGGTGCCTCTGTGAGCAGACGGCTTCCACACTCCATTAAAAGGCTGAGGGGTTTATCCTTGTCAGGAGAAAACTCTTAAGCTGGATCTAAAGCCTGGTCCTGGTGGCTGGTGCTGGGAGAGGAGCTGCTGGCTGGGGCACGGAGGGGTTTGCATCTCTGAGGTGTGGAGGTGCAGCCTCCAGGAGCTGCTGGGTGGGGGGCTGGGACAGCCTGCAGCTGGGACCTGCCGTGGCTGTGCCTAAACCCAGGGCCGGATGCTGTCCCTGCAGTCAGGCTCAGAGCCCCCTGCCGTGCCCTGTGGCGGGCAGGAAGCCATGTGTGCCTGCCGTGGGCAGCTTTGCCCCTGCGTGGCAGCAGGGAGGAGATGCAAACTGAAAACCTGGGAAGCTCAGCAGAACCTGCCGAGCTTGGCAGCGAGCAGCTCATGCCAAACCACAGAGCCCCAGAGCAGCCCCGGCAGTTACCCTCCCCTATAGTCCCGGATGTGAGGGGGTGGGTCTCCTCGCCTACTGCAAGCCTTCAGCGCAGCAGGTGCCGGGGTGGGGTCGGTGTTTGAGTTCCCACCCCGCAGCCTGAAGGCCAGGACAGAGTCCGTGGGGCTGTCCCAGACGGTGGCCGCCGACGGTCGCTCCTCAGCCTGTCCACCTCCGACTGTGCCCCGGCAGCCCAGGGCTGGCTAACGCGGGGCCATGGGGGGTTGGTATCCCCTGCCTGGAGGGGTAATGTCCCCACTGTGGCAGAGGGCCAGGAGTCCTGGGGTGCTTGGCCACTCATTGTCCCTCGGGGGTGGCTGGAGCTGTCCCCTTCAGCCTGTGCCGTGCCCAAGGCCAGAAGCTTTCATAAGCATTAAAAAACCCGAGGAAACTGGGAAAGCCCCCACGCGCCCGGCCAGCAGAGCCGCTGCCACCGCGGGGCACGGCCAGCCGCGGGGTCCCCTTCCATGCCACAGAGCAGGAGGGAGCAGCCAGGTGAAGGGCAGTGTCCCTCGGAACTGGGGTACCCATGGGGCCCCAAACCTGCCCTGGCTGTGCCAGAGCTACCGGGGACTGGGCACCAGCAGCATCCACAGCAGCTGGCAGTGCCACGTGGGGCACAGGAGGTCCTTGCATCCCATCCTGCAGCTCGTTAGCACCCCAGGGGCTGGATCCCCCGGGGCTTGGCACCACCCAGATCTCCTGGGACCTGTGTTTGGGCTGAGAGAAGAGCTCCCTGGGTCGTTTAATGGTTAACGGAAGCGAAACGCTGAGCTTAGCAGCTCCATCAGGTCCAGCAACTAACCCAGCTGCCTGTTGCACGAGGGCACCACCAAACCCTCCATGGCCCATCTGGGAGATGCCCCTGCAGTGTCCAGGATACCTCACTGGAAATGAGCTCTGGTGCCCCTCTCCCCAAACACTGGCCACTCCAGGGATGAGGGGGGAACTGCACTGCAGCCCTGCAGAGCCATACAGGCTGAAGAGAAGCCCGGAGCAGCACTCTGTGTGCTGGCCTCCGCTCACTCCACCTTGTGGAATGGCCCTCACTGTCCCCTGGAAGACAGGGAATTGGCCTCTAGCAGGAGCATGGGGGTCCCACACCCAACCTAGGGATGAGGAGGGGTCTTCCCAGCCTTACCTGCTTGGATACGTGGACCCCAACCTTCTGCCAGACCACAGCATCATGATGTTTTGGGATGGATCCTCCTTCCCTTCTGAGGCTTCCAGCAGGGCTGGGCACATTTTCCACCCCCAAGGACTGGGCTGTTGCTCGGGTACCACTGGTGCTGCTTCCTGAGTCCCACAGGCACCGCACTCAGCATGCAGCACTGAGGCCTTTCCCTGCCCCCATCTGGGAGATCTGCTCCTCCAGCTCTGCAGGAGCAGATTTCCCTGGATGGGGGCAGCCCAGTGCCATGCTGAGTGTGCCTTGCACTAGGGAAGCAGCACAGTGGTACCCGACCTTAGGGCAGCGCTCAGCACTGTCCCAGCCCTGCCCAGCTCCTGAAGGGAAGGAGCTCCTGCATGGACATGATGCCTCTGTTCAGGGTTGCTCCACAGGAAGTTTAGGTTGGACATGAGGAGCAATTTCTTCCCTTGAGGGTTGTCAAGGCCTGGCCCAGGCTGCCCAGGGCAGTGCAGTCCCCATCCCTGGAGGGTTTTGAAGCTGTGGAGCTGTGGTGCTGAGGGCCATGGTTTGGTGGTGCCCTGGCGGTGCTGGGTTAGGTGCTGGACCTGATGACCTTCAAGCTCTCTTCCAACCCAAACGACCCAGGGAGCTCTTCTCTCAGCCCAAACACAGGTCCCAGGAGATCTGGGTGGTGCACGAGGGATCCAGCCCTGGAGAGCTGCAGGATGGGATGATGAAAAAAGAGAGGAGGGGAAGGATGCAGCCGGGGGGGAGCCCACACACCAGGGTGGCACAGCTGGCAGCAGGAAGAGCGTGGCAGCACCAGCACCCACGGCCCCACAGCATCATCTCTCAGGGACTTATCTGTCAGGGGGAAGGGAGCAGCTGCCGGGGCTGGCTCCTCTCTCTGGGGCTCTGTGGTTTGGCACCGAGCTGCTTCCCGGCTGCAAAGCTCCTCGGCAGGTTCTGCTGAGCTCTGTGTTTTCAGTTTGCATCTCCTCCCCTGCTGCCACGCAGGGGCAAAGCTGCCCACGGCAGGCACATGGCTTCCTGCCTGCCACAGGGCACGGCAAGGGGGCTCTGAGCCTGACTGCAGGGACAGCATCCGGCCCTGGGTTTAGGCACAGCCACGGCAGGTCCCAGCTGCAGGCTGTCCCAGCCCCCCGCAGCAGCTCCTGGAGGCTGCACCTCCACACCTCAGAGATGCAAACCCCTCCGTGCCCCAGCCAGCAGCTCCTCTCCCAGCACCAGCCACCAGGACCAGGCTTTAGATCCAGCTTAAGAGTTTTCTCCTGACAAGGATAAACCCCTCCCAGCCTTTTAATGGAGTGTGGAAGCCGTCTGCTCACAGAGGCACCCGTGACTGTGTCGGAGAGGTGGGACTGGGTGAGGGAGGACAGGCAGCCACCAGCAGCAGAGAGCTGGGAGCCGCCCCATCCCTGGCACCACTGCGGGGCAGGTGGTTAGGGGCTGTGAGCAACCTGCTCTGGTCACAGATGTCCCTGGGGGCTGCAGGGGGTCGGACTGGGAAGGTCTCTTCCCACCCAAACCAGGATGGGATTCTACGAGCCCACTGGTCCTGGGGGGAGGATCAGGGCCCACAGCCCTGCCACCAGCTGCCCCAAAGGACAAGTCCCATTGTGGTTCCCATCTTGGCAGCAGTGCCAGCCCCGACCCCCTGGGCTCCCCATGCGGCACCCAGCACCTGCAGCCTGCCTCTGCCAACATCAGCCTGCCGGCAGCGGGTGGGAGGGATGGGACAAGGCTGCTTCAAGAGGAGTAACACAAAGTATGCCCAGAAAGAGCTCGTGGGGATGCAGCCCCCCACCCAGCATCCGTCCTTGGGGGGCTCAAGCCCCTACAGAGCCAGTCCTAGGGCAACCCCCACCCCAACAGCGTCCATGCAGGGTGTGCCCACGCTGTGGTGAGGACCAGGGGATGCTATAGGTTGGTGATGTAGACCTCCAGGCCGTTGGCTGCTGTCCTGGCCGAGGCTCTCCGGGGCTCCCCCGCCCAGATGTCCCCCACGCTCTCGTAGAGGCTCTCGGGGGCCGAGGCCTTGCCTGGCTCCCTTTTCACCACCTTCCTCCAGTTCAGGTCCACAGCCTCGTAGTCTGGGTCGGGGCCACGGCCCTGAGCAGCCCAGGCTCTGTCGCTGACAGACTCGTAGCAGGGGTCCAGGGTGCCTTGGGCTGCCGGGGGGGACCGGCACCCAGCCAACGCACCCTCGTCCCGGCGCAGGGGTGGCCACCCAGCACCCCTCTCCCCTGAGGCCGATGTGGGGGCCTGGGTCTTCTTGGTGGCTTTGCACACTGTTGAGTACATGTCCTCCAGCTGCAAGAGGAAGGTGGCAGTTAGGGGCAAGCCCCCGGGGGTATCCCTATGCCCGTGCAGCCCTCGGAGGATTCCGGCAGTGGATCACCCACTGTGGATCCCAGTTTCTGCACAGGGAGCAGCACCATGGGCATCACCCACCCTTGGGGGTCTCAGCTTCCTCCTGACCCCATAAAAGCTCCCCTGGAGAACCCTGCTTTACACCCTGCTCCAAACACAAGTGTTACAGGGAGACAGGGCACCGTGTGCCCCATCCAGCAAGCACAGCACGGTCCCATGCCCATCCCCACCGCCCCAGAGCCATACCTTTGCCAGGGGGGCACTGCTGGCACCATCCCAGCACCGTGGAGCTGCAGGAGGTGCCACCGCAGCTCCATCCTGCACCTCCGTGGGCGCTGCCTTCTTCACCTTCCGGACACAGGCGTAGTCGGCTGCCCCGAGCCCCGCACGCCTGGGGGGCACTTGGGTGCTGGTGGGTCCGGGGGGCACCGGGGCATCCTCTGCCCCCACTGCCACGCACTCATAGACAGTGTCCTGCATCGCTTTCCGTGCTGGGGTGAAGAGCAGGTTGGAGTAGGTTTGTTCAGGGGCTGAGGAGGCTGCCGGGCGCTGGGGGACAGGGATCTGGGGCAGCTCCCGGTGCAGGAGGACGCTGAGAGGGTCACCGCTGGCTGGGGGGCACGGGGGGCACGGGGGGCACGGGAGATCCAGGCTGGCCGGGCGCTGGGCTGCAGGGAGAGGATAGGAGGTGGGAGGAATCGGGAACACAGCGGGCACCAAGCCCTGCGGTGGCAGTGCGGCACTGTCTCTGTGCCACCACGCGCTTGCTGGGCAGCCTGGGGGCCGAGGGGACCCTCCAAGGGCTGGCAGCCCCTGCTGGCTGCCCCTGCTGGCTGGGCACTCACGGGCATCCCTGGCCTTCACTCGGTACAGCTCATGCAGCTTGGTGTCCGACTTGCTGAGCGAGCGCAGCTGCGTCTGCCCCACCAGGGCCTGCAGTGGGGCACGTGTCAGGGGCATGGCTGGCACCTGGGGGAGCGGAGCTGCCCCCCAGCCGATCCTGCCCTCCCCAGCATCTGCTTACCTCGTCCACCAGCTTCACCCCATCGGGGAGGGACCTTCTTCTTCCTGCCCTTGCTGCGAGGAGAGGCGTGGCTGAGCTTCAGGCAGGTGGTCAGGATAGGGGCAAGGAGTGGCCCCCAGCCCGGCCCTGATGGGCATCATTCTGTGCCTCACCTCGCTGCCCAACCCACAACCTGCTCCTTCACCAGCCTCAAGCTGGCTCCATACTGGCTGGAGAGATCCTGATTGCACCCCTGCACCCCACTGAGCTGTGCTGTAGCTGGGAGTTAGGGGTGAGCAGAGCAGCAGATCCCAGACCAGGACAGGCACAGCCACAGTCTCCACATGCCACCACTAAATGCCACCGAGGCATCCCTAGCCCTGTCCCCAGCAGCAGGAGGGAAAGCAGAGAGCCCATGGGCAGCACTCACCGTCTGCAGGCAGCACACAGGGCCCCCAGGTAAACCAAGACGCCCAGCAGGGCCAGGGCGCCGCTGGCTGGCATGAGCAGGGTCCCCTTGCCGTCAGCCACAGCCATGGGGGACCCTCTTCTGACACCGCTGTGGGGCCAAGATCTGGGGAGAGAAAGGATGGTTGGGGGGCAGCTGCGCTGCTGGGCTCTCCAGGGCATGAGGTGGTGCCTCATGGCCCCCAGGGCTTGCCAGGGACCCCTGCAGCACAGACCCCTGGGAAGGGGGGGGTCTCTTCAGATGCTTTGCAGGGGGACATCCACCAGGGTGCTGCACTCCCTGGGGGCAGGTGCCCCAGCAGTGGGGGCTCTGTCACCCCAGGAAACACTTCGATGTCAGTGCCTTTAAAAACAACTAAAGCCAACACGCCCAGCAGGATTCAGGCTCCCAGGCTGCCACTGGGGTCATGGAATCCTGAATGGCTTTGGCTGGAAAAGACCTCTAAGGGTCCAAGCATTGACCTGCCACCACCGTGGGCACCAAACCCTGGCCCCAAGTGCCATGGCCACAGGTTTCTTGAACATCTCCAGGGATGGGGACTCCACCACCTCCCCTGGGCAGCTCTGTGCCAGTCCCTGAGCACTCCTGCAGGAAAGAATTGGCAGGACAGAACTGGCCCATTCGAGCAGGACATCTTCCACTGGTGTGGCTGGGGACACAGATCCCACGGGACACCCTCAGCCCCTCTTACAACTCCTAATCCAGACAACAAATACCCAGACAAGCTCCTGGCAGAGGTCTCCTCACCTTATGTGGATCTTGGGTGCTGTAGCAGCCCCACAGTGAGCAGGGAGGGCTGTGCCCACCGAGCCACTGAGCCTTCCCCTGTCACCAGGCAGCATCTTTGGTGCATCTTTACCCCAGCAAGCAGCAAGTCCCTGCCCTTTGGCAGCACCCTTTTAGCTGAGAACTTCCCATGCCTTTGGAAACGTCCCTGAGCAAAGCCTTAACCCCTGGAGTGAGGCAGAGGGGTTTGGGGGACTGGACAGACTGGCTCAGATCAGAGCTGGGAAGGGAAGGCTCTTCCCTCTCCAGCCAGGGTTTAATTAGGCAGCATCGTTGCTCTGTCTGAGCAGAATTAATTACAGGGATTACCTGCAGCAGGGGCAGTGGCTGCAGCCAGTCCTTGCTGAACTCGTTTAGCTCATTAGAGCATCAGGATCTCGGGAGGAACTGAGCAGGCTCCAAGGTTTAGCAGACAAAATGATAGCGAGGGGGATGGCTTCTCCTAAAGTCTTGTGTGCCAAACAATTTCACAAACTCATTTCCACAATAGAGGAAGTGGGACTGTTTTGGAGCCAGAAATCTGTTGTGTATTTTCCTGTGGGTTTCCACAAGTGTTTTTACTCTTCTGATTAGCCACTTAGCTAGCCATTGCTGTTATTTTGCTCCTTTGACTATGACAGTTTAAAATTCTTGTTATACTCTTTATCTCTATTCTCTTTAATCTTTTCCTGTGTGATTTCTTATTTTATGCAAAAACATTCATTTTTCCCATATCAAGCTCAGCCACCCTCTGTTCAGAGGTTTTTCCATTCAAATAAAGAACAAACAACAATTAAATCAGTACATTTTAAAAACCCTACAACACACACAAAGAAAAATCCACTCATTGCATATTATAGATACACACTGTAAATTTATGTATTTCAGAATGTAGCTCATTTGAAAGCCTCCTTTCCTACAAATTAATACCTTTTTTCTACATCTAGTAGAATAGGGAAGCTATTGTGTTGGATTGGTAGGGTCAGCTGGCTTCTTAGGGGTTTTACTCCCCTCCAAGAACATTCAGAGCTGCTACATAAGAACCCCAGAGAGCAACAGAGACTGCAACTAGCCTGGCGGGGAGCTGAGCAGCTGAAGGGAGCTAACTCTAACCCGCCCCCCACCCCCAAAAAAGGCTGGAGCTGCAATCCCCCTTACCACTCAGCCAGCCTCTGTTCAGAGGACCTTCCACTCAAATTAAAAAACTAAAAATGTGTGTGTTGTGGGGGGTTTTAAATTTATAAGTGGGGGTAATTTCAAAGCCTTTTTGCATACACATTACTACCATTCTATAAGCTCTTGATAAACTGCACAGTTTTTTCTCTGCTGGAATTACCTCACACTAATACTTACATTTTCTCCTGGGCTTTCATCCCCTCCGAGATCATTCAGGCAATTCAAACACTCAGGGCTGCAAGCAGGTTTTTTGGGAGGCTGCCCCCACCCTTCACTCACCTGCTCCTCCACTGCATCATCACCTATCCCCATGTGGCATCATGAAAGGAAAGACAGACAGCTGTCCCCAACCCAGGAACACCCTTCTTGGTAGGATTTCCACCTTCAGCACACAGCTGAGTTTTTGCCGTGTTTCTCTTCTCTGTGAGAGCTGTTGCACAGGTCTGCATCTCCAAGCATATTACATGTTCCCTGGGATTTACTACCCCAAGATCACTGTGCAGTCAGTGCCTTTCTTGCTGGCAATCAACCATCTCTTCTGTCTGTTGCTCTCAAATGTTCTGATCATTTCAGCTTTCTGAGCCTGTGTCGGTACAACTCCTCCTTAGGGCACTGCAAACAGAGAGAGACAAACCTTCCTTCTGTCCAATGGTTCCAGGAAGAATCCTGGCACTGTTAGGCAGGCACCAACAGGGTGGCAGCCTTGAGGTGACATCAGCCTGGCACTAGAGCTGGGTGTTCTGAGCAGTTGAGGAACCCTGGGGAACACCTGCAGAGCGTTAGTTCCTCTGTAGGGGAGCACTGGCCTTAGAGACAAAGACTTCTTTAATCTGGGCACCAGCTGCACCTCTCAGCAGTGCCCAACTGCAGAGCAAGGGCCTGCACATTCATCTAGATCCAGCTATTGAGTTGGACTGGTAGGGTCAGGAGCACCTGGCCTCTTAGGGGTTTTAGTCTCCTCCAGGAACATTCAGGCATTTCAGACATTCAGAACTGCTATATAAGAACCCCAGAGAGCAACAGATGCTGGAACTAACCTGGTGGGGAGCTGAGCAGATGAAGGGAGCTGCAATACACACACACACACACACACCCCCCCAACAACAGCTGGAGCTGCAATCCCACCCTCCCCCCAAAACACCACCCCACCCCAGACCCCCCAACAACGGCCGGAGGCGCCAAGTCCGCTCCCCCCTCCCCCAACAACGGCCGGAGGCGCCAAGTCCGCTCCCCCCTCCCCAACAACGGCCGGAGGCGCCAAGTCCGCTCCCCCTCCCCAACAACGGCCGGAGGCGCCAAGTCCGCTCCCCCCTCCCCAACAACGGCCGGAGGCGCCAAGTCCGCTCCCCCTCCCCAACAACGGCCGGAGGCGCCAAGTCCGCTCCCCCTCCCCAACAACGGCCGGAGGCGCCAAGTCCGCTCCCCCCCTCCCCAACAACGGCCGGAGGCGCCAAGTCCGCTCCCCCCTCCCCAACAACGGCCGGAGGCGCCAAGTCCGCTCCCCCCTCCCCAACAACGGCCGGAGGCGCAAGTCCGCTCCCCCTCCCCAACAACGGCCGGAGGCGCCAAGTCCGCTTCCCCCCTCCCCAACAAAGGCCGGAGGCGCCAAGTCCGCTTCCCCCTCCCCAACAAAGGCCGGAGGCGCCAAGTCCGCTTCCCCCTCCCCAACAAAGGCCGGAGGCGCCAAGTCCGCTCCCCCCAACAAAGGCCGGAGGCGCCAAGTCCGCTCCCCCCCCAACAAAGGCCGGAGGCGCCAAGTCCGCTCTCCCCCCCCCCCCCCAAAAACAAAGGCCGGAGGCGCCAAGTCCGCTCCCCCCCCAACAAAGGCCGGAGGCGCCAAGTCCGCTCCCCCCCCCCAACAAAGGCCGGAGGCGCCAAGTCCGCTCCCCCCCCAACAAAGGCCGGAGGCGCCAAGTCCGCTCTTCCCCCCCCCCCCCCCAAAAACAAAGGCCGGAGGCGCCAAGTCCGCTCCCCCCAAAAAACAAAGGCCGGAGGCGCCAAGTCCGCTCCCCTCCCCAACAAAGGCCGGAGGCGCCAAGTCCGCTCCCCCCTCCCCAACAAAGGCCGGAGGCGCCAAGTCCGCTCCCCCCCTCCCCAACAAAGGCCGGAGGCGCCAAGTCCGCTCCCCTCCCCCCCGCAACAAAGGCCGGAGGCGCCAAGTCCGCTCCCCTCCCCCGCAACAAAGGCCGGAGGCGCCAAGTCCGCTTCCCCCCTCCCCAACAACGGCCGGAGGCGCCAAGTCCGCTTCCCCCCTCCCCAACAACGGCCGGAGGCGCCAAGTCCGCTTCCCCCCTCCCCAACAACGGCCGGAGGCGCCAAGTCCGCTTCCCCCCTCCCCAACAAAGGCCGGAGGCGCCAAGTCCGCTTCCCCCCTCCCCAACAAAGGCCGGAGGCGCCAAGTCCGCTTCCCCCCCCAACAAAGGCCGGAGGCGCCAAGTCCGCTCCCCCCCCAACAAAGGCCGGAGGCGCCAAGTCCGCTCCCCCCCCAACAAAGGCCGGAGGCGCCAAGTCCGCTCCCCCCCCAAAAACAAAGGCCGGAGGCGCCAAGTCCGCTCCCCCCCAAAAACAAAGGCCGGAGGCGCCAAGTCCGCTCCCCCCAACAAAGGCCGGAGGCGCCAAGTCCGCTCCCCCCAACAAAGGCCGGAGGCGCCAAGTCCGCTCCCCCCCCAACAAAAAGGCCGGAGGCGCCAAGTCCGCTCTCCCCCCCCAAAAACAAAGGCCGGAGGCGCCAAGTCCGCTCCCCCCCCAAAACAAAGGCCGGAGGCGCCAAGTCCGCTCCCCCCCCCCCAACAAAGGCCGGAGGCGCCAAGTCCGCTCCCCCCCCCCCAACAAAGGCCGGAGGCGCCAAGTCCGCTCCCCCCTCCCCAACAAAGGCCGGAGGCGCCAAGTCCGCTCCCCCCCCCCCCAACAAAGGCCGGAGGCGCCAAGTCCGCTCCCCTCCCCCGCAACAAAGGCCGGAGGCGCCAAGTCCGCTCCCCTCCCCCCGCAACAAAGGCCGGAGGCGCCAAGTCCGCTCCCCTCCCCCCCCAACAAAGGCCGGAGGCGCCAAGTCCGCTCCCCTCCCCCCAACAAAGGCCGGAGGCGCCAAGTCCGCTCCCCTCCCCCCCAACAAAGGCCGGCGGCGCCAAGTCCGCTCCCCCCAACAAAGGCCGGAGGCGCCAAGTCCGCTCCCCCCAGCAACTAACCCTAACCATCCAACTAAAATATCCCCAGGAGACACTCCACTGGCCCCCGTGTCTTGATGTGCCCCTACATTCCCCTTTGATACCCCCACACCCATCATAGATGCCAACAGATGCCCTTAAGAGGGGTAGCGACACTGACCAGTTAGAGGTCCTCTCCTGCCCCTGTGCATGGGGAGCAGCTTCTGTGGTGATGGTTCAGAGGGTTTTATATTCAGATAAAAAACAACCTAATAACATCAATACATTTTAAAAAGCCATACAACACACAAAGGAAAACCACTCTTTGCATATTATACACACACACAGTACATTTATATATTTGTACCCCATTTCAAAGCCTCTTTTCATACAAATTAATACTGTTGTAGTATAGATATTTTAAGCACTTCAAGCAACACTCTCTGGACCAGATGTAAGCAGGTGAAGACACTTAGCAAAGTTATATAGTCTATCAGAAGGCACATGTGCCACATCTCAATTGGCCATTTTCTATTGGCATATGTGTAATTAAGGCATGCAACAGGTCAAAATAACAAAACAGTATTTTAACACATCCAAATTCTGCCCAGTTTCTCTCCTTCAGGTACAAAGTGTTTACATTACTCTCAGAGTCAAAGACAAAACATAGCTCTAACTCAAAGGCGAATCTTCCCTATAGTCTTCTAATGCTATCCAAAACCACCCTCTTCCCACGTCTCCCCCTTTCTGTGTACTAACAGAACACCACTTTTGATTGACCTTTCTAAAATTCTTTGAATACATAGAAGCAAGTAAGTTAAAACTATATAGCAAAAGCTACAGTTCTACAACGCAGCATGTCTAACAGACTGATGTAACCCATAAAACAGAGTGCTCAGGTTGAGCGAATTAGAACATTCTAAGAGAACTGGCATAATATATGTTTAAAGATAATAAAACTCCCAGCTACATCTCAGTAATAAGTTCACATTCCTTTCCACTTATCTTACAAGGTCAGAACAATCGGAACAGTTGTTTCTTTCAGACAAAGTTTCATCCTACTTACTCACTTCAAAGCACTTACCTCTTTGTTACCTGCCTAATGTCTCAAAGACGACCCTAGATCTTACTAGTTCTAATTTTCACACTTCACTCCTCTTACTGACAAAGATGACTTGATTAGGCTTGAATACATTGTACACAAGGATCAAGACACAAACACCTACAAACACAGCAAACCCTATCCTCACCACTGTCTTTTACAATATGCTTTAAAGGTATGTTACATCTTTACTTGTTTAAGATGCTCAAAAATACTAAGTTGTTTAATGTTAGCAAGATTCTCCTTGATCCATAAGGATGAAGCTGGCCAGGCTCCATCTCCGTAAAGAAAATACTTGCAGGTAAACAGCAAAAGTGAAAAGGCTTCTTTGCTGGGTCAAAGACGACATCTTGAATAGCCACAGTTCTGCCCAATATAAATTTGAACATAGAAAGAGTCCATCCTTACTCATCCTAACAATACTGATCTTTTGGTACTTTGTTTTTGCTAAGGAAAGGCACTGAGTCCTATTGATACTAATCTTTGGCCTAATGTTGTTTGTTCTTCTTTTGAATTTCTCCTAGATAAAACTTCCAGAATTCATATATCCTCCAGGAATTTTGTTAAATCACCCTTGAAACCGCATATAAAAGGAAAAGTTGAGAGCACAATATACTTTAGCCATTCTTTGTGACATAATACCTGAATTCTCCCCTTTTTTTTTTTTTTTTTTGGTATAACCTAAAATGCAAATGTATTTTGTGTTATGACAAGACTTTCACTTTAAGTATTTAAAATTATGACAAACTGGTGAGTTAACATGTAAGTCCATGTCAATATATTCCCTAATCACACAACAATTAAGCAATCATGATATTCAGTCCTAATTCACATGGGTTTTTTTAGAACATACTTCTGATGCTTTTGATCTCAGATTATCGTAATAGTCATTGTGATCGGTGTCAGCTAGGTCTGATGATTTTCAGCTTCATGGGAAATGCTATTTGTCCCATCCTCTTGATTTTTGTGCTGTTTGTTGAGATGATTGCAGTACTGCGTTGCAAAATTGATGTTTTCAGTTGTTGACATGGGTTAGCTATTTCTTGCTGGTATAACTAAAACCTTAGTTATAAAATATGCAGGGTTTTTTTTAATATAATCCTTATCTTAAAACTCTTGATTTTTTTGGTGTTTTCTTTGTATACATTCCATAATATCCCTGTATCGAACTCTTAACTTATGCTAACACCAAAAATCTCTAGAGAACTGAAAGAACTGTGTTAGAAATAAATTATCAAATCAATGTCTAAAACGAAACAAAAATTAAAGCTCTTTCAAAATGCCATGGCACACAGGAAAAAAAAAGAGGCTTGAACTGAAAGAAAAAGGTAAAATTTGAACTCGTAGAAAAAATGAAATTTTGAACTCATTACTAAATGCTTATACCTTACTATAATTACTAAACACTTAATACTTATAAGTACTAAATACTTATTATTCATTATGCTTACTGGTAAAACTTAACTACTCAAAAAACATGAAGAAAACAAATCTAAAACACATAATCAGAAATAATTATTGTTGCTTTAAATCAGAACACAGCTTTTATAGACTAGAGAGGTTATCAGTAAGAGGAGGGGGAAAAACTGGAGGGGGGGCTGACTAGAAAAGGCACCATAGGTACAGAAAGGGGCGGGGGGAAAGGGGGGGGATGACAGTGGGGAGAAGGCCACCGAATTTACAGCCCCGGCCATTCCAGGCAGCCTCCAGGTGAACCGCAGGATTCCTTGAAGGCACCAGAGAGTTCCATGGGAGGTGATAGCAGCAATTTTGAGCTTAATTCATGTTTTTGAGCCTGACACTCGAGATGCTTGTAGTAGATGCCATTGTTTCTTCTCCACTCCATATCACTGGATGCTAGTGCATACGACTAACAAACAGTAGCAGTTCTTAAAGTACACAGAATCTGGCAATCAGTGTTCCTCACAGTCTTCTAGGACAGTTATCCTCTCCCAGGTCATGCTTTTTTCTTAAAATGTCCCTTCTGTCCACAATAAAAACTCGTTGGAGAACTTCTAAGAGTTAGTGTGGGGGGGTGGACTAGCAGCAGGGGGTAGGGTAGTGGGCTGCTGTTGCTATTGGCCAGGCACCAGTGACTACAGCTCCAGGGGTGTAGGTGAGCTTAGCAGCCATGGTGGGGGTGTAGACATCGAAGAGCAGCTGTGTTCTGGTGAAATGGCATTGATTACTATTGTAACAGCTTTATAATGCTCTGCTAATTGATCTAAACAATCTTTAATTAGTCCCCATGTTGTAAGGGAAGATGTAGCAATTCTGTTTGCTTTTGTTGCTGCCCTCAACAACGCCATTCACCATTCCTCCCGCTCCCATGTCTTTTCATTGTACATTGTTGCCTTTTTTTACCCCCTCAAGATATAAGTAATGACTCCCAGTGTCAAGTTCGCTTTTGTTATTTGATTACCCAATATGTGCTCCTCAAAAGGAGGCACCAATCCCAGGTTTTCCCAATCACTTACCTCTGTCCAGGGTGACCATCTGTTGTAGTATAGGTGTTTCAATTACCTCAAGCAATGCTTTCTGGACCAGATGTAAGCAGGTGAAGACATTTATTACATTATACAGCAAAATTACATAGTCTACCAGAAGGCACATGTGGCACATCTCAATTGGTCATTTTCCACTGGCATAGGTGTAGTTAAGGCATACAATAGGTCGTAATAAAACAATATTTTACCACATCCAACCAAATTCTGCCCAGTTTCTCTCCTTCAGTTCCAAAGTACATTACTCTCAGAGACAAAACATAGCTTTCTCTAACTCGAGCAAAGGCTAATCTTCCCTACAGTCTTCCAAAGCTATCTGAAAACATCTTCCCACATAACACCATTCTTTCACATCTAGTTAAACAAGAGAGCTATTGAGTTAGATTATGGTAGAGTCAGAGTCTGCTGGCCTCCTAGGGGTTTTAATCCCCTCCAAGAACCTTCAGGCATTTCAAAGACACTAACCTGTTGTGCAGCCAAGCCACCAAAGGGAGCCCCCAGAAACCAGTGAAAGCAGAGCAAAGAGCAGAGATCAGCAGAGCCAGGAGGCATTGAGGGAAGTCCAGCGTTGCCGAGCCCAACTGGAAGCAGCCGCTGCCCTTTTAGGGGAAGGAAATCCTGTCTTTGCTGAGAGTACAAGGCCAACTCACCCGAAGACTAAAAATCTAAGAATCTCTCCTGTTTATCTAGAAGTTGAAGATGTAGTAGATGAAGAAGTTGAAGCCTATGTAAAAGGCTTTGAAATCACCTCCACTGTATCTCTCTCTATTACATACAAAGGCTTCTGGAATGGGAAAGAAAAATTCTAGGGAGAGCAAAACAGGGTTTCAAAGCATAAATATAAAATGTGTCAATTAAAAGCAGTGGACCTTCCTTTTTGTCTGTCATGGGTGGGGGGGTGGAGGGATTGGCCTTTGTTTGGTTGGGTTTGTTGGGGTTTTTTTTGGTTTTTTTTTTTTCCCCCTTTCCTTTTTGTTTCTTTGTTTTCAATACAAATGGAAAAACTTTCAAAGAGGGCCCAGCTCAGCTGCTCCCCACACACAGGGGCAAGAGAAGCCCCTAACTAACTAGTCAGTGTTGCTGCCCCTCTTAAGGGGATCAGTTGGCATCTAAGGTGCACCTGGGGGTATCAAAGGGGAATTTGGGGTCATATAGAAGGATCAGAAGGGCCTCGGGAGGGCCTCCCAAAGGATCTTTTAGTTGGCTATTTAGGGTTATTTGGACCCCCCATCCAACTAAAATATCCACAGGAGACCCTCCATTGGCCCCCACATGCCTCTATATGACCCTAAATTCCCCTTGACTTCCCATTCAAATTAAAAAACTAAAAATAAAACCAGTGGCGTTTCCTTTGTGTGTGCCGTGGGGATTTTGAATTTATAAACAGAAGTAATTTCAAAGCCTTTTTGCATACACATTACTACTGTTCTGCAATCTCTCGACTAGCAGCACAGCTTTTTCTCTGCTGGAATATGTCACACTAATACTTACTTTTTTTCATGGGTTTTCACCCCTCTGAGAACATTCAGGCCTTCAAGCAGTTTTTTTGGGAGGCTTCCTCCACCCCTCACTCTCCTGCTCCTCTGCTGCATCATTGCCCACCCCCACGTGGTATCATGGAAGGAAAGACAGGGACAGCTGAGGGGCTGCCCTGCTTTTTATCACCCTGACCCAGGGATGCCCTTCTTGGTAGGATTTGCGCCTTCAGCAGACAGATGAGTTTTTGCTGAGCTTTTCTGTGAGCTGTTGCGCAGGTCTGCATCTCCAAGCGTGTTACACCTCCTCTGGGATTTACTACCCCAAAATCACCTTGCAGTTGGTGCATTTCTTGCTGGCAATCATCCCATCTCTTCCATCTGTTGCTCTCAAATTGTTTCATTTCAGCTTTCTGAGCCTGTGTCACTATACCTCCTTCCTCAGGGCACCACAGAGAGAAACAAAGCTTCCTTTTCTCCAATAGTTCCAGGAAGATTTCTGGCACTCTTAGGCAAGCACCAGAATGACAGCTGTGAGGTGACATCAGCCTGGCACTGGAGCTGGGCATTCTGAGCAGATGAGGAACACTGGGGAATGCCTGCAGAGAAATCTTGGTTCCTCTGTTGAGAAGCGCTGGCCTCAGAGACAAGTGCCCAGCTGCAGAGCAAAGGCCTGCACCTTCGTCCAGATCCAGGTGGAGAGAGAACTGCCAGGAACACAGCTTCTCTGCTCCGGTTGCAGCATCCCCAGGTGCCGAGCACAGCCTCGCTGTTAGCGAGGAACACAGCCCCTGTCAGAACCTCCTTGGGTCAGGGGACAAACAAGAGTGTTCCACGAGGGAAGTCTCTTTGCCACCCCCATTATACCCATCGGAGACTTTCTGTTTATCTTCCTGCTCTGTTGGCATCTACACTGGCAGAAATTTCAGCTCCTAGGGAAAAGCTTGGACTGACCAATTTTCTTTTCAGCCTTTCCCTTCTGACTGACAGAGATCAAACCCTACCTGGAGCCTGCATAAGCCAAGCAGAAGGAGATCCCCTGCTAGGCTGCAGGGCAAGGCTGTACCGTTGCAGCAGCCACAGCCCTTGTGCCGACCCTGCCGCTGCTGCACATCTTGTTTGCTCGGTTGATGAAGTGGAAAGCAAAGTGTCAATCTGTAAAGAGTAAAGCAAAAACCAGAGAACATATCTCAGTTACTCACATTGTAAATCTGTGATTTTGCATGCATCCAATAAAAATACTACAAAATAATTTGTTTTTCTTTCAGCATTAATTTAATTCACAGCACTGTGAACTGATGCCCTCCCAAAACACACAGTCAGCATCTGGTGGTACTTGGAGCACCTAGAAGAGAGTTTGAGATACTAGGAGGACACGGGGGCCCCACTGGGAGGAGATCTGGAGGTTACTGGGAGCACTGGGAGACTTGGGAAGGCACTGGGAGCACTAGAAAAGTATTTTGGAGTTACTGGGAGGCGCAGGGAAAATGTAAGGACCATGCTGGGAGCAACTGGGAAAGCAAAATAGAATGCAGAATTAACCAGGTTGGAAAGATCCCCAAGTCGAACTTATCACCCACCACCCTCTAATCAACCAAACCATGGTACTAAATGCCTCATCCAGTCTTATTTTAAACACTCACAGTGATGGCGACTCCATCACCTCCCAGGGCAGCCCCCTCCTCATGAGTGTAACACAATTCCAAGCTTACTTGTGGTCTTGTTTTCCAAAGTACAACGTATAGGCCTATCCTCATGTAGATATACACAAAATTTATAGAACACCAAGAGTCCTGCAGACAAGACTCCTAACAGGAGTGGAGAAACACTGGGTGCACCAGAAAAGAGAAGCAGAGATAAAGGGCCAGTTCTGTCGTCACTTATAGTTCCACACTTCAGTCAGCCCAGAGTTCCAAGTATTTCTGGGTACAGCTGAGCCAACTGACTACACTGCTCTTCCAGTATATCTCACTTTCAACCTGATCCAAAAGTCAAGGTACAATTCAGTATGCCAAGTAGAGGAAGAGTTGAATAAAAGACCACCTCATGCTATTTGCTACAGCATTAAGTGTCTTTTTCACAGCCTGGCTGGGTTTAACAAAGCTGCAAGTTGCCATTTCAAAATCTACTCTGACCTGCAACACCTGCATGGTAAGAAACAGAAAAGATAAAACATGTGGCTTCTCAGACACTCATTTAGAGCTATCATCTCTAAACCCCACACATTCTGCTTAAGATGTAGGTTTGCTTCACTGCACTATTACTGCAAATCCTACTGCTTTTTTAGTTTGTGCCTGCCTCACTATTTGGGTGTAAGGCTGAAACACCTGCACCTGTCGCAGGTAAGACAGTACTTGTATCTAACCCAGATTCATTTTCAACTTCAAATGTTGTGAAGCAGTTTATATCAATGTATCCATAAAACAATTCAGAAATAACCCGAGTATACCATTTACACATCTTCGTGACTTCTCCGTTCACACACTCAGCACATACTCTTACTCCTCCTGACTCTTTCAGGTCGCTGCAGACCGACATCCCCACCCCGCTTACCGGCGGCCCCTGTTGGCTGCCGCTTCTCGCTGCCCCCGGCACTCCGTCCACCTACTGGATCCACGCTGCCTCAGGACCGGCGGCCCGCCGCCAGGTCCAAGGCAAAGTCCTGCAAGTGCTACGAAGAACCGCAAAGAGCCCCACGCAGCCCGCCGGCAGCGGCGCCCCCCCGTCCCACGCAACCCCAGCCCAAACCCCAACCACCTGCGGCCGCCGCTCGCCCACCGCCGCCCTACCCACCGTGGATCCACACGGTCCCGGCACCGTGAGCCTGGCGAGAGCTCCAAGAACAACACCACCACAAATAAAGCCAAGAGAGAGTCTTACAGCTGCTATAGAAAAACCCCAGAAATCAACCGAGGCTAGCACAGACCTAACACACGGCAGAGGAGCTAACGGCGCTAGCAGCCACGACGGTGCTCTGAGCCGTTTTAAAGCATCCGGCGCCATGTTTGTGAGGGCGGCGCCAGCTTGGGGAGGGCGGTGCCTGCTTGGGGAGGGCGGTGCCTGCTTGGGGAGGGCGGCACGAGCGTGGGGAGGGCGGTGCCGCCTTGGGGAGGGCGGTGCCAGCTCGGGAGGGTGGGCGCCGTCTTGGGCAGGGCGGTGACTTTTCGGGGAGCGCCGCCGGCGTCTTGGGTAGGGCGGTCACCTTCGTGCGGAGGGCGGCCCTGTCTTGGTTCCCTTCCCGACCCGTTTACGTGTCTCCAGACCCCCTTTGTCACCCTGTAAACCTTTTAGGTGCCCCCAGCTCGCCTTTAGATGCAGGGGAAGACGTGACTGGAGGATCCCGGGACTGTGGGACGCTGAGAACCGGAGTGAGACCTCCCCATATCCTGCGGGACCCCAAAACCTGGAACCCCAGAGAGACCCCTGACCCTCACCCCCTGCCCCCCTCAGCTCCTTCGGAACCCTACAGAGACCCTGTGGGAGCCTCCAGGAGACCCTCTAGAGGCCCCCAGACACCTCTAGATGCCCCCAGAACCCTTTAGATGCCCCCAAATCCCCCTTTCCTAACTCCAGGCCCACGTTAGATGACAGCAGACCCCTGTAACGGACCCCCAACACAACAGGTCCGAGGCTTCTGCTGCCCCTGTGCCTGAGGAGCGCCTTAGCTGGGCTCCCCGCAGGGCTTTTTCCATTCAAAGGAAAAACGGCACACCACAGGCACACACAAAAGACAATCTGCTGTTGTAATTGAGAGAGATGCAGTTGATATTTCTAGTTCTGGTTCAACCCCCCTGTGGCTCTGCTCAGGATGTGCTTATCTCTTCTGGAAGCCTTTCCAGATAACAGAGGAGATCCAGGGGAGTCACATCAAAGCCTTTCTGCATACAAATCGCTGTCATTCTGCAATCTCTTGATAAACAGCACCACTTTTTCAATGCTGGAACACCACGCACACACAGCTTTCCGTGGGTTTTATTCCCCTCCAAGACTGTTGAGTTCTGAGCAGCTGAGGAGCCCTGGGGAACACCTGTAGAGAAATATTCCTTCAATAGCTGTCAGAAAAATGTTCATTCCCCCAGCAGGCAGCTCTGGCTTCAGAACCAAAGCCTTCTGTGATCATTCTGTTTATCTCAGCACCAGCTGCAGCTATCAGTATTACTAAACTACACAGTAATGGCCTCCTCCCAGTGTCCTCCCAGTCCCAATAGTTTCCTCCCACCAAAGGACTGGGAGAGAACTGGAAGTGACTGGGAAGAAACTGGTAGTGACTGGGAGGGCACCAGGTGGAATCTGGGAGGAAAGGAGGAGAAAACTGCTAGATACTGAAAGAAAACTGGGAAGAAACTGGTAAAGACTGAGCGGTAATGGAGGCTCAAGTGGGAGGCACTGGGAAGAACTATGAGAGAGCTCCGAGGGAACTGAGAGTAACTGGGAACGACTGGGAAAAGAAGTCCCAAACAGGACCCTACATTGGCCCAAATGGCCCCAAAGTAGACAGAGCCCAAACTGGGGAGATCTGAACCAATGTAGCCAGTGGAAGCACTTCCCACCTAAACTGCACTGACCAATGAGAGCGCGGCTCGGCTTTCCCACTCTGGCAAAGCTGCCACGCTGCAAGATGAGAAGGAGACTGGGAGGGACTGAGAGCGACTGGGAAAGGACTAGGAGAGACTGGGAGGGGACTGGGAGGAACTGGGATGACACTGGGACAGACTGGGAGAGGAGTGGAAAGGGAGTGGGAGGAACTGGGAAGGACTGGGAGTGACTGGGATGGGACTAGAAGAGACTGGGAAGGGATTGGGAAGGTCTGGGACGGGACTGGGATGGGACTGGGAGAGACTGGGAGGGGACTGGAAGGAGATTGGGAAGGACTGGGAGAGGAATGGGAGGGACTGTGAGGAACTGGGAAGGGAATGGGAGGGAATGGGAAGGGACTGGGAGGATCTGGGATGGAAATCTGAGAGATTGGGAGGGACTGGGGGTGACTGAGAGGGACTAGGAAGGAACTGGGAGGGACTGGAATACCACTGGGACCCTTACAAGTCCATGGGACTGGATAGGATCCATCCCAGGGCAGAGAGCTCTGGCAGATGAGCTCCAAGCCACTGTCCAACATTTGCCACCACTCCTGCATGACCACAGAAGTCCCAAGTGGCTGGGAGCCAGAGGCAGAGCTCCGTAGCGTGTGCGCGACAGGCGGCGCTCCGAGACACGGAGTCCATGGCAACGCACAGCACATGCGCGGAGTCCATAGCGATTCGCCGCTGCGGTCCCATGGCAACGAGGGGTCCCATAGCAATGAGAGGTCCCATGGCAATGAGGGCTTCCATGGCAATGAGGGGTTCCGTGGCAATGAGGGGTTCCGTGGCAGTGAGGGGTTCCATGGTACAGGCGCCAACTCGCTAAGGACTCTCTGGCCCCATGGCACCAAAGGTTTACATCTTCCAAAATCCTCTTTAGAACAGGGTAGATAAAGGCACTTTACTTTTGAATCCTTTCCTAACTATAAATGAATACAAAAATTTAATATGTATTTAAAAATAAGAGGTTTCTGTTTATTTAACTCCTCACACTAATAGCTACAACTTTAAATAATTTTTAATCTCTTCTCCCCTCCTCCGATCTCCCCATGATTTTTCAGCCATTTCAAGCATTCGGGACACTTAGAGAGGAGCCAGCAGCACGCGGCACCGGCAAGGTGGCGCATGCCGCTACACGACTGCAGTGTCGACAATTGAACACACGGTGGCAGTACTGAGCGCTGACGGGACATCTCCTGCCCCTGTGCGTGGGGCACAGCTCAGATGGGCTCTGTTCGCTTTTGTCCCGTTTAAATTTGAAACAAAAACACAACACACAAAAGAAAATCCACTATTTTTAATTTATATATAAACAATTTATATTTCAAAACCCCACGTGCCTCTATTTAGGATTGGGATTGTATTCTAGAAGCCTTTATATATAATAGAGGAGATACGGGGGGGGGGGGGGGGGGGGGGGGGTGTCATTTCAAAGCCAGGAGGCCATGGCTGGGGATCTTGGGCATGCGGGGGACACCCAAAACCAGAGTGAGACACCACCCCCCTCCCCCCCAGATAGTGTGGGACCCCAGAATCCGAGATCCCAAAACTCCATAGAACACCCCGGATACTGTGGGGTGCTTAGTTGCTGGCATCAGGCTGTAGATCTCTTGAAGTTCTGTCCATCAGTACTACATGGGCCTGAGAGAGACAAGCAGCTGTTCTCATCATCCATTAGCTCCCTTTGGAATGGCACAGGGACAGCATGTGGGCCCTCCAGGCTCCTAACCACTGAAAAAGGGGTAAGGATGCAGGAAGACAAGTGACAAATACTTGATGCTGTCTCAGTGAGGAATAATTCTTCATCGGAACTCAAGAGTGTTGCTACAAGGCTCTTAAACACATCTGTGGAGAACGGAGCAGTAGCTCTGGAGTTGCTTCTGCTTGCTTCCAGCCTTGAGTAACACATTGGTTATCCCAGGGCCACATGAGAGGGCAGATCTCTTCATTCTTGTCTTCAGCAGAAGACAATATAATGCAGCTTTTGGCAAAGAGAACATTAATCACTAGTTGATCAGTTTAGACTCTCCAGCTCTTGGAGGACTCGGTGGGCCATTGCCAGACAGCAGCTTCCCTAGGGAACAGAATTGCAGCACCATGCCAAATTAGGTATTGAGTCTGGGTTCAAGCCATCATTTGCTTTATTTTGCTTCTAAGTAATGGCAAAAGCTTACAGTAAGGTGTACCGGTCTGAGAAGGAAAACCAAAACCAGCTCTGCGTTGGGACAGCTTTATTTCCTGCAAGTTAACTCAGGGTGGCTGGAGCATAGCCCTGAGCATCAACAGGACTACAAGGCTGGACCTCTACCAGCTATTTCTGGGACTGCTTTTGATTAACGTTTTGCAAACTGGCAGGGTGGAACCGGCTTTTTCCTCTAACAGATGCCCTTTAAGAACCAGGTACCCGTCGTTTTCAATTAGCAGAATCTCAAGTGGTGCCTGTTCCCAATAGAGGGCACTCCGAACCTGGAGATAAAGAGACTCACGGGAGCAAAACCTTACTCCGAGCACTTTGGGGGTGAAATCGACTGGGAGGCCCCCACCCGCACAGAACAGGGTCCCTGTGTGACCTGGCACTACTCAGGGAGGTCTAGCACAAGCAGACCAGGACGAAGGGTCGCCGGTGTGAAGGATGAGTATCTCTGGTAATGAAAACTAGAGGAGGTAATTAAGTGAGGAATATGATCCTTGGCAGCTTGTCTTTTCTTTCTTCTCAGACTGATTTTTCTTGGATGAGTTATGGCAGTCATCATAGTATAAGCTTACCTGAACATTTATTTTTTTTCACTTCTATTAAAAATCTGATTACCTAAGTTCATCATAACAGAGTGGTAGTTCTGAAGCTACTTGATCGTCACACTTGTATTTACTTAACTGATCTTTACCAGCCTGTATTAAAATCAAAAGGAAGGCTGTTAAGGGCATAGTTTGTTGCTTAGTCTCTTTAGAGCACTTGGCAAGTGGTTTTGGTCAGTTTTATTAGTAAATGTGCTATCAAGGCTCGGTCAGTTGGAGAGGTAGGATGTCACAATATTTTTACTTGCATCTGCTCCTGAAAAGAACTTGAGCTGTTATGTTGTAGTGGGTGTTTGGAATGGATGCCATACAGAATATTCTCTTAGTACTTTATAGTTTTAGGTTTATAGAATAGGATTTTGCTTCCTGGGCCCTTTGGAATGGGGCAAAGAAAAGTGCATCATTCTGTCTTTGATTTGCACTTGACTCGCACTTAATATTTTTTTATTTGTTTTCATTCTTCTCTCACACTTCCCTCTCCCTAGCATGGTTTCCAGCTTGACTCTTCTGCAAAGCATTACTCAGAAATGCCAAGCACTCTTTAACAGATTGGGCAAGACAATGAAGAATTACAACAGCACTTGGAATGTACCAGCCAGGGATGGCCGACAAGTGCTTTTCTCTGCTTGATACTTAACATGCTGGGAAACACAGCTAACAAAATGGACATTGTTTTTCACGATTTTCTTGTTTAATTAATTGCTGTAGGTCATTTATGCAATTTAATTACACTTTTATTCCGCCTTTCCTTCAGCCCATTCCCTCCCATCAAATTTATCCTGTCACAAAACCCCCTTCCATCAGGATGTGGCCAGGCTTGTGCCTGGAATAACTGCAGCTGCTTTGTGAAGAAGGCAGGTACAAAACCATCTATGATCCATGAAGAACTAGGGTCTTTGCCAGTGTCCTGCAGCAGGTTTCAGCTGTGTATATTATGTCCGTATATTGTATATGTATATTTGGTGGTTGTGCTACCTCTTTAGCTGCTCAGCATTACAAGAGTTAGGTCATGGAATGCTGAAATCCAGAACAAATGCCTACTGCTAAGACCATGTCTAAAGAAGAAGAGGAAGGGATCCATGGTGGGGTGGGAAAGGGAAGAGCTCTCACCCTATTAAATTAAAAAAAAAAAAAAAAGGCAGCTAAATAACTAAAATGTAAATAGCCCCCACCTAGTTCTGACAAAGCAGGGAGGAGATGAAGTTGTATTAGGGGATTCCAGGCTCTTTTCAGAACAAGGGAGAGAAGGGGAAGAAGTTAACTACAGAGTGTATGAAATGCGCCGGGTTGTTATGCAGTGCTTCCTTCTCTATGTATCCATGGCACAAAGAAGCCGCTCAAACTTCATCTCTTCAGAGTTTCTTGGCGAACTTGTTCTGCCTGAGGTCTTCAGGCCTGTGCCATTTATTGGGCTCTACCACCAGACTGTGGTAGGAGTGGTTCATCAGGGCACTTGGATAATTAAAGAACAACTGTGTGGCCACTCTTTAATGTACATTCAGTGCATTTGAAAAGAGGACAAGGAACAAAAAATGGAATGGAATTCACCATCCTGCATTCCCTCTGCCAAAGATCCAGGCCGCAGGGGATTGTTTCCTTCAGCAGCTCTGACGGTGGAGTGCAAGGTTTATCCGTTCTCTGGCTCTTCTTCACTTACGCAGGCCTGTAAGCAGGGGGAGGAAGTGAAGGTAGGGCATCAGTGTGGACCAAGTGCCATGCTTAAGACAACAGAAATAGCATAAAAATAACGAGGACAAAATTGTTTTGTGGTGGTTTGTTGGGTGTTTTTCCTTGTTTTGGGCTTTTAAGTATGGCTGACCACAGATGAGGAACAGGATTGAGAGCTTGGAGTTGATGCGGTTAAGAAGTTTTCAGGTCTATACCAGACCTGAATATGCTGCATTTAGACTAAGGAATAGATATGAACTGAAGTGTTAGATCTATGTGTCCTCAGCATCTGGAGCTGCATAAAACTTGGTTAGGAATTTAAAAAGCTTAGGGGTCATCTCTATTAGAATAAAGCAGCTTCTTGAAACTGCAGTGACGAGCTCTTTTTTTTTTTTTTTTTTTTTTTTTCCTAGATGCAGCAGTAAAAGCAGATCTACTTCTGTTGCCAGCAGTAAAGATGAATGTTTTTCAGCTGAAGCATCACCTCTTAAACATGCAGCTTCTGTTTGATCAAAACACTTTGCAAATTCATGTTGTTGATATTCAGCAAATTGGTTTTTTGGGGAAAAGTCTACCTAGAAAGAAAAGCAGAAGTGTTTGCTTTGAGGATGTACAAATAGGATTTTTTTTTTTATTTATTTTTTTAAGTAGAAGTTTCTTTTGAAATATCCTGGCCATCAAAATTTGGAGGGGACAGGGGGAAAAACAATCCCAAAGCACTCCCTCCTCCAGTGCTTCAGTCTGGATTTTGGTGTGTGTGTTTTTTTTGAACTGAGGAATGTTATCTGTGTGCTTGTACCCATCAGTTGATCTAATAAAGAACATACTTTCAACCTCTGACTGTTACGGGGTCTAATTTTTCAAGGCTGCATGCTCACAGCTGCCTCGTGCCCCTGGCATGACAGAGTGCACCACAGAAGACTTGATTAGGGAGTATTACAGTGAGCAATCACCACTGAAGCTTTGGATCGTTCAATTAACCAGTATCTCTTGTTGCGCCCCTGTCAATGCTGAGGTCTACACCTGATCAAAGTCACACCCAGTCTTATCATTTGGCCCTTGCCACTGGTAGACCTGAGGAAAGACAAGCCATTGAGATCTGGTTACAAAACTAAAATTAAACTAAAGCTCTTAAACCATTAATGTAGTACTTGGAGGGGGCAGACAGTGGTGAGTACAGACTGGAGCCTCACAACTGTGCCATTCACTGCTAGGTACTACAAATACCATCTTAGAAGGCAAGAAGATCTATTGCTCATCTTTCTACCTCTTAGATAAAGAGAGGCTACCTCCTGTCATCCTTCAGGTTCTTGATGTAGCACTAGATCACAATACAAAATCATGCTTTGAGCCTCATCGACTGTGTAATTGAGATTGTACAGCAGTGCTATCTGAAACAAATACAGACAATGATGGCAAAAGATGCAGCAAGCAGGAAGGGCTGACAAATGATGGTGATGAGCTTGGCCTCCTCCAATCTCAGCAGGTATTGCAGGGTACTTGGAAATAACAGCTTTAGTCAGACTTCAAAGCTGTCTCTGTGTTAATCGTTTCACAGTTACCAGGGCAAGAGTGCTGCTTTGCCTCAGATGATGAGGATTCTGTTACTAGAAGAGAACAAGACAAAAAGCAACCCAGAGCTGATGTCCTGACCTGTGCTGCAAGCAGGCAGAGCCTGAACGTGAGCTTAGGCCGAGGAGTAAGAGCTCAGCCTTTCCTTCCTGAAGACTCATTGGAAACCTTCTCCTTTGGCCTCAGGAGAATAACTTTGGTTTTCGATAAGTGATTTATTATCCTTTGGCTAAGTACTCTGGCCCAGAAACTCTCTCACTGAAGACTTTAACACATCTTCTATCAAGCATCCTAATACATTGCCATTAAATAATTAGTGCAGCGATTCCAGTGCACAGTAAAACTTCTAGAGCACTTCCCACCCGCCCCGATAATTTGAGTCTCTTTGACTTAAGTTTGTGACTTGAAATAGAAACTATTGCAACCAACCCCATTTCCCACCCCCCACCCCCCCGGAGTCACTGATATGTAGAACAGAAGTAGTTGTGGAACTGAAATAGAAATAACTGTATTTATAGAGTATCAGTGATGCTGAGTGAGTGGTGGAGGTGCTAATTAAGATGAAGCACACTTAAATCCTGCTTTTGTAAGCAACGCTACAAAACTGTCGGTGGATTTTATTTATTTATGCTGCTGTTGGCTTTTTCTTGAAGAAAAATAACATCTGACTGACTAATCTGTGAGATTTTCTGCAACTGAAGGCCAGGAGGTCAGTAGATTACCATGACAATGCTGAGACATAAGTGGATTGTGGTGTGAAAGTACCTATTATCAGTCATAGTTTGGGGAAACGTTTTTCTTCTCTCAGTAGGAGGTGACAGTATTGCAGAATTTTTTCCAGTACAGTGAAGGCCAGGAATGGGAAGTACAGTTAGAATACTCAATTTAACAGCTTATAGCCACTGAAGAAGGCTGCCAAGAACACAGCATTTCCCTTTAATGTCTTTGACCTGTGTCAACATGTCTAGAAGTTACTGAACTCATAGGCTTGGTGCTTCATAGGGAGGTTTTGGAGTTGGACTTGAACTTAAGCTACGCTCATCGCTCTTCAGCAGTGTTGTTATTCCATGGAGCCTCAGCTCTATGAAAAATCATGAATTTGGAGAGACGAAGAGAGGCTGGGGACCGTGTAACCCAGGACAAGTGAAAGGGCACATCGGGAGGAAAGAAAAGAGAGTGATCTCATCAGTAAAGGATAGATAAAACTGAAATGAACGGGATAATTCCATTAGGGAATGAAGGAAAGTGATCTTCTTAGTGTTGTGGCAACAGGGCAAGGGCATTATCAGGAGTGCAGGTGGCTACTGAGAGTGGAGTTGCAGTTAGCTCCAAGCCGGGAGCTGTAGATTTGATTTGGTTCAGTCTTTCCTTCAACAAAAAGGAGGTAAAACCAGAAAACCCATATTCCTGACCACTAGCTGCTCCAGAAATGCAAACCTGAAAGGAGTTGACTGTGTGTGTTGTTTTGCATCCTCTTGAATGAGATGCAAAACCAGAAAATGCTTTCTGTTGTTATGAAATGGTATTTCACAGCAAGATGAGGGTATCTGGCACTCAGTGTCCCAGTTAGTTGAGAATCAAGTATCTGTTCCTCCTCTCGCTCCCATATATACAAGTGGAAGAAAGGCAGGAGTTAGGCTGAAATAAATAAACCAAAATTGCTATTTGGTGGCTGCTGTGAAATTTATAGAGGGTCATCTTATCCACTGCTCAGCAGCAGTTTTTCACCTCCTGTTCGCTAGAAAGAAATTATTATATTGTGCTGGCAGGAGCTATCAATAGTTAAGTGATGGTCTGAGGAATGGGACTGAAGAGCAACAAAATTGTCCGTGTTCTTCAGCAGTACCTTAGCACCTTAAACCCTGGTAAAGAAACTTTACATGGCTGGTTTCTGTTCCTATTACAGTAATCTTTCTGAAGAGAAAACTTCATGTATAAGTACTAGCTTCTTTCCCAAACAGACTTTGTCATTGCAAGCCCATTCTGTAGAAGTGTGACATTTCCTCATGCTGCTGCACCAAGCCAGTAAATCAGGGAGCTGCTTAAATGGCTTCTGCAGACTATGGAAAATTCCATCCCACCATGACAAAGTAAGAAGGAAATCAATATTTAATCTCCTGTAGCATCCCTTCTAATAATGCTGTAGAACCCCCAAGTTATGGGGAATTTATGTGCTTTGCAAAAGTACTTGCTCTCCTGAGCTGTAGTGAAGGTGGTTGTGAGTCCATGCTACACTAGAGGGGCACCTCTGAAAATCTTGGTTGGGGACAGTTTTTCTTCTCTCAGCCCCACTTTTCTTCCAGCATCCTCACATCTTCTTTTTGGCAGGACTCTGCTAACTTTATTCTCCAAACCCAGCTTCTCAGCAGCTGCTTTAAAAAAAAACCTGCACGTTGAGCTGTCTTCTTGCAGTTTGATTCAAAGAGTAACAACAATGCAGATCTTATTGATGCTTTAAACACATAACACTGGCCTTCGTGGTTTGAGAATGTCATTAAAAACCAGCTTCTAAGTGGGCAATGTGAAAGTGTGATCTTGAGCCTTCAGCGGTGGGAAGGGATCCCAGCTAGAATTCAACAATGGATCTCTATTAGTAGTCAGAGAGGAGCTGCTGTGGACCCCTCCCCTTTCTGCTCCCTGCTCTCAGATGAACTCTTGGGCTGCCCCACACATAGCAGCCCGTTCTTGTAGGCAACAGAATTTTAAGAACAAACCTGCACCACCCTGTCAACAAAACATCTAATGCTTAGTTTAATTCACCGGCGTGTTAGCTTTGTTCCTGACAGCTTCCCTAGATGTCCCAATCGCTACAGAGAGACCCTGTACCCAAGATAGTCAAATTTAGCGGTGCTACCGTGAGAAGCTACCATCAATCAAGTATGGCAACATCAGCTTCACCCTGGCAACCTGGAGGTGAGCAGAAGCAGTTTCACCCCTTGCGGTGTCATTCCTTCCATGCCTGAAAAGCCTGCTGGAGAAATCAACCTTCAAGGAGGGGAAACTCAAACCTTGTGGCACCCCTGAGCCATCAAAGTACCAGACACACGCAGCCTCTTAGCACAGGAGGTGATACTTACAGGTATGTCTGCTTGAACAAAAGGTTGGTGGGTTTTTCATTGACATGGTAGAGAGGAAATGGATCAAATCCACCAATGAAATCAACTGAAAAAAAAAAAAAATCAAAACTCAAATAAACAAACAAACATGGCCAGAAAGTTGAAAGGAAATGAGAGAGTTGGTGCATGTCATGGCATAACATAAAAACCAGTGAGAGAACAGAAAAATGATTTTCCAGGTATGGATTGCCTGGGGGAGACCTCTGCCTGTGTGTCCCTCTTCTTCCAAGATCTCCTGGGATGGCCAATTGTGCCAAAGAGGAGATTCAGTTAACGAAAGACTCCAGATACGCAAGGGGCCCTCCCTCAGCCTCCTGGGCCGTTGCTACCACGCTGTGACTTTGCATGATAAGTGAGGTGCCAAAGCTTTGGCTGATCAGCCAGGGCTGGAGGAAGGAAGCTGGGGAACAGCTCCTGAGTGAATGCCAGCAGAGGAGTTGGCAGCACAGCAATCCCCGTGAAGGCTGGAGAGTGAAATGAGAATTTTTGTGCCCCAATTGTCTCTCCTGCAAGACAGACAACAGCAGCTTTGCAAAAGTGCAGATACCTCATTATCTTCGGCTCTGATATTTTTCACGTCCCCTCTGCCAACTCGGTTCCTTTTAATTGTATAGAAATCAGAACAGTGCTTCCCTTTTCCAATGCTCACACAAGGGCACTGGAACTAAACAAGGAAAGTTTTAAGTGACAATGCCCTTAGCAACCAGAGGAGAATTTTCCAAGTCTCTCCTAGTTCCCCTGAAATTAGGCCAAGTCTATATTCTGGAGATGGCCAAGATAGCCAGGTCAACAGGGGTGTGATGTGGTGTGATTTGGGACTGACCTAGCAGGCCTTGCAAAAATCTTTCAAATAAATCCAGCTTTTAGACCTCTTTTGGTGCCAAGTGACTGCATTTTGTTTGGAGGTGTGAAAGTCACCCCATCCAAATTCCATTTAAAAGTATCTGGGGAGTTTTTAATTATGTAAATGCTGATTCATTTTGCTTTCCTGGAGGTAGCACTATTAATTTAAGCTTTAGTTAAAGGCTTTTGGTGATTTTTAGTGAACAAACAATAGGAAAAAAACCTGCTAATTAGATTAGAAGTGGCTGGAAAAAAAACCCCAAACAACTCTTAACATATATTTAGAAACCCATGGACAACATATTCTCACAAAATCCATCTGGACTTATAGCTTCATGCTGATGCTGTGATTTTGGAACAACCATCAATTAATGGGTAAAATCTGTAAAGGTTCTAAGTTAATTGGGCAGATAATTCCCAGCAGTTCTAATGAGACTTGACCTTTTCTCAGTCACTTTTGAAAATGAATGTTTGAAAACCAAGGCAAGCTGCAGTTTTAAAACCAGATAGTAACTGTATTACCTCAGTTGTGGAATGTCTAAATTAGGAAACTGTGAAGAATTGCAGTTTTCAGTAACTGTCTCCTCCTAAACAAAAATCATAGAATTGTTTCATCTGGAAAAGACCTTTAAGATCAAATCCCACCATTAACCCAGCTGCTAAACCGTGTCCTTCGGCATCACACCTACACATCTTTTAAATCTCTCCAGGGATGATGATTCAACCACTGTCCTGGGCAGCCTGTTGCAGGTCTTGCCAGCCCATTTCAGTGAAGAAATTGTTCCTCATGTCCAACCTAAGCCTCCCTGGGGCAACTTGAGGCCATTTCCTCTTGCTGTGTTGCTTGCTCCTTGGGAAACCAACCCCCACCTGGCTCCAGCCTCCTTTCAGGTAGCTGTAGGGAGCCAGAAGGTCTACCCTCAGCCTCCTTTTCTCCAGGCTGAACACCCCCAGCTCCCCCTCACCAGCCCTGTTCTCCAGACCTTTCCCCAGCTTAATTGCCCTTCTCTCGATCCACTCCAGCACCTCAATGTCTTTTTTGTAGTGATGTCTGTCTTTTCTCCAGCCTGAACAACCCCCTCACAAGAAAATCCTATCACCTGAACACCCAACCATATTACCTCTCAAAATCCAATTCACTTGCAAAGAAATAAAAATGTATCTTAACTCTGGTTCGTTGTTGCAACATATCAGAGAGCACTGGCACACCTAAAATATTCTTGTCCACAATTCAGCACTAATAGATTCCTACTGCTGTGTTTTCTCATGAAAATCACGTTAGCATGAGCTTCCTGATTAATGTGCCTCAGCACTTATAATTACTTCATGCTGCATATCAAAGCAACATTTAAAGGAAACCACAAATGGAAGAGAAAATTAAAATGCAGCTCGCATTTGTTCGGGTCACTGGAAAGATCTACCACTGTGAGTGTGAAATATTGATGGTTTGTCATTGTTAATTATTCAAGCTGGCATTTTAACTCCAAGCTGGGAAACTGGAAGGGAAAAGGAATTTGTTATTGGAAGGGAAAAAACAACAACAAAAAAACCCAAAACAAAACAAAACCCCACAACACCAAAACCCAACCATATGAAATTAACAAACGAACAGCTCTGTGTTTCTAGATAACACTGCCTTTGATGTGATTGCCTCTCCTAACGGAGCTCTTCTCTAAAAATGAGCTCAAGTTACTGCTTTACAATATTCAAAAGGGGCTCATAACTCAAGTTCCTTAGTTAATAGAAGTGCTACAGGGTAATTTAAAAAACCCAATTATTTATAATGTGACACCTTTGCTAAGTGCACTGCCAGGATCTAAACACACGATCACCAAAGCCAGCAGAATGAGTTCAGCTGGACGGGAAAGAACAGGACAACAGGAGGACAAGGCAGGTAAGGAACACATCTCGAATCAACATTCTTCACATACTTGCAAACATTCTGCTCAAAGCTGTTGTTTTTCAGCTAACATCCATGCCAGCTGCTCTTTAAAACAGCAAAGCTACTTGCACAAATCTAATGAATGTCTTAAAGAAGGGATATTTGGATTTGAAGCCCTTGGATCAGATCCCTACCTGGATCCAACACACTGCCAGAGAAATCAGACTTCACATTTATTCGCACCCATTGTAAAAGTATTGGTCCCAAAGGGAGTTTTAGAAGGGCAAAGTATTCCAGAACCAGGTTATGGATATCATCATAGATCCCACAGAGACAAGTAATTGCTGCGAGTCTTTCCTTTTCTCGCACACATCACAGCGCACGCATGACACTTAGGTGATTTGTACACCAAACCTAAGGGAACCGGCTCTTTCCCCTCTTTGTAATTCAAGTACAGTGCTTCCTCTGCTTGCATATTAAGTGGCCAGGTTGGTCTTTGGCAAGAAATCTCACACTCTGCTTCATCCCAGCTTGGGGCATGTGATGCTCAGCAGGTGGCCTGCTTGAGTACTGGGCTTCATTGTCATGGTAGCATTTCAGTACCATTATCCTTAAGCTATACAAGCTTAAGAATAGAAGATGCTGCCCAGTTTCTCTAAAGCTCAGTCTGAGTGAGAAGCCAAGCCCAAGTGTTGAAAGCATAGCAGAATAACAGCAACTAACATAGAATGGCTTGAGTTGGAAGCGACCTTAAGGATCATCTAGTTCCATGGGCAGGGACATGTCCCACTCGATCGGATTGCTCAATGCCTCATCCAGCCTAGTCACTTTCAGGGATGAGGAATCCACAATTTCTGGGCAACCCATGTCTCTTCACCCTCACAGCAAAGAACTTCTTCCTAGTGTCCAAACATACAGTGACATGGGGGAAAAAACTGACAGTGAAAATAACTGATTCTTGGAAGCTAGACAGTGCCATAGTGCACAGGAAGGGAAAGAAGTCTGTCGGCATCTTAGTCTTGAGTGCCAAACATCTGAGAGAGAAATCGAGTTTGGTAAACCCTTTGCCAAGGGATCTGTTGATAAATACTTACAACTGTCTTCTTCTTCTGTAAAAACACTGACAACATAACAGGCATAGACAAAGCCCACCAGCTGGAAAATAGAGAGAAGAAATCGTTTTAGCATCACTTTTATGAGGCTGATCAAAACCCACTTAGTACAACTTCACCAACCAATATGTCCTCTCAGCTTGACAACATCACTGTAATGGTGGAGCCAGGTCCTGTTTGCTGCAAGGCAGGGGGTGCAAGTGTGGGTTTAAGGGAAGACACTGCCAGGAGCAAACTCAAAGCTCAAAACTAAAAGCTTGCAAAGCAGCAACTTGCTCTGCTAGAGTGAATGGAAAGAACATGAGCTGGCTTTGTTGACACGGAAACTACCGCATGAAGTTTACTCTCTGCAAGGAGGTATGAGGATGTAGGAGACTGCCCCGTGTAACACTTTAGACAGACAGCTACATTCAGGATAGACACACAGGGGCAGGTTCTAGTCAGTGTCTCAGGAACAGGAACTCATCTGCTCTGTATTTCTGCAGAGGAAAATCAGCTGCTCTGGTGCAGGAGTCACCAACGAGATGTGAGTAGTTTCTATGCAGCTGAAATTTTGCCAACCATAAAAATGACGAAGTATTGACAGCAATGTTCAGTGACACTGAAATCTTTAGTAACTTAGGCTTGGAGATCAAAAAGCTCATTGGAAAGGAACCTAGTGTGACTTGAGCCCATATCCTCTCATCCTGTCACTTGTTACTGGGGAGAAGAGAAGACCACCTCACTACAGATTCTTTTGCAAGGAGTTGCAGAGAGCAGGTCTCCCCTGAGGCTCCTTTCCTCCAGGCTAAACAACCCCGTTTCCCCCCAGCTGCTTCTCAGAAGACCTGTTAACCCATTGCTCAGAGAAGTCTTTAGAGCAGAAAAACCAGAGTTGTGCATTAATGCAGCAATTTAAAGTAGCCTGGGTGTCTGTCCTTAGTTGGCAGTTTGTAGAAGCTCTAAAGGATCAGAACCGCCTCCTTCAGCATCAGGAGCAAGTTGTTAACTCAGCCTGAATAGAGAAACTTCTGGTAGTAGGGGAGTGAACCATTCTAGCTCCAACAGGGTTTTATTTTGCTTTGTTTTTTTCCTGTTAATCAAAAATCTTCTCCATCCTTCATTTCAGATCTTCACGTAGCATCCCACTTAACGAGATCATAGGTGACACCAGCTACGTTAGTAAAGTTATTGTGAGGCATAATTGTTTCCCTCCGTGAACTCAAGTCCTTTGAACAAGAGTTAGAATGTAACACACAGTGGCTGACTGGAAGGGAAGACAGAATGATGCATGGTAGGGCTTGAAAAGGGAGAGCCCCTTCATTTTTAATATGACAGAAAAATACATCACAGCAGAAAATAAAAGGCAGGATAATGCGATTTCTGCTGAGGAGCTCAGGCATTTGTGATTC
Organism: Picus viridis; assembly: GCA_033816785.1. Lineage (NCBI taxonomy): Eukaryota > Metazoa > Chordata > Aves > Piciformes > Picidae > Picus > Picus viridis. Next base: position 18,494,200 of record CM066599.1, on the reverse strand, counting down.
CTCCAGCTCTCCCTGACAAATACAACTTGTTGGAAGGAAATGGAATGGTTTTGTAGCATCACTAGACCTTGTATTTCCTTTATATTTTTGTCTAATCATCTGAAAGATGAGTCAGAGCTCTCCTCCCGAGTGAGCCTGATGGAAACACATCCCAAGACATCAACGGAAGAGAGGTACCTCTGTGGATTCTCTCTTTCTGTTGTCCATTTTTAAAGCCAGGGCTGCTTCATACTCAGTTTCTATGAGCTACAGTAGACTTCATGCAGGAAAATAAAACAAAATAATCTTTCTGGGTGTGATGCTGACCAAGAGGCCACACACCATGGCCAGTCTAATTCTACCTATTGACTTCTGGAATTGCTCTGAGTAGAGCCAATTCTTAGTAAGGGCAAAAAACTCCCACAACAAACTAAAAGCAAACAAAAATGAGAATAATCAGGGGTTTTTCTTCTTGTCTGTTGCTTGTATTATGCTAACATACAACCTGGGAAGTGGGATTTCCTTTGTGTGACTTGGGACAGGTTTGATGGTCAGGAGAGCAAGCCCTGGACCTTGGTGCTGACATGGCCCTGAGGCTGGCTTACATCTTGAGCGAGTTATTTGCTTACATCATGAGTAGACTTGGCTGCCAAACCAGCAATTAGTCCTCATCAACTGGGCTGTGGCAGCTAACTATGGTCATCACTAAGATATGCTCTTGGGAAAACCAGAGTGTTTCAGCCTAAAGTCATCCCAGCACTCAAGGAGATGTCTAACACCTGTCTGCACACACTGGCCTCCAACATGAGAGTGTTTGTCCTTGTCCTAGGATCAAATTTGTGTGCTCACACACTATTTCTGTACTTGCTTCAGCATTTTCACACTCTGAAGATCCAGTCTTTTACATTTTACAGGACATAAAGTCTAACCATGCAATTTACATACACACAAATATCCAAGCAGGAGAGATGGGCCTTGAATCCCTGGCCTGGCTCCAAAGGAACACCAGGAAGGTTTTCCTGTTTCCCCAGATTTTCTGTTGCACCTCAGAGGAAGCACTTTGGGTTAACAGCCGTGCACGATGGCAATCCTAAATAAAGCCATCCACTCTTGTACTCTAGAACATGTACACAAACCTTATGTGATATCTAGTAGGGGGGTTCCTGATAGGATTATCAATGATAATGCCTCACCTGCCCAGTCTAAGAGCAGAGTGCATGAATGTCCATCAGCTACAGCCGTAATTACCTCTAAAGCCTCTGACAATCATTCACGGTTCAGAAGCACCAAGATTGACTTGGAAAGTTTGTTTTGTCTCAAATTAATGCCTCATAATCCTCAACCACCATTCCTCTCACCTCAGATGGTGTTTCCTTGTGGCTAAGGTGAGCTTTTGCATTCAAAAAGGCAAACCGATGTCTAGTGAATTAAGTGAACCTCCCTAAACCTCAAATTCCAGCTCCACTGCAGTGAAGAGTCTTCTTTCTTCCTTCTATCTCCTGGGTTTGTTTCAAAATCACCTGCTTAGTGTTCAAAGCTTACTTCTTTTCTTGGCTTTAGAATCCATTCATTCTTTCTACGAGTTTCACTGATGAAAGAATTATTTTCTGGCATTTTTTTTATTCAAAGAAGTTTTGCTCATCTTGTGACCTAGCCAGAACAGGAAAGTTTCAGTGGCAAGGAGAGAAAAGACATCCAACATAAACATGAACTCCACGGGCTGACCTAAATTATAATTAAACATGTTACCTCGGGGATAAAATTAACTCCTCTGGGACTCACCTTCTGCATGAATTACAAATTAATTATAGCGTCAGAGGAGAAATGCTGCTGCTATTCTCCACTTCTTTTTACTTGACGAGTCTGCTGGAGTGTGGGATGAGCAGGCTCCAAGAAACACCCTTCTGCCTTCATCCTTGATGAAGATGTGTCAGGTCCCCAAACATCACCAAGTTTAGCAGCAGCTAGCACAGAACAGAAAACTTCACAGAGGCCCAGAATCTGGAGGTCATTTCCTCCCTTGCTCTAAGCGCCACCTTGGTCGCTGATTGCAGTAGGAAAGAGGGTTCTCAGCTCTCCTGTCCCAAGGAAATAGCAATAATCCTTAGATCTTTGCAAGTTATGTAGGGGAGCTAGAAGAGGAGGGGAAACATCAGTGATGTAAAATGACACTAAGCTATTGCTCTAATTCCCTCAAGAATTTTCTTGGGCTTTAGCCTCTGTCACTGTTTCTCTGCTTGTTCAGTACCAGCTTCCTCCAGGCTGCATAAGTATCTGATTAAGGTTTTTTATTAGGAACACATGTTGTAGGCAGGTGTGTTCAGTCAGCCCATCAGCCAGCCTGGGAACACATAGGAGAGGATGGAGCTAGGATGTCCCACGCACTCTGAAGGCAAATGAACAGAACAGGAAAGACAGGAAGAGATAAATGTGCCTAGAAGGAACGAGGAAAACTTAAGTCTGTACATCGCTCTGCCCCTCAGCCATCTGAAGTTAACTTTCTAATAGCAAGCTGAAGAGTCTTCATCAACCAGCAACATTGAACTAAAGTGCTGAAGCCAGAAAGGCTGAAGTACAGCAAGATCTACAGAAAGGGACCAGCTGGCTGTGAGTATGCAAGATCCACAAAGGCTCATTTTGGTGTTACCGTTGCTTGTGTAAGATCTTAGCTTCATTTATGTCCGTCCTAGCAAAGATTCTCTTCAACTCTTCTCTCTCTCAAAAAAACCCCACCCTTTCCCTTGTTTTTTTCACTACAGTATGTGCAGTGTCTCTTCCTTCAAGGCAGATCCATTCTAGGTTTCACTTCCAATCAGAACTAATGAAGTGTGTATGCTCTCAGCGGTGAGAGAGGGAAAATTAAGAGACCTCTGTTACAAGCAAACAAAAAGACAGCTTGTGAAAAAGCTATTGTGACCAAATAGCCAAGAAGAGACAATCAAAACCGTTTGATCCCTTGACCTTCTTTACTCTTTGGATGCAACTACGAACGCTGAAAACCTAGCTTCTGCCAACAGCAGAGCATCTCGCGCACGCTGCTTCTCACATCTGCTGTCAAGGCCTGCAGTGCCGCCTTCCTGGGAACCTTCCAACCTGTCAGTCGGAGTGAAAACAGCAGACAGGCAGGCAACGAACTCTTCTCAGCTGGGAAGACATTTCCCATTTCCATCCCGTTCAAACAGAGCCTCAGGAATAGCCTAACCCTCCCCACTCCCAGAACTACACCACATGGACAGCCCAGAGCTATGCCAGATATTTCAGAACTGGAAATTGCTCTTCTCCTTGCTGGTTGGCAAGTTGAGGAGATGCAAGATGATTCCATACTAGGATGAAAACAGAGTTCTTTTCTTGACTAACTAGTTGCTGCTGTGATTCTTGACTGTTTTGCAGTGACATTTCCACAGCAGCATAGGCTGCAGGACATTGTTACAGGAAGCTTTTTCCTCCACTGTGTTCTGTGCTAAAGCATTGAGGTAGATTTCCATGCTGGCCCCTGCAGCTACTTGTATCATGCGTGGTGACTGATATGCCCAAGTCTGAACACATTCCAGACTAAAGGAGTTGCTTTTGCCTTCAAGGATTACAGACAGGCTCCAAGCAGAAGCAGACCGAGGCTTTACGTATCTTCAAATGGATGCCCAGGAGCAGGATAATGCAGTCAGCAGAAGTCCACATGACAGCCAACAGTGTGCTCACCATATGGGTTCAGGTTTGCTTTCCCTCTCCTTTGGCATGCAAGGATTAATTCAGTAAGCCTTACACTACGTGGTCAACACTGTGCACTAACTGGAATTGGTACTGCCAGAAAGCAACCAAAACATCCACAGCTGGGTACTGCAGAATTAAAGAACATGGATTTTGCACTACCGTATCTGGAGTGAATAGAAAAACACACGCACACCCACCCAAAAAAAACCCAACCACACAACCAAAAAAAACCCCAAGAAAACCCCAAACCAAACACAAAACCAACCACCAAGCAAACAAAAAACAAACCCCCAAACCAAAACACACATACTCATCCTCCCCCAAACTTCTAAAAGCCATTAGGTAAAGAAAAAGGACCTTACACAATTTTGCTTATCCTTTGCCCTCCTTCACAGGGGAACGAACTATTCCAGTCTGAAGTGTGTGCCAGACAAAGAGGGAACTAGGTCATGTCCCTTGCTGCTTCCCCTGAGCCTTTAAGTTCCTCATCATGGTTTTGTCCTATCGATCTGGTCTTCCTGCCTGTCTGCAGCACAGTACCTGCCAGGGCTCTGGGAAGGACAGCAGCGTGTAATAAAATCTGCCTTAAAATGAGATGAAGAGACCAGAAAAAGATGCTGGCAGGGATCAAAGACTTTGACCCTTGGAGACTAAAAAGGAAGAGAGCTGACTCTTTTCATGCAAGGTCTGAGTGAGAAGGTGGGGGAAAAAAAAACCCAACAAACAAGTATTTTCTGTCTGACTTCAGCAAAACAGAGAAGAAAAACTCTATTTGTCCCAGAACATGACAAAATTACATGAGCATTTCAGAACCGGTAGGAGTCACAGGCTTAGGGCTTCAATTCTCTACCCTTACTGAAAGACAAATAGAAATTTACTTCACTTTGCATAGCTCAGCCTATAAAACTTTCTTACATCCAAGTATTTTAGCCTCCTTTCCAGAGTTTAGGATTCACAAATCCACTGCAACTTACTTTCTTTCTCCTCCCTGAGATACATTTACCTAAATTATATTGTATCCCACAGTTCCCTCCTCCATTCCTCCATCTGGCCTGTTTGTGGTGCTTTGCAGATGCACAAAGAGTACTCTCACGTGCCTCTGGGAAGAAGCAAAGCAGAAAACACTCCCAGAGACAGACTCCTAATATGTTGGTGTGGTGGCTTAGGTCAGGGCCCTAAGTTAGCAGGCTGCCCAAAACCAAAGATCTGTTCCAAACAGACTCAGGACCATGTCTTGGCTGAGCCTCTCACCTGGGGCAGAAGGGCTTCTGCCAGCACAGGCACAGAGGAAAGATGCAAAAAGTGACACTTCTGCATTTTGCAAGTCTGGGATATTCTGACTTGAAAGTCTGTCAGTTGTTTCACCCAACTCAGGGGCAGCACCAGCTCAGCACCATCAATCCTGTTCCAGCTTTATAGAAATGTGGTAGTTTAGGCTGGGTGCCTTCTGCTGCTATCACACAAGATACACCTTTGGTGCCCTGGGTGTCCAGCCCAGTGGGTGGACACAGGAAATAGCGTATTTCATTCCCGTAATGTCCTGCTCCCTACAAATCTATCAGCAAAGTCTCACACTTCTTCTTCCTTCCCTCGCTGCTACCGTGCAAGATGCTCCCTATCTGGTAATGGAAGGGGAGTTATTTCAAGGCCTCTTGGGCCTGGCTAGGCCTAATGCCAGAAGGAGAAGGGGGAAGGGCAATTTCAGATCTGGCCAGCTGAGATTAGCCTAACAGTGGAGGGGGGAAGAAAGAGCCCAGGGGGTTTTGGGTGTACCCTCAGGTAGGGAGAAGGGGAGTGCTGGGAGGTTTCTGGGTATGCTTTGGGATCTTCTTTTGTCACTGTGCTGGTGGTTCTCTGTAAAACACTCACTGCTTTTCCATTTAAACTTTCCATCACTTCTGCAATCCGTTTGTGTGAGTCTCATTTTTTTTGCCCCGGTGGGAGGCAAGGGAGGATCTGCTTTCCAACCCACAACAAGAAGACAACAGGCTCTGTTCTGCTGGACACATAGCCTTGTCTTTCTCATACACATGCATCAAAGCAGCTCTCAGTTTGATGCAGATTGTTTTCCCTGAAGGAGAACAAACCAAATATTAGCAGCCAGCACACACTCCAGGGAGTCCATCCAGCTCAGGAAACAAGAGCTTCTCTGTCTGCCTTTTCTGTGACATGGCAAGGAACGGGTCTGAGTCTTCCTCCCTCCCTGCACTGGGGAGGGAAGAGAGATCACCCCAGCTAAGAGGAAATGCAGGATCAAGACAGTGGATAGTTGTACCAAAAACGTGCAGAGAAGTACTTGGCACTCTAGAAGCTTGGAAATAATCTATTTGTTCTCCTCCAACGTTTAATCAGGCTAAGTTACCCTTCTTTAAGCCAAAACTGAAAGCTGATGCATAAATATTTCACCAGTCCGCATCTATTTACTTGAAGCCATTAACCACAAAGTGACAAAGCAAAGGAGATTGGAAAGGTGCAGGCTGCAAAGTGGAAGAGCACAGACAAAATAAGGGGACAATGAACATTTTGTTTCAGTTAATTTCAACAGGCAAGTGAGAAATAATTGAGTGAACATTAAGGACATTGAATTACTGCAGAGTACTTAAACTGTGGAAGACTCTGACTAGGGAAGAGCTAATGAAAAAGCTTTGTGCCAGTTATGTTGTGTGTTGGCAGAAAGAAAATGTGCTGCTTCCTGCTTCCTTAAAGTTTCTTTCATTATCTGGAGATAAGGAGCTTCTCCTCCTTCTGCACAAAAAGTTATGCACATGTGCTCTGCCACCCATCACTAAGTCATCTGGAACAAGAGAAATCCTCCTTTGGAAGGGTCTCTGACCTTGTCAAGACACAAGTTTCCACCCCCCAAGAGGGGTTCAGACTGATTTGTCACTGTATGGTTGCATGTGATGCATTACTACTCCAGGTGTTGGGTTGCTGGTGTCCATTTCCAACTCTTTCCAGCAATACTGTTGATAAGGAAGAGAAGGAAAACCCCAAACAAACCCTTTTGCAATCAGATGATACAAAATGGGATGGAAAAATATGGGCCAGCCTTTGCGCCTGGGGGTAAAAAACATAAATGAAACCAACCGTCATCTCCTCAACAACTGGCAGCCCTCAGCGCTGTCAGCCACATACTCACCGCAATCAGGATTTGGAAGGAGCTGTGCATGACCTCGATGTAGCGATACTCCAGGGCACAGCCGATCACAGAGACGTAGGAATGACTCTCCAGCCCTTTGATACCAGACATGGAAGCCTCCTTCCTTACACAGCCAGGACCATTTTCACTCCACCATGACTGGTGCCGGGAGATGTTGAATGTCAAGAGTTCGCTGTCCTGAAAGGGTGCCAAAAGATCTCCATTGGACATCAGTTCAAGGTCTTATTAAAAATGAGTGGAAAAGCTAAAGATCCCCACCCTCAAGAAATAGCTCAAAATACATTGGCTTTGTGCTCCTTATAAGTATTTCACAGGCAGGCCTCTGTGGTAGGAACCATTTCTGAGTGCTCTTACAAAGCTATTTCACCATCATATAGCACACTTCAAAAGCAGGACTGAGCAGCTGGCTGCAGATCCAAGACAGCTTTGTTAGCGGCCAGAAAAGAACCCTCAAGTTTTGAGTTTGGGAGATTAACCTTAAAATTCTGGAAGGAAAAGGTAAAGAAAGCAGCACTAAGCATCCTGTCAGAATCATCTGTTGTAGGTTTGCTCTTCCCAGCATGAGAATCTGCACAGATAACTGAGAAAGATGAACTCTATAATCCTAAGAGTGAGTTTTAAAACCCAACAGGTCTTCCTCTGTTCCTAGCTTTTAATACATCTAACCAGTTCCCTTACCATTTCTGTTTGATTTCCTTCCACACTTTTCACATATGATGCTTCTCTGTCTTCTGCTAGCCTGACACTGTCAGCCTCAGGTTACATTTCCCAGCTGAGCTGACCTCAAGGTGAGGATTGCAGCTTCTTGCAAAAACTTACCCAGTAATTCCTTATCAACTCTACCTTGAGAGAGGCTTTTATGCTTTTTGTCTTGTTCTCCTCATCTTTGCTAGTTCAACAATTTAAACCATGCGACCGTGGGGGTTACACAGTGAAATGCCACACAAACAGTGCAGGAGTTTGGTGTGCACCCAGGTGCTCATTTTAAAAATGACCACACTTTCCTCACACTTGAGCACAGTGTGGTGCTCACTGAAATACCCAGGAGAGTTTTCAGGACATGGTAAAAGCTGTCCCTGCAGATGGTAACAGAGAAGCTCAGGACTGGCTGGATAAATCACCTGTAGCACTTCACAGCTGAAATGCCAAGTGCTGGGTGCTCCAGCAGCGCTCTTGGGTCACTCAGCAGCAAGCTTTGACTACACAGCAGGACAAGGGGTTGGAAGTTTTACTCTGAAGAACAGGTTTTTAAATGGATCAAACAGAAAAATCTATATCTACAGGGTAGAAATAGGTACTGGGTATCCACACCACCCACCAAACCATTACTAAGAGTTTCAGCACCTATCTGTGTATTCACAACAGCTCAAGACAGAGTCTTCCACAGTCCCTGTAGGAAAGGGGTGGCTTCCAGAACAGCAGGAGCCAGAACCTGGGGTATTCACAGTTCATGACGTAGGAAACCTTTTGTGGCATCTCCTTTTCCAAGTTCCCTGTAGAGTCAAGAGGGAACAACAGATTTGGAGCAGCTAATCCAGGCTCCTGCTCTGAATTGCCCTCTAGAGAGAGGGCTCATCTCTGCTGCCAATGCAGGGAACCTAGCCAGGTAGTCCTGCAGATACACTTTCCTGTGTCCATGCTTGTAGCCAGGGGCAAGCTTGCGTTACAAGAGTAGCAAATCTGAATGCCAGCCAAAAAACCCCCACAAACCAAACATGTGAACAGAAACCAACTGCCCTACTATACACATTGTGTAGGTGCCTTCGACCCCACCACAGACATCCAAAAATGGTTTTCAGAGCCATTATTAAAATATGCCACAGGAAGCACATGTTAAAAATGTGGACAATTAACTTAGCAGACAGCTGCCAAACTCCTGACAGTATCACCACAACAGATGGGATGTGGTTTAGAGTAGATAGAGCAGGGCACTGAGATGAAGTATGGCACCAGTGCAAAAACAGTCTGAAGAGCAAAGACAATAGGGAAAGTTATTAACAGTTGGGAGTTTGAAGGGAACTGTCCGCATTTCGAAGGCTGTGGGGAATTCAATTGGCAGCTACAGGACAATGTACACAGTGCAAGGTGCTGCGCTAGCTACACTTCTAGAGACAGCATTCCAGCTTCTCACAGTTTTGGCAGAGGAATCTCTGGCTTGCTCCTTCTGCTTAGCATTGTTCTTCAGTGGCCCCAGATACTTCAAGCCCACCAAATTGCTCCTTTCCTGCAAAGCTTGTTCTTCCTCTCCCAAGTTTGCATGTTCTGAGACACATGGATCTTCCCCAGCAACAGCTTTTTCTCCTGGAGACAGACAGCCATCCGAGCTGCTGTCCTCTTCTCTCTCAAGCCACTTGCCACTTTGGTTAGGGAAGGAAAGAATCCTCTTTCTCAAAAGAAAAAAAGCAGGGGGGGACAACTGTTCCTCTTTGTCTGGGGTTTCCCCCAGTTAGCAAAGCAACGAAGCTAGACCACAGGGCACCAGAGGATCTACTCCTAGCCTTGGTTCCCAGGGCTTCCCTCTTCCAGCTCACAGATGGTGCATTCCCAAACCTTCAGCCTCACCGACGCCAAGTGCCTTATCAGTGCCTTCTCTGCTCCTTAGAGGCATCTCTGTACTTGGCAAAGTACAGAACCTGGCTGCTCTCCTTCTTCAACCTCCCTTTTGTCAGTCCTCAGAACTGGCTCAGAATTAACTTTGCTGCGGAAACTGAACTGGCTTGGGAATTAAGCCTGATTAAGCAGAACAGGCAGGTGCTGGGCGGGAGGTGGGCAAGTGGAGAAACAGTAGGTCCTAACCAGCACTCACTGCTTTTTGCCTACAATCATGCCCCAGCTTTCTGCTAAAATAAATAAATAAATAACATACTTGAGCTAAGAACAGATTGGAAAAGCTGAGCACATTCAGATTCTGAAGGCACCACAACGACTTGCACACACGAGCCATCCATCTCACTGATGTCAAATGACTACTGATTGCACACTGGGGTTGTGGATGCCCTCACATTCACAGAGGCACCTTTCTGAAGAAGCAGGGGCAGGAGGCCAGCATGAACAAGAGGGTCTCAACGTGCAAAGCAATGCCAGTCCTTTGCTTGCATCCCCGGCTGGACGTCCACAGAGGATACCTGTGCTGGTGGGGCACAATGAAAGAGCGCTCAAGAAAGTCACTTAATTGACCTCCAGTTGCTCAGCGCTTACTGGGAGGCTGGGAAAACAACCCCAGAGTGTCTCCTGTGGCTTGACAGCTTCATTTGTGAGGAGATGGCTGAAGATAATTGAAACAATGGAATAGGAGCAGCACAGTAAAACCAGGAGAAAAAGAACCAGTTGCAGGAAAGTTCAGGGACCAGCTGTTTCCCAAAACCTTTCTGCAATATGTCTGAAGCCTGAACACACTCAAAGACTTCCAAAGCTGCAGGCAGGTTGAAAGATGTTGATCAGTCCCAGAAGTGAGCAAGCCCTGCTGCAAGGAGAGACTGGTCTGTGTGGCACTACACTCCCCCCTTGTTTCTTGACAAGCTGCTCTTTGAAGTGCTATCGCTTCCTCTTTAACCTTCAGCCTGGAGAGAAATATGAGCAAAGAATGAGACGAGCTCCTTCTCAGGAGCATGTTGAAAGCCAGCCAAGAAAATCACATCTCACTCTGAACTGTTGTAGCACCTGGTTGTCATCCATTTGCCATCGGCATGAGGAGGACAACAGCACTAAAAGTGGAGTACCTACATTTTACAATGTGTTTTCCACCCCACTGTATCCCATGGGGAAACTCACACCTACCTCTGACACCCACAGCACCAGCTGTGCTCTTTTTCCAAAATAGGTTTCTGAAAGCTGTTCTGCAATTATTTTCCAAGGGACACTATCAGGGATGTTTTATTTCTTGCTGTTAACAGCCTTCTGAACCACCTCCCCCAAGATTTCCTTAATTACCAAGCAAACCAGCACTATAACGGCTCTGGGAGCAAACCGAAGATTGTGTGAGAACCCCCAGAGCTCCACAGCAGAATAATTTTAACTTTTTCCAGTTAGAAACATTCCTTATCAAAATAAGAAATCTCATCTTCATCTTTTAGTCATGCATGCTGAATAGCTCTATCACCCTGCAACAATAAAGCAGCACTTTCAGTGCCTCTCAGCAGGTTGTTGACAATGCCATAGCATTTAAGGCCAGATCCCAAGCTTCTAAGTTCTAGATTTAGATGGAGCTGAGGGACAGTGGGAGTTACACGTGCATTTATCCATCTCTCAGGATCCTATCCAGATTCTCTGGAATACAAACAACAGCCCCCCACCCCCATTTGATTAATAAGGGCTGCTTCCATTCCAAGATGAGATTAAGACCACCACAGCAGCTCTGAATCCAGATCAAAGCATTCAGTAGACAAGAAAGAATATAAACAAAGAGTGAAAAATAAAAATCACCATTCCAAAATGAACAATTTCAGAGGGAAAAGACACAGCGAAATGAACACCAGTTCCTCAAACCTCTCTGAATGTTCCCGAAGTATATGACAAGCAGTCAGTCAGCATAGCAGCTGGACAGACAGATGCTCATATATCTTACCAGCAGGATTTCAATAATTAACTGAGGCTGGGGTGTTGCAGGAGGGACTGTGTCTCATACTTGAGTAGACAGGGAGAAACTTCATACGCTGTTTCCAGCACAGCCTAGACACTTCAGGGGCAGCTCCCAACAAGTCACCTAACCAAATGGTCAGACAAAGAGAGAAGAGGGAGATGGGGCAGGAATAGACTAGAGAAGGAACACCAGACTGGGACTGGACTGTGAACCTCACCACAGAGGAGTGGAATGGCATTGCTGGAGGGGCTGCATTTGCCCCAGGTGCTGCAAGTGTGCTCAGAACACGAGCAGAGCAAGTCAGCAAGGCAAAGCTGCAAAAAGCTGCTCAGAGGCACATGATCATCTCACTGCCAGAGCTGAGAAGCAACCTTTCAAACCCAGACTGTTCTGTTTCTTGCCTGCTCATTGGCAAAGCACTTAGAGGAAAGCTGGTGTAGGCTACATGCTCAGGGAAGCCCCTGCAGCAACGAGGGAAGTGCTTTCTTAGACACTTATGCTGTAATCTGTTTGTGTCTGGAAGCTCTGTGCCACCATATTTCACACTCTGATTCCTACTAAGAAAAGATTGCAAGATAAAAAGTGACAGGATAAAAAGAAAGAAATGAGGCCAGTTTAGCTCTTCCAAGAAACAAAGAGCAGAAAAGAGCATCTTCCTTTTCCATAGCTCAGGGTAGTTAGGTTCCTAGTGGTTAGATGGCAGATACAAATTATTTATAATTGCCCTGAGCAGGGCTGACCAGAACAGCTACTCACAGGGTTTCCATGAGCAGCAGAGAGCAAGCACTGCTGGAAGGACCTGAAGGATAAAGGAGCACTTCAGGAAATGTAAAAGACAGGAGGAAAGGGAGAGTGAGAAGTGGTGGGCAGACAACCCAACAGAGGAAAGAGACAGCAGTGAAGTAACTTCTTGGTAAAGTGAACACCCAGCCCCCAAACTGCAGTTCAACAACCATGCACCTATCAGCCCACGTTCTATTCATGAGCCAAAGTTTATAACTAAGATAATCTCTTAGCCCTTTTGCTGAGTTGCTTATGGGTTCACAGGGGACCTTATCTCACAGACCCCATGGTGATGGTGCCCCTGGTTTCTGTTCTTTAGATCAGCTGGGCACCCAAAGTGGGTGCACACACAAGTGGGGGAAGAAGAACAAGTGTCCCTGCTCTCCTCAGCCCTGTACTGCACAGCCCTGCCCTGCTCACATCCTGTACTCCCTCATCACTGTGAAATCAGCTCTAGGCACCAGGGCACAAAGAGCTGTTTGCAGTAAGTGCACAAGAACAATTTCCGCATTTTTTCAACTCTTCAGGATTTTCCTAAACTTGTCACAACAGAAACACTTGGATTCTTTCCCTCTTCTCACTCCAACTGAGCCATCACCTGTCTCAGTTGCGCCGGGCTGTCATTACCAGCCAAAAAAGTTAACAAACTCCATTCTTTCTAGCTCAGTGCCCTTTCTGCATTTTATCGTCATTCATTAGCTAGCTGCTGACAGATCTCCCTGGCAGGCTGCCCTTGTCAGGAATACAGTGAGCACAGCCCTGGCAGGAACACTCCTCTCCCACTTCTTCAGCTCTCTCCCCCAGGCTCACCAAGAATCACAGGGAAATAGCACCTGAAGGCCTTCCTCCGAGCTATCAGCCCCTTGAGGGACTCACAGGAGCACAGCCCTGTCAGAAACACTCCCGGCATATTCATGTTCCGTCTAGCAGTTAATGAGTTGGCTTTTACCCAGCCAGCTCCATCAGCCACACTCCACCAAAGCTGCTCTTCTAATACCTGTGATCTGCCTGCTTGCTGCCAGGCTAATCACAATCTTTGACTTACTAGGAAATGACGGACAGCTTCACCTGGACTTCAAGGAGGGCACACTGGTAACCTGCTCCTCTACAGCACTGGTGCCATAAACCCCTGGCTGATACTGCCCTGCCCTTGCACCCTCCAAGAGTCTGTCTAACACTCACTCACATCCAAGCCCAGGTGTCCTTCTGGAGTTTGAACTCAAGACCAAGATCAGTAAGTCTCAGCTGGCTTTGGATCAGGTTTCCAGAGATGCAGCAGGAGAGCAACACTGTTCGAGTCCAGGCCACACAGCACTGCACTCTCCTACAGAAGCCTTCATTCCAGCTTCAAGCATATCTTTTGCCATCAAGTGGCAGTGACGTTTTATCATTACAAAGACCCAGATAACATCAGTTTAAGGGGACAAGTAGGAAAGAAAGCAGCAGCACGAGGTTTTCTTACAAGACAGCCTTTTTAAATTGCAGTAACTCATTAAGAACAGAAGGAAGACTCTATTTTACCACCAAACTGCCAGCATGAATTTTTCACGGCTGCTCTAGAGGGAGTCCACCGAGTCGATAACACTGCAGCTCAATTCTATAAGAAGAAAGTCTCCAATCACAAGTGTCACGGAGGCTAAATAAAGGTTCTGTCTGCTGGCTTTGCTAAAATGAGCCCCAGCACAGAGCAAGGTTAGGAGATGAAGCTCCTAAAGTGGAGTTTGCTGTGCTGTTTGAATAGCAGAACAGCAACCCAGTGTGTTGCAGGACAAGTTTGGATTGGATTAGTAAACGCAAGTAATCAGCTGGCTGGGAGCAAACACTGGCTGTTAGAGATGCTTCCAGAGCAGTTTATCAAGCCAACATATCCTCTGCAGAACATGTAAATAGTTACGTAAAACTCTTTTTTTTTTTTTTCCAGTTGGTCGCAGCCAACATTAAAGATCATCTCAGGCTGAGCTTTCAGACCATGAATAATCAGACCATGAAGAAAGTTTTGGGGAAGAACTCTTTCAAAGTCTCTGTGGCTAATTGAGAGGGGAAATGGAGATGAACTGAAGAATTAGGAAGTTACATTTTCTCATCTACAAGGATTTATGCTGTCGCTCATGACTTGCCATAGGCCTGACAAAAACCACTGTAGTGCAGTTCCAATTATGGCTGCATCTTAGATGTATGACCTGGAAATTTAGGCCAGACGTACAGTGCTCTGAAATGAGCCGGTATCACATCATCACTCTGAGCCTGCTAAGCTACAGCAACACTCAGCAATTCATTGCTAACAGCCTGGGCTTAATTTAGGACCTGCCTCCCATTTTTATTATTTCTGACTCACCTCTCATTAAGCAGAGAGCAGCTCACCTAGTCTTCAAAGAGCTTCACACAGTAATTCACAACACCTTTGGCCAATAGCCACGAATAACTACTGCTGTATTTCAGAAGAAAGGATTAAGACAGGAAAACCACATCACCTCTGAGGCTACATCCAGAGGACATGCAACAGCCTTCCCAGAGCAGGGAGAAAAGCCTCCCACAGAAGGTGCAAAAGGAAATGTTTTGTCTGGAGTGGCAGTGACCAGGTACCTATCCCTTCTGCTGAAGGGCACTAGGTCTTCAGCAGAACTGGGAGACAAAGAAATACCGAGATCTGGTCAGGTGCAGAGTTAGAGCAAAGTCGCCGGTTCAAGTTAGCCCAGCCAGACCGGTCCCTGCTGCAACTCCTCCCTGAGCCAAGCTGGCAGGGAGATCACACTCAGTGCTGTAGGAGAGCCTTCCCCTGACTCACTCACCTCCTTCCTGAGGTGCTAGCAGATCACAAGAGGATCTGCTGTAATCTAGCTAGCTCACAGCCTTCCTCAGCCACCTCTGCAGCATGGCTGGGGATTAACCCTCAGACCCCACCTGCCCTCAGCATGGCTCTGCTGCCAGGCTGGCTCCCACCTTTATAAAGCAAACACACTCTGCCCACTGTGAGGGCAGGATTTATTCCAGCTAGAACCCACACTGATCAGCAAAAGGCCCCAAAAATCAGCATTACCTTCCCATTTGTACCATACAACAAGCTATGCTCCACCTACTAAGACAGCCCCTCCATAGGCAAGAGGGCAGAATCTGCTCCACAGCAGCCCACTACCACTCATCTGGATCCCCTCCTCCCTTATCCTCCAGTTAAGCTCCATATCCTTTGAGGCAAATACTCGTGGGCACTCACCCATGAAACTCCACTCACCTTTGAGAGCCCTCCCACTTCTAAGTAAAAGCAGATGATGAAGATGTTCCAGGTGACCCAAACTGCAGTCCAGATGGCATACTAGAAGGAAAAGGGAAGGAGAGAGAGAGAAGCCATAACCATTAGGAAGTCACTGGAATCGGTTTATATACCTTTGAGGCAGCTGGGGGCAGTTAAATGTCCCGAGTGAGCACTGCAGTTGTCTTCCTCTTCCTCTCTTTATCACATGCAGGTGTCCATTGCCTGATTAGAGATACAGGGGCAGAAGTTTGGAAGCAGTGGAAGAGTTTCTGCTGGGCCTTTGTTCGGCATCTCTCTCCGTCTCTGCTGTGCAGTATCTCAGTGTCGCTTTGGTACCGGTAACAATCACAGAACCCTAGAAGGCACTGGGGTGGAAGGGATCTTTGTCCAAGGTCATCTTGTCCAACCATCCTGCAGTGAGCAGTGATATCTTTAACTAGATCAGGTCGCTCAGATCCCATCAAGCTCGAGCTGGAATATCTAACTTAATTATCTGAAATCTTTCAAGTTTGGTGTAAGCCCAGTAAAGATGCAGCCCCCTGAACAATGTGTTCTGAGTACAGCACCTCCTGCTAAAACCCTTTAAAAAGCTCCTGCCCAGTTTCCCAAGGGCTTTTCTCAGCCCCTCATCACTGGCTACATCCCAGCAGAGCAAAGGCGGGGAAAGGCTTGGGATGGCTCTGAAGAAAGCAAATGTTACCTACCACCACGATGTAGCGAGGTCGGTACTGGATAGTGCCGAACAGGCCGAGGATGACGATGATGATGTGGAGGAAGTTGGCTAGGATAGGGGCCCACTGGTATCCCAGGAAATCGAACACTTGCCTCTCTAATGCAGCCAGCTGGAATGGAGAAGGAAAAGGAGAGCTACATCTTCTGGGCTCATGATGTTCGCTGTCAAGGTTGTGGATGCACTCCCGGAGCAAATCACTACAGCAGCTGAAGATGTTGCTTCATTCCCAAAGCAATTTACTGCCTATGAACCAGGTCAGTAGGACAGAACATGCATCTATAACCTCTCACCTTCCACTTTGTGCTCCTCTGATGGCTAAGCTAACATAGACCAGTGAGGTCCAGTGCCTATGTGGGAGCAGGTCCTCTGCTTTGTGCACTTTGTGATGGGGAGCTGGCCCTGGCAGAGGTGAGCAGCAGGACGGTAACATATCAAATAGCTGCAGCGGGACTTTCAGGAGCTCACTTATCAGAGCCTTCAGCTTCACTCCATCATTCCTGACACCTCTCATGTTTCTGCTCTCCAGCACACATTCATCAAAGTGAGAGGGAGAAGGAAACTCTCTCCTCTACCTTCACCCCACCACAAGCGCTGCCACCCAGCAAAGAAATTCTGCAAAGACATCACTTTTCTAGACAGGCTATGCTCCTCTCCAGCACTAATAAGATGATTCAAGGCCAGTACTATCTTCTAGAAATAAAACTCCCATTTCTGTTGAAGTGCTGGGCTTGGCTGTCAGGTCATATTTGCATGAAGAGGTGCTTTTCATCTGTAGCCATCACCTCTGTCTCAGGCACAAACTGTCACCTGGATCAGAATGGCTGAATTACATACCACAGGTGAAAGAGCACAGTAAACATAGACTCATGGAATCCTTTTGGCTGTAAAAGACCTTTAAGATCATCAAGTTCAACCATTAACTCCACCAAGTCCAGTGTTTAACCTCAGCACCACATCTCCCTGGCTTTGAAATCCCTCCAGGGATGGGGACTCCATCACTTTCGGTCTGTTCCAGGCCTTGACAGCCCTTTGGGGGAAGAAATTTTCCCTCGTGTCCCATCTAAACATGCAGCTGTATGGTAGACTTTACATGCCCACACCCTACAAATATGCCTATAGGAGAAAGAGGGAGTGGAGGGAACAGAATGGTTCTTTCAGGTTTTTCCCCAGTGCCCAGCCTTACACAGAGAGGTCTTCTCTGTGCTTGTCTTTGCTAACGCATTGTAGCCAACCTCCCCACAATGACCCCTGGCTTTGCTGGTGCTAAGGCTCAGCAGATTTCCCTCTCAGGGTAAGGTTTGAAGGTGTGTTTGGGATTGCATTCTGACAGTCAATATTTATTTTCATCTGAGAGGAGACCTTCTCACTCTCTACAACTCCCTGAAAGGAGGTTGTAGTGAGGTGGGTGTTGGTCTCTTCTATCAAATAACTAGTGATAGCACAAGAGGAAATGGCCTGAAATTGTGCTAGGGCAGGTATAGGTTGGAGATTAGGAAAAATATCTTTCCTGCAAGAGTGGTCAGGCACTGGAACAGGCTGCCCTGGGAGGTGGTGGAGTCACCATGCCTGGAGGGGTTCAATGAAACCTGTGTCCATGGCACTTGGGGACATGGTTTAATGGCCATGGTGGTGTTAGGTTAAAGGTTAGACTGATGATCCTAGGGGTCTTCTCCAACCCTTCTGATTCTATGATTCTATAAATAAACCATCACAATTTACCATTGATAATATTAATTCAGCTACTAATGAGACACTAACCATGTCCACACTAGCCTAGTCCACAGTGCATAATCTGCTACGTGACATCTTTTCCTGGCTTGGCTTTTAAATGGCAGATGGGGACCAAGCACTAGAGCTTCTGTAATGGCTTTAAGCATTTAAGGATGTAAATGGCTGCAGGTCTCAGTCCAGTCACCCAATGAAGGAAGCCACATCTATTAAATGACCTTTATTCCTCCTTCTTCCTGCATCAGTGGGGAAATCACCTTCTCACCTCTCTTGGGCTGGGAAGGTATTGCAACTCTCGACACTGCTTTGGAAGTTCAACAAAAATCTGTACTTCAAAGAAGTCTCCAGCAGCCCTGGCTAAGGGAGATCAGTCAAGGAGGTGGTGAGCAGCTTTCCCTGTCTGACATCT
This sequence comes from Picus viridis, assembly GCA_033816785.1. NCBI lineage: Eukaryota > Metazoa > Chordata > Aves > Piciformes > Picidae > Picus > Picus viridis. Next base: position 18,475,871 of record CM066599.1, on the reverse strand, counting down.
CTCTTCACTGGCTAAGGGGGCAGAAAGAGTTGGGAAGCAGCCTCTAAATATCTCTTCTGCAACATAATTAGTCTTCTCTGTGAAGCAGCACACACTGCCCTGTTCTGATCCATCTGAACCACCTGGAAGATGCTGTGAAAGGTGATGGGGCTGAAGCAGGGCAAGCACTGCTCATTTCAGTGTTCTTTATGCTCTCCCTGCATGCACAGAGATTTCTGTATCTCCTCAGAAACAGCAGGAATAGGTTGAAGGCTTAATCTCTGAGGACAGGATTAACACTCATACCTTAATGATATTTGGAAATATGGAGCCCTGACTGGCTGGCAAATGGCCACTTGACTGTGACCACTTCATCCAATCAAGCATTTAATTGGCTTTGTGTGTTCTGTTAACAGGGGAGGATGTACCACAAAACCCATCAATTAGCTGAGGGGACACAATGTGGCGGTGTTTTCTGGAGATAACATCCTGCTCAGCTTTGCCTCTTGCCTTCAGGCTTTGAAAATAGGGATAAAGACAGATCCTTCCCACGCATGCCCCTTGCCATGAATCTTCCCACTCCAGAATCGGGGAATCCACTCCTGGAAAAGCGTTTTCTTGTCACAAATAAACATTTCCTATTAGGGCTGTATAAGAAAGGGAAAACTTCCACAGCTTTGTGAAATTTCCTGGCTTGTCTGAAGCAGGGAAGACATTAGTCTGTGAAGTAAGAGGTACCCAGCCATTGTGGAGACAGACCTGCCAGTCTACATTGACTTCATTCTAGGGCACAGCTCCTAGAGGAGTCTCCAATACCTGTCCTCACTGGATTTTTCCTCAAGATCCCGCAGGTTAGTTTCATGAGGGTTAATCAAGGGTCTGTACAACCGCCTGAAAGGAGGTTGTGGTGCGGTGCGTGTTAGTCTCCTCTCCCTAGTAACAAGCGATAGGAACATCAAGAGATAGATTCAAGTTGCACCAGGGGAGGTTTAGGTTTGATATTGGAAGAAATTGCTTCACTAAAAGGGCTCTCAAAAACTGGAACAGGCTCCCCAGGGAGGTGGTTGGATCCCCATCCATGGAAGTGTTAAAAAGAGGCAGATATGGTGCTGAGGGACATGGCTTAGCACCAGCCTGGGTAGAGTTAGAGAATGGTTGGACTCAATCATCTTAAAGGTCTTTTTCAACCAAAATGATTCCATGATTCTGTGATGCGGTGTCATACTTTCCTCTCCCATACTGTGACTGCCCTTGTTTTCAGGTTGTTTGTCCTGACTTACATCCCTTAGCCACACTCTCTGCATTTGTTGTGTCCTTGGGAGCTGCAGGCATGACTCAGCTGGTGTGGCAATGGCCTTTGCCTGTCTGCTGGTTCAGCTGAAGGGAACAGGTGCTAGCTGGCTTTGCTTTCTGTGATGTGTGAACTCAGGCAAGCTGCTTCCTCATGTATAAAAGCAAAACCAATTCTCTGTGCACTGATGACACACACAGCAGCTCAGATGCTGCTGCTGCAACTCTACCACTGTGTTACTGATGTGCAGATAGCGAGTCTTTGGTGCCATCCAACCATCAGAAATGCAGCTAGAATAGAATAGAATAGAATAGAATAGAATAGAATAGAATAGAATAGAATAGAATAGAATAGAATAGAATAGAATAGAATTACCAAGGTTGGAAGAGACCTTGAAGATCATCGAGTCCAACCTGTAACCACAACCTCACAACTAGACCATGGCACCAAGCGCCACATCCAGTCCCCTCCTGAACGCCTCCAGGGATGGAGACTCAACCACCTCCCCGGGCAGCCCATTCCAATGACGAATCACTCTCTCGGTGAAGAACTTTCTCCTCACCTCCAGCCTAAACTTCCCCTGGTGCAGCTTGAGACTGTGTCCCCTTGTTCTGGTGCTGGTTGCTAGGGAGAAGAGGCCAACCCTTCCTGGCTACAACCTCCCTTCAGGTAGTTGTAGAGAGCAATGAGGTCGCCCCTGAGCCTCCTCTTCTCCAGGCTAAACAGCCCCAGCTCCCTCAGCCTCTCCTCATAGGTCTTGTGCTCAAGGCCTCTCACCAGCCTTGTTGCCCTTCTCTGGACACGTTCAAGTGTCTCAATGTCCTTCCTAAACTGAGGGGCCCAGAACTGGACACAGTACTCAAGGTGCGCCCTAACCAAAGCAGAGTACAGGGGCACAATGACCTCCCTGCTCCTGCTGGCCATACTATTCCTAATGCAGGCCAGGATGCGGTTGGCCCTCTTGGCTGCCTGGGCACACTGCTGGCTCATGTTCAGCTTCCCATCAACCAGCACCCCCAGGTCCCTCTCAGCCTGGCCGCTCTCCAGCCACTCTGACCCCAGCCTGTAGCGCTGCCTGGGGTTGTTGTGGCCAATGTGCAGAACCCGGCACTTGGATGTGTTCAATCTCATGCCATTGGACTCTGCCCATCTGTCCAGCCTGTCGAGGTCTCTCTGCAAAGCCTCTCTGCCCTCCAGCAGATCAACTGCTGCCCCCAGCTTGGTGTCATCTGCAAATTTACTGATGATGGACTCAATGCCCTCATCCAGATCATCAATAAAGATGTTGAAAAGCATGGGGCCCAGCACTGATCCCTGGGGCACACCACTAGTGACAGGCCGCCAGCTGGATGTGGCACCATTCACCACCACTCTCTGGGCTCGGCCCTCCAGCCAGTTCCTAACCCAACGCAGTGTGCTCCTGTCCAAGCTGAAGTTACCCTGGACTTGTCCCTGATCCCTCAGGAACCCAGCATAATTAAGGAAATAACTGCTAAAACCAAACAGATAAATGACCATTTTCACTCATTAAGCTGCAGATCTGTGTGTAGAGAGACCTGCAGGTAAACAGGGCTGACGTTTGTGCTAAGCTGGCCTAGATATGGAGTTGGGATGTGAAGAAGGTGGTGGAACCCTTCAATCCTGGTTCCTTCAGTCTGGCAGGGTCAGGGTTTGCTCCTGGGTACTGAGAAACCTCATTGCTCTCTACAACTCCCTGAAAGGAGGTTGTAGTGAGGTGGGGGTTGGTCTCTTCTGCCTAGTATCAGGAGATAGAATGAGAGGAAATGGCCTGACATTGTGGCAGGGGAGGTTTACGTTGGAGATTAGGGAAAAAAATGTGTACTGCAAGATGGGCAGGCATTGCAACAGGCTGCCCAGGTGTAATAAAAGGGACACCAGGAGATGGTGGTGTCATTGTCCCTGAAGGTGTTCAAGAATGACGTGGCCATGGCACTTTGGGACACAGTTTAAAGGCCATGGTGGTGTTGGGTTGATGGTTAGACTCAATGATCTTTTCCAACCAGAACAGTTCTATGATTGGCTTGATGGCCGCACCCAAAGAGTGGCTGTCAACGGGTCCATGTCCCAGTGGAGGCCAGTGACAAGCGGAGTCCCTCAGGGATCAGTCCTGGGACCTGTCTTGTTCAACATCTTTGTGGGTGACATGGACAGTGGCATCGAGTGCACCCTCAGCAAGTTTGCTGATGACACCAAGCTGTGTGGTGCAGCAGACACGCTGGAGGGAAGGGATGCCATCCAGAGGGACCTGGACAGGCTGGAGAGGTGGGCACAAGCCAACCTCATGAGCTTCAACAAGACAAAGTGCAGGGTCCTGCAGCTGGGTCGAGGCAATCCCAGGCACAAGTACAGGCTGGGCAGTGACTGGCTGGAGAGCAGCCCTGAGGAGAGAGACTTGGGGGTGCTGGTGGACGAGAAGCTCGACATGAGCTCTCAATGTGCGCTTGCAGCCCGGAAAGCCAATCAGATCCTGGGCTGCATCAGGAGATGTGTGACCAGCAGGTCAAGGGAGGTGATTCTCCCCCTCTGCTCAGCTCTGGTGAGACCCCACCTGGAGTACTGCCTCCAGTTCTGGAGCCCCTATTACAGGAGGGATGTGGACGTGCTGGAGCGTGTCCAGAGAAGGGCCACAAGGATGATCAGAGGGCTGGAGCACCTCTCCTGTGAGGACAGACTGAAGGAGTTGGGGCTGTTCAGTCTGGAGAAGAGAAGGCTCCGAGGTGACCTAATTGTGGCCTTCCAGTATCTGAAGGGGGCCTATAGGAAGGCTGGGGAAGGACTTCTCAGGGTATCAGGTAGTGATAGGACTAGGGGGAATGGAATGAAGCTGGAGGTGGGGAGATTCAGGCTAGATGTGAGGAAGAAGTTCTTCACCATGAGAGTGGTGAAGCCATGGAATGGGTTATCCAGGGAGGTGGTTGAGGCCCCGTCCCTGGAGGTGTTTAAAACCAGGCTGGACAAGGCTCTGGCCAGCGTGATCTAGTGTAGGGTGTGCCTGCCCATGGCAGGGGGGTTGGAACTAGATGATCCTTGAGGTCCCTTCCAACCCTGACTGATTCTATGATTCTATGATTCTATGATTCTATATCTGCACCCTCATCCTGAACCTCTCTTGGATCCCTCTCACTGAGCAGGGGAGATGCCATCTTTCTCTGCTGCTGCCAAGTTTCTGCAGAGTAATATCCTTGCTGCAGTGTCCTTTATGATGATTCACACCATCCCATTGAGAGAGCCCATTATATTCTTCAGACACTGGTTGTAAAGAGAAATTTCACAGATTGTGGCTCAGGTTTCAACCCATTCAAAGCTGACAGGACCTTTCCATCAGGGAGAACAAATTTTCCTGCTTTATGACTACTCTTATTAAAATCAGGGTTCCTTCTGCTCCTTTTGCTTCTCTAGCCCATAGAACATTCTTACCTTTTGTTCTTTAAATTAAATTATTTATTGCAGTACTAAAACTAGGATAGTTGGGGCAGACTTTTCTCTGCTGAAGTAAACCACATTTCTGCTGATCTGAGTGAAACTGGAAGAGCAAATAACCATGTGGAGCAATAGCTAGCCAGGCAAACAGACCAAACCAAAGCTCCCTGTTGGGCCATAGTTCATGTGTATGGCCAGGAAAGATAGGAAAGGCAGATGAGATGTTCTGCAGTTCACACAGCCCCACACAGCTGCCTGATGGACCTCACTACAGAGTACAAAAACAGTCTTAGAAACATCTCAAAATGTGGAACATTTTCTTGCTGAGAGGTTCAAACCATTTCATTTGTGTTTCTGATGTCTCTAGCAGTGTCACTGGCAAATAGTGATGCCAGCAGGACACCTCAAGCTGATTCAACATGTACTGGGGGGTGCATGCTTAAATTCTGGTCCCTCACATCTTGTCTAAACTTCATCATTGACTTGCTGCTCCTGTCACATTGGAGAGCTCAACCTGCTTCCCTGGTGTCCCCATACTGCTAAGAAAGAAGAGATGCTGATGGACAAGCCAGTTGCCTGTAATTCTTTAATGCCCTCTCCTTTATAACCATGTTAGGAGACAACACAGCCACCTTATCAGCTACATTTGCTTTTAGTTTAGTAATCTTTTAAAGCCTTTAACCCTGTTTGGCCTGGATCTGTGTCTTTCACTGCATTTCTGAAATCAGCTGGGACTCAAAATAACAAATATCACTTTTGAGATGTTGGCACAGCTTGTACAGATACAGGAGAGATGCTCAGAAAGCCCAGATCAGGTGTGGATACACAAACAGGGTGTCCTGCCTACACACACATGTCCATGTCTTTCTATCCCTACAGGATAACCTGCTCTGACACTTTCCAAGCTCAGCTTTAGTAAGAGATTTCTTTTTTAAATCAAATATTAGAAGGAGTGGTCAGGCAGTGGAACAGGCTGCCCTGGGAGGTGGTGGAGTCACCATCCCTGGAGGTGCTCAAGAAACGTGCAAACATGGCACTTCAGACATGGTTCAGTGGGCATGGTGGTATGGGGTTGACGGTTGGACTGGATGATCTTGGATGATCTTGGAGATCTTTTCCAACCAAAATGATTCTAAGAAATAAATTTCCAAGCACCAAAATGTCTGCTGGGGACCAGACAAGACAACTTGTCAAACAACTAGATCATGTCACCAAGCACCCCATCAAGTCTCCTCCTGAACACCTCCAATGACGGTGACCCCACCACCTCCCCAGGCAGCCCATTCCAATGGGCAATCACTCTCTCTGTATAGAACTTCCTCCTAACGTCCAGTCTAAACCTGCCCCAGCGCAGCTTGAGACCGTGTCCCCTTGTTCTGGTGCTGGCTGCCTGGGAGAAGAGACCAACCTCTGCCTGGCTACAACCTCCCTTCAGGTAGTTGTAGAGAGCAATAAGGTCACCCCTCAGTCTCCTCTTCTCCAGGCTAAGCAACCCCAGCTCCCTCAGCCTCTCTTCATAGGGCTTGTGTTCCAAACCCCTCACCAACCTTGTTGCCCTTCTCTGGATACGTTCCAGCAAGTCAACATCCTTCCTAAACTGAGGGGCCCTGCACAATTCCTGCACTGCGCTTATTCAGCAATGCCCACAGGCACCTAGGACCCCTGTGGGGGTATCTACAGCTTGAGCCCAAGCAACATTTGCTACTTCAATCCCTATATTTACTTCAGTCCAGCCTGTGCTGGGAAAGGGCCTTATCTGCAGCCCTTGGTTGCCACCAGACTCCTGTGATGCTCAGGGCTGCTGGGCTGATTCTCAACATGTTGATTCAACATTTGATTTCCTGTCAACTGGCCTTGATTTAGAAGATGATTTTTGCTTATCTGATGTGCAAACACCATCAGAACAGCCAAGACTTCCAGCTCATGGGTCTTCTCTTGGGGAGAAAAAAATGCATTGCTTTCCTAAGGTATTTTGGCCATGAGGAGGTTGATGGCTTGAGTTCAGGACAAAGTCACAGTGCTGCTACCCCCATGAGGCATCAGAGAAGGGTGAAAATTTAAGTGCAGCCTGCTGAAACAGCACCAGGAGATTAAAACGTCTCAAATGTATCATCTGGAAATATATCTGTTTGGGTTTTGAACAGAAATATCTTCATTTCTGGTTCTTCCATACAAATGGGGCAATATTAAATACCTCTCTGTTATGTTTTAAAATATTTTTTCAACTGTTATTGTTATTATTATGATATATTATATTACATGATTATAGATAGTTTTCCTCTACAGTTGCTTTGCATTCGTAAATGCCTAATCAATGCTAGATCTAAAGAATCCAAACCCCAAGCTGCAGCGTGGTGAGACTATCAGCAGTCAGCAGAACATTCCCTCCTGTGCCAGTGCTCATTCAAGGTGGAGAATATGTTGTGGGTAATTATCAAACACTGAGGCTGCTTCTCCACAGTGGCTGCACTTCTAAATAAATATTAATGGTTGTAATAGCTGTTTAATTAAGTTTATCTGAAAAAGCAGTTCACTGAACCAGTACTTCACACAAGTGAGAGCTCCTTCTGCTAGGTGCCACGTCCCTGTCTCATCTACAGTCAGCACCATATGTGCAAATACCCCCTGCATTCCCCAAATCTCATTTTTCTTTAGTAAGTGTTGTCAGGGAAACCTTTCTTGGGGCCTTGTGATCCACAGCTCCTTTCCCACCATCTTTCCCTGAACCTCAGAGGTCAAGAGACTAATTGCCTAGGAGGTCTCTGTTTGTCACTTTGTCTCTCAGGCATCTTTGGTCTCTCTGACCACTGGATGCAACAAGCCCCTTTCTCTGCTCATTCTGCCGTTGTTTTTTCCCCAGAAGCTGCTGAAACCCTTTCTAGTCACACAGACATTGGTGAAGCCTCCAATGCCAGACCCTAAATCTTCAAATCACGTATATTTCAGAAGCAAACTCTGGTCACTTCACTGACCTGGAAGTGACATCCCAGACTCTCCCAGAGCATCTGGAGAAGTCTCCATCACACCAGGTCACTGGTCAGCAGCAGGTATTGGCTGCTCCTGAGGTGTTACACAGCAGCAAAAAGCTTTCACACCATCATGCCACAGCTGAGGATCAGGACTTCTCCCACCCCAGTACCATCCTCTACAGAGCCTGGGAAGACTTTACCTCTTGGTGTGGTTCAGCACAACTTCCCTGCTGAAGCCCAGAGCATTCTGCTGTTAAATAGCCCAGCACTGACTCCTTCCCTCCCCATTTTTGGTCTTCAGAAACTGTGTGGTCATGGCCATGGTGGTGTTAGGTCAATGGTCGGACTCCATAATCTTACAGGTCTTTTCCAATCAAAACAATTCAATGATTTTGTGACTCCCTCTGTCCTGGACCACCTGGGCTCTGGATTCTCCCCTCCCAGTGTCCTTCTGTGTGTTGGCAACAATGCTCCCAGGACTGCTGCTGCTTTGACCTTGATCCCTGTGCTCTCTGCTGCTGCTTTTCAGAAACATCCCAGCAGCAGAAATAAGTCATTATTCAGTCCCACACACCCAAATGCTCCTTAGCATTCCAGGAGAGGCACAACCCTTGCTAAACATAAGGGATGAGACTGGCACTGACGTGGTGCAGAAGCCTGTGTATGCATGCTTCAAGTTGAGGCTCCAGCTTCAGAAGGTCTGAGGTTTCCTAGCACATCACATATAGCCCCTAGCCTTGCTCAGATGAATTTCGTGTCTACGAGCCTCTTAAAGCACTTCAAGTGTTGGGCTGGGTCAAGCAGTGGGCAAAACAGCCAAGGGATGCGAAAGGAGAGAGGTGCTGGGGGTAAGGCAGTAGCTGGCAGTACTTTTACTAGCAAGACTTTCCTAATCCACGGTCGCTACCAAATGACTCGCCCCAAGGTGCTGTTCAAGCATGGCAGCCCCTCATCTGCTCCACAACTCTCTAAGCAGGGTGCTCAGCAGTACAGATCATTAGTAGGTTCTTTCACTTAAGGCTGCAGAGGAGAGAAGAGGTTGCCCTAAAATGACCCTCTGAAGAGTGCTCAGAATACAGCTCCCAGGAAAAGCTCTGCTTCCTAGGAGGGGTATTTCAGCAACAAATATTGTCCTGTATTGCCAAAACTTCTCCCAGATCAGGGTCAGTAACATGCCTCGTGAGGCTTCTGCTCTGCAGACCCCACATGGGTTTGTCTGGATCACATCTCACCTCAGGGATGCAGAGAGGTGTCTGCAGCAGCATCAGACACCAAACACAAGCTGCTGTTCCTTTCCCTCCTGCTTGCCTCTCCTGATAGCATCTAAGTCCCACATGCTGCTGTGATTGCTGATTGCCCAGATTAGCAATCAGGCAAAATTAATAAGCAGGTGCCTTTGTGATGCAGGCAAAAAAGACACTCTGACAAGAATGACAAACTTGTTATATTTGGAACCTACATCAACACTCAAACCAAAGTTTCCCAAACAGAATTAAATTAATCTGTTGTGCCCACAATATCCCTCTCCTCCCTCTCCTCCCTCTCCCTCCCCCCCCCCCCCCCCAGCTTTTTTCTCCTCCCTCGGTTTCACAGCTTAGTTTTGGCTCTCCAGCTTGGTCACAGAGATGGGGGAGGCATTGGAATGACAAGGCTGTGATTGCATTTGCAACGGACATTAAAAATAATGAGCCTCTTCAGTAAGTGCCGGACTCAGATGCTGTGTAAGGCACAGCCTTATCCTAGGCTTGGGCTCCACACTTGTGGCAGTCCTGGCTTTCTCTCACCTCCTGCGTCCAGAAGACAATCGGAGGGTTCAAGCACGTCTCCTGTGGGGATAGGCTGACAGAGTTTGAGCTGCTCAGCCCAGAGAAAGCTCCAGGAGACCTTAGAGCAGCCTTCCAATAAGTGAAGGGGCTTAGAGGAGAGCTGGAGAATGATTTTGTACCAAGGCAAAGTGGCCGGATGACGGGTAGTGGTTTCAGACTGGAAGAAATTTGGACGTGAGGAAGAATTTCTTCCCCGTGAGGGTGGCGAGGCACTGGTACAGGTTGCCCAGAGTTGTGGAAGCTCCAAGCCTGGAAGTGGTCAATGCCAGGTTGGATGGAGCTTTGAGCAACCTGGTCTAGTAGGAGGTGTCCCTGCCCATGACAAGGGGAGGAGGTGGAACTAGATGATCTTTAAGGTCCTTGCTGCTGGAGGGAGAGACCAAACACATTGACAGGACTTGCACAGAAGGCACAAGGTTGTAATGAAGGACTCTTTAGTCAAGACTACCTAGCCTGTCTTCCAATGATGCAGCTCTCTGAAATCTACCGGATGTGAGAGCAGCAGTTTGAAAAGAGCTGAGAGATCCTCTTCAGCTCTCAAGTGAACTAGGAATACTTCAAATCATTGAGAGGTTGGACCAACATTCACGGGACACATAAAGCAAACTAAATACTGGCTGGATTCACACAGTTTAGAAAAAAATCACAGCTATCTGCTATTTTCCAGGCACTTAGTGCAAACTGCAGTTTAATTTTGCCTCTGGTTACCTCAAAATTGAATTATGACCTTAAATATACTATTGGCAGTTTCCAAAAGGAGAAAAAGGCTCAAAAAGCAAAACTCAGGTTTTCTTCTCTCTTGTCCAGACACAGGCTGAGAAAGACTTGCTGTGTATGAAGGACACTAAGAACATGCTCTGCCTTTAGCTTTATGAACAAGTGTTCCCTGAAAATCTAATTCACAGCTGGTACCTGCAGGACTTTCTCCTTAGGAAGGGTCACCTGTAACCTGTTACAAAAATGCCACTCTGAAGGCAAAACAACTGCAGAAAGCCATCTGAAGCTGTTTTGCTCATCCAGGGGAAGAGGAGAATGAGAATTTCTTGGGAGTCCATGTAGGATGGCCAGCAGGCACTCACTCTTTCTATAGGTCTGTGTGTCAGAGCACTCCAGGATGCTCTCCAGTAAGTGTGGAATCACAGAATTACTAAGGCTGGCAATGACCTTTAAGATCATCAAGTCCAACCACAACCCAACTACCGTGACCACCAAACTACATCCTGAAGCACATCATCTGCACACTTGACCATCTCCAGGGATGGTGACTCTACCACCTCCCTCGGCAGCCTGTTCCAACGCCTCACCACTCTTGCAGCAAAGAAGTTTTTCCTAATGTCCAATCTAAACCTCCCTTAGCCCAGCTTAAACCCATTTCCTCTCATGGAAAAATGGTCTCTATTTTGCTGGTCTTTTGTGGAACCCCTCCAGCTAGATAAAGCTCCCTGCTCTCTCCTTTGCTTGCAAGTCCCTCTCCCTCTGCTCCACACCTTCCATCAAGCCTGTCCTACTCCAGTCAGCCCAGCAGCCACTCTTCCCCCACTTCCTTCTTGCACATTGCACTGGGAGCTCTAGCAGCTGATCCCCTTAATTAGGTCACGGACAGATCACACATAAAACACTTGCACCAGCCAGATCCCCTGAAGGAAAAACAAGCCAGCTCAGCACATGGGGTGAAAGCTCCAGAGGGGAAGGATGCCAGAGCTGAAATAACTCTTCCAAACTTTTTCTGCAGGAACCTTGCTTCAGTTTCTGCTCAGCTGCTTGGTCCCTGCTCCCTGACATGGTAGCTAAGTTGTAGTGTTGCTTTAATTTCCTTCTGCTGCTGCTGCAAGGCCAGATTGCTTGGAAATTCGTAAACAGAAGGAGTTTAATGAAAATTATAATGAGAGCCCTGCGGTGCTCTTGCAGGTCGGCTTTCCACTGGGCTGCCTCTTTCTATTACAAATCAGGCTGGTGTCACTGGAGTGAGGGGAGAGAATTCATTAAAAGGGAAGCACAGGGTGGGTGAGAAAGAGGGGAGAAAGAAAATGATATTGTTCTTATTAATAATCTAGGAAATTGGGATCTGCTGAGGTCTTGCCGCAGCTTTGCTCCTAGAAGAAAAGCCAATTTGTAATCACCCTGCAGCAGGGAGAGACCACGGCCACCCCAAAATTCCCACTGGTAATTGCTGCACAAACGGACCCTTTCTGATTGAAAACTGTTTCAAAGCAGTGATGAAGACTTTATCTCCCCCACTGGGACACAGAGAACTGCTCTTAGCACTTCTGTTTCCTAAGACCTAGCTGTGAAGTTTGGGGGGGTCAGGGAGATACAATGTGTGAAGCCAATGGGATGCACTTCCCATCATTTTACAGCTTTCCCTTCCCAACTGCCAGCAGCTACACAGGGTGCTTTTGGCCCCACTGCAATGCCATGAGCAGCAGCTCCCTCAGAAGACAGAAGCCCTCATTCAGTGAAGAACTGGAGCATCTGCTGATTTGAGGCACAGCCTATGCCCAGCTGGAGGGCTCTGTAAAATCCGGGTCTGATGAAGCAGGAGAGGAGGTCCTATGGGAATATGCATCTGGGCATCGATTCACTGACACCCAGCCTGGCTCCTGCATACGGCAGCACAAACTGATGTTATCCCAAACCCAGCCTTCTGGGTTTGATTCTGCCTCTGTTCCTTCCACCAAAGCCCTCCAGCACAGCTGTTAACTGTCTGTCTTCCCATCTAGTGGAACTAGACATAACACCCCTAGTTTCCACAGACAATAGCTGGAGATTTGGGGCCTGTTGGTGAAAACCTTTAATTTTTCATGGTAAGCATCCCACATGAGCAGAAACCACATCATCATTGTAATAGTGGTTCTACTGGATGCCCATCTGCCCACAGAGGTAAAAAGAGGTGGCATTTTGGGCTGGGAATCTGCCCATGATGATCACAGCACCAGCCCAAACCCCTCGCCTTTCCATCACTATCACATTCTCAAAACAGAGAGGTAAACACACCCTGCTCCCATGCCTCCGTCCCCTATATTCAGCCCTACTGAAGTTTCACCAAATCCCAGCAATGCCCAGCAAGGAATTCCCAGTCAGTCTATCTGCCAGACCCCCCAGTGTGCTCATCTCAGCTCTTACTCCCACCTTATCCTCTCTGGCCAGAGGTCGTAACTTCAGGCTGACAAAGAGCTATGAAGTCGGGACAGAGCAGATGAGATGAAGCCAAGTCAAGAAGCGATTTGGTTTAGGAATCAAAATCCAGCCAGGAGACTTTGCCCTCTGCACATCATAGCAATGAGCAGGAAATTTTCAGGCATATTACAAGTTGGAGATATTGTAGGAGTTGGGCTGCAAATAGACCAAGTGATTTACTTGCATTTCATGTATGATACAGTAAGTATAGAATCATAGAATGCAGTAGGTTGGAAGGGACCCTCAAAGGTTATCTTATCCAACCCCCTGCTGTGAGCAAGGGACATCCCCAACTAGAGCAGGTTGCTCAAGGCTCCATCAAGTTTGACCTTGAATGTCTCCAGGGATGTGGTCTGCACCACCTCTCTGGGCAACCTGTTCCAGTATTTCACCACTCTCATTGTGCAGAAATTCCTCCTAATGTCCAGCCTAAATCTCCCTACTCTAGTTTAAAACCTCTGCCCCTCACCTTATCACCACAGGCCCTTCTAAACACTCCCTCCTCAGCTTTCTTGTAACCCCACTTCAGATACTGAAATGCTATTAGGTCTCCCTGAAGCCTTCTCTTTTCCAGGCTGAACAACTCCCTCAACCTGTCATTGTAGTAGAGGTGCTCCAGCCCTCTGATCATCTTTGTGGTCCTTCTCTGGACCCACTCCATCAGGTCCATGTCCTTCCTGTACTGAGGAATTCAGAGCTGGACTCACAGCTCCAGGTGAGGTCTCCCCAGAGCAGAGAGGCAGGATCCCCTCTCTCGATCTCTGGTCACACTGCTTTGGATGCAGCCCAGGCTGCCATTGGCCTTCTGGCCTGCAAGTGCCCATTGCTGGCTCCTGTCCAGCTCCTCAGCCACCAACACCCCCAAGTCCTTTCCAGCAGGGCTGCTCTCAATGTCATCATTCCCCAGCCTGTGCTCTTACCAATGATTGTCCCAACACAGGTGTAGGACCTTGCAAGGTCCATACTGAGTTTGATTCATTACTAGAAACACTTTGTTCTTGGTTAGAATAATAGAATAGAATAGAATAGAATAGAATAGAATAGACCAGACCAGGTTGGAAGAGACCTTCAAGATCAAGATCATCGCATCCAACCCATCATCCAACACCACCTAATAAACTAAACCATGGCACCAAGCACCCCATCAAGTCTCTTCCAAACACCTCCAGTGATGGTGACTCCACCACCTCCCTGGGCAGCCCATTCCAATAGTCAATAACTCTTTCTATGAAGAACTTCTTCCTAACATCCAGCCTAAACCTCCCCTGGCACAGCTTGAGACTGTCCCCTCATTCTGGTGCTGGTTGCCTGGGAGAAGAGACCAACCCCCACCTGGCAACAACCTCCCTTCAGGTAATTGTAGACAGCAATAAGGTCTCCCCTGAGCCTCCTCTTCTCCAGGCTAAACACCCCAGAAAACCAACCTAATGTTTAAAAAAAAAAAAAAAAAAAAAAAAAAAAAAGTGCTTATTTCAGTTTAATAAAAGAAAGAAAGGAAAGAAAAAAAAAGAAAACAGAAAGAAAGGAAAAAGAAGAAAAATTTACCTTGAAAAAAAACAGGGAGCCATTTTTTTCCAGCTGAAAAATAAATATCAGTGAAGAAACACTGACCAACTGATGACTGTACCAGCAAACTTCCAGGCCTGCCATCAAAGCATGAAATGAAGAAGAACTGGGAGGAAAAGAGTATTTTGGCCATGAAAAACATTTAGTGGTCCAGCTTCTGGTTCCAGTAAACTGCTTTTGACAGGAAGGGTTTTAAATTGGAGCAAATGGAAAATGACAATTTCTTTTTACAAGCGGGCTGTCAGAGGCTTTTTGGGGTATTGCAGGAATTTTCCAGTAACCACAAGCCCCACAAACAACTTCCCTTCTGCAAAGTGGCTAGAAATGAATCAATCACTATTGACTTCCATCTTCTGATTGCCTCACTCGAAGAAAATCAGTGATACTTAAATAATTGACTAATTATCTTAGTAATTACAGGTAACAAATCTAGCTCCCCTTGCCTCCCTCAAGCCCTGTAAACAAGTGATATTTCAGTTTTACAGCCTTTTTATGAGGATAAGCCAATTTTGTGCAGCCCAGGATGACTTCTGAGCTGTCACCCACATCTCAGGAGTCACCAGCACTATTGGCATTGCCCCAGCAGTGTGGTCCTCACCACTCTCCGAGACAAAGAAGGCTGAGCACCTCTTGGGCTCCTTCCTTGGCTGTAACCTGCCCACAAGAATTACAGGCTGGGAAACAGAGATCCAGCTCTATTTTTCTTAAGTCATTAAAAGCAAGGGAAGCAGAGACACAAGGTCCTTAAAAGCTGTGTAGATTTGGTGCTGAGGGACATGGTTTAGTGGTGGACTTGCTTGTGCTAAGCTAGCAGTTGGACCTAATGATCTTCAAGGACTTTTCCTACCAAAACTGCTCAATAAGTCTATGAAGTGCTCAAAGAGATTTATCAACACCTAAGGATGAAGATGGCTAAAGGTTTAGACACAGATTTGAGGCTGAAGATCAGCCTCTCTTTTAGCTGGGTTGACGAAACAGCTTGAAAAGTGCAAACTGCTCTGGGCAGTGTAGAAGCACGTCTCTGCTACAAAGTAGGTGACATGCCAGAAGCAAGTGCTTTGGGGTGGAGAGTCTTGGGCTCAAAGCATGAGATGAACCATGATGGAAGTCACTAAGCCCATGTTCTTCTCATGCTCAACATCCCCTGCACTGTTGTGTTTTCCTGCTGTAGTGAGAAGAGTCCAATGAAACTAAAGATTCTCATCAGGGATTTATTAACAATAGAGTATCATGCTCAAACAAACAAACAAACAAACAAACCCAAGCTAGGGATGAACACATCCTCTCACTGTATTAATGGCATTAACCACAGAACTTTCTTCTGTGGCATCCTCTTTGTTTTCTCTCTTTGCTCCAAGCAGATGATGAAATGAGACCTGTGACATTCACTTTGATGGAGGGGAGCTGCTGGCCTTCCAACAATGTAAGTAAGAATTCAGTGCCTTTTTAAAAGCATTATTTTTGAGGGAAAGTCCTTTTGAGTGAGGGCTAGAATGGGGTTATTTTCCACATGACCAAGAATCAAAAGGAAATCAGCAGCCCAGTCCATGCTCTTATCACCCTCCCCAAGTCACCCACTGGTTTGATTTGTCACAAGGTGAAAGTCTTCTATTTATTATCATTTTCTACTTGTCCTGCTTAATGCAGTCCCTGCCAGGATGAGTTTGCTGTGGGAAAGTGGAATGAAGCCAAGTCTTTTAGTTTGATGTTAAATGGGACCTGTGGGGGGAGGCTTTGAGGGAGGAGAGGGGGAAATCTTACTCATTATGAAAGGAAAATGTGCAAGGCAGAGTTTTCATGGGATGCTGCCCAGCCTCCCAATTAGGGTGGCTGAGCCAAACAGTGGCGTTGTTCTGTGCCATTGTTTATCCAGTGTCACTCATCCATCGTTTATTTTATGAGCAGAATTTATCTTCTCTGTTGTGCTACCCAATTTGTTTGCATTTTTGGTTCAGTCGAGTGTCTCTGGTTTATTGTATGCATCTTCTGGCCTCCCACCAGCCAACTCTCCAATTAAGCCTCCAAGAGTGTCACACAATGGCCCGGCTCCTCCTGCGCTCCATTTCTCGCATGACGTTTGCATCCCCTTTTGCTTTTGCACTTCAGCTCCTGCAGCCCTGACTTGCAGCTCCTCAATGGCTCATGGTTTATTCAGCAGCAAAGCTGAATTTCTCATTTCCCCTCTTTTCCCCTTTCATCCTTGCCCTTTAAAATACAGTTGGTCAATAGAGGCCACTTAGGCAGCTCTGGAGAACAAAGTTTACTTTCAGTGACTCTTTAGAGTCATTGAGTCACAGAATGCCAGGTTGGAAGGGATCCCAAGGATCATCTGGTCCAACCTTTCTAGGTGATAGTGGAGTTGAAATGAGCTGACCCAGCACCCTGTAAAACTGAGTCTTAAAAACTGTCCAATGCAGGGGAATGCACTGGTTCCCTAGGGACATGATTCCAAAGTCTGACTGGAGAAAGATTTTCTCCATGGGGAAAGATTTTCATCTGGATTCTAGTCAGAGCCTCCCCAGCAGTAACTTCTGGGTGTCTGTCCCATATGACCCCCTGTAAAAAGGGAGTCTCCATCATTCTGGTAGCCACCCTTTAGGCACTGGTACATGTTAATAAGGTCTACCCTAAGCCTTGCCTCATCAAGGCTGGTTGTGTCTTAAGAGTTTGGCAACCTTGAACACTGAGCTGTGGGGCAGCAGCCCAAATGTGGGGCAATCACAAACTCTTATGTCTTCATCATAGAATCACAGAATCATTAAGGCTGGAAGAAGCCTTTAAGATCATTGAGTCCAACTGTAACCCAACTACCGTGACCACTAACCATATCCCAAATCACCGCATCTACACACTTCTTGAACACCTCCAAGGATGGTGACTCCACCAACCCCCTGGGCAGCCTGTTCCAATGCCTCACCATTTTTTTCAGGAAAGACATTTTTCCTGATTTCCAATTTAAAACACCCCTGGCACAACTTAAAGCCATTTCCTCTCCAATGGCATCTTTGGCTTGTCCCTACTCCAAACTTCCTGCTTAGTTTTCTCCAAGTCTTTTGATCTTCTTTCTTGCAGGTCTGTCGGCAAGGATTAGCTAAAATAAAAATGTGCTGAGCCACATTAAATGCTGCTACATTAAGTAATTTCAAGGAAGCTTAATCTCACAAGACTGGGAGGTGAACTCCAGAACAGTGATAACAGTATCTGTGTATCGTCTGTTCCACCAGCATGGCAATGCTGCAGCTGTAGGAAGCATCATTTGCCTCCTTATCATAGCAGGCTCCAGACTTATCACTGTGTCTGATGAGGACCATCAAAATCCCATTGAGCTCTCAGCCCTGGGTCACAGCTGAACATGGGTTTTACTCCTGCATTTGAGTCTGCCAAGACTGGATGTTTCCAGGATTTCTGCAAAAAAAAAAATCATAGAAACATAGAATCTTTTTGTTTGGAAAAGATTTTAAGATCATTGAGTCCAACCCTTCTCTAATTCTACTGAGGCTGGTGCTAAACCATATCCCTCAACACCACATCTCTGCATCTTTTAAACATCTCCAGGGATGGGGATTTGACCACATCCCTAGGGAGCCTGTTCCAGTGGCTGAGAGCCCTTTCAGTGATGAAGTGAAGGCTCTATACAGTGCCTCACCACTGACCACTGAAGCACCCTTTGTTTGCACATTCATGTCCAAAACTGGGACTGAGGAACTTTACACAGCCATGGGAGCTACCAAGAAGGAAAAACTTCGCAGCCATGAAACCTGGGACACATCTCATGTACGGAAAGCATCCTTTGGCTAAGTCATGCCAAAGAAGTTGACTGCCCCTCCACCTCCTGTCACTCTGAGCTGCTTCAGAAATTCATCACACTTTAAATGATTGACTCCAGTATCCGTTCAATCCCAGTTCACAGACTGCAGAGCCTTTATTACACAGCCATATATTTAGCACTGGAATAGTTCTCAGCAGTGTAACAGCCCTGTCATCTAAGGAATAAAACAAAGAGCCAGTATTCATCAGGAGGGAGACACAGTCTTTGTTGTCTGATGCCATGGCAGAGTTTTCCTAGCACCCTATCTATTCTTTCAGACTGTCACATAACACACTGTTAAGCTGTTTCAGTGGCAGCCCTGGAAGCCCAAATGCTTCTGTAGCTTCTCATCACTCACTTCCCAGCTAATGATGATTTCAATAGACAACAGCACTGATCCTGAGCACAGAGAGCATAGGCAGTGACTTAGGAGCAGGAAAGACAGCCTTTCCAGAAGAGCACAGGCAGACCTTCATCTCTGGCTAGGTCAGGAACAAAAGCCCTGCAGGGTTATTTAAAGCATGGCTACAAGGAGCAAGGAATGACCGTGCATTTTGGGCACTGGTCACATCCAGACGACCTGAGTTTGGACTGTGGTCTGATGGCAGAGTATTTTGTAGACTGTAGGACCCAAGAAAACAGAATTGAGCATGCTAGCTGCCCTGACCTCACACTGCTATGGCTCCTGCAGCCCTCCTGTAAAATGTTGTGGCTTGCTTGATGTAAGTTCAGCATGGAGCTGGAAGAACCAGCCTTGGACTTAATGATCTCAAAGGCCTCTTCCTAACTCAACAGTTCTATGATTCTAACCTGGTTCTCTGGATCTAGACATCCTGAGATATACTCGGCATGAGTATATCTCATCCTGCCTAGCATCAGCCTGATGTGCTCGGCATATCTGGGAAAAGCAAGTCAGGTCTGGGACCAGAAGACCTCTGCTAACATGCACTTCTGTGGTGCAAATGAGGCCATTAAATGAGAAGGTAGTAGCACCATTCTCAGAACGAACCACCACCACAGTCTCCTCAGGCTTCTGAAAGCATTAAGGACCTGCCTGTGTCAGCATGAAGACAGGAAAGAGACCATGCAGAACAGGTGCCTCTGAGAAGGTGCCACGCAAGGGCTCACGCTGCTTGTGCAGGGAGGCAGACCCACCCGTCCTTACAACATCTCCTCTCAGAATAATGGAAGGGGAAATATGAAGAAGGCCCAGAATCCTAAACAGTAGCAGACATTGGAAAGGAACTGCCTTTCCCTAGCTTTCTAATTCATCTCCAAGCCCTCAAGCTCACTTTTCTCCACATGCTGGGAAAACAAAGGGCACCCAAGGGACTGTGAACTCCCACCACACTCCCCCCAACACCCTCTCTCCTCCCTGCCCAGCAGCCAGCAAACTCCCAGGCTAATTAGCCAAATGTATTCTGCACATATTTAGCATTTCTGAGTAATGAGGATAATCAGATTTCTCCCCTAATTCTGTCCATATACAACGTAAGCAGGTGTGTTGCCTTTCTCACAATGGGATCACAAAAAGCACGTTGTCTGCCCGAGCAAGGGAAGCCAGCCGCCTGTCAGAGCCCATTCCCATCACCACATGGAAACCTGCTGCTAAGGATTACCAGTAGCCATGGGAAATTAGGATCCGGGATATGGTCAAGCAGACAGCAGTTCAGGTATCCAAGCAAGATATTGAAAAGCTCAGGCTTCAAAGCTGGCCAGAGATCTGGGTGTTCTCTTCACCGTCCCTCAGTAAGGAACTGCAGGAGAAGCTCTTCCGTGTTGTGGTTGAACAGGAGGTGTTTGGCCCAGAACCTCACAGGTGGTTTGGATTCTGGGAAGTCTCTGAACTCAGGTCTTGGTCATTCTCCACAAGGTTAATCAGCCTATGGACCTAGACCTTACCTCTGTGAATCTGTTGGCTGGTAAACGCATAGAGTCATAGAATTGTTTTGGTTGGAGGAGACTTTGAGGATCATCAAGTCCAACTGTTGACTCAGCACTGCCAGGTCACTACTAAACCATGTCCCTCAGCATCACATCTCCATGGCTTTGAAACCTCTCCAGGGATGGGGACTCCACCACTTCCTGGGCAGCCTGTTCCAGGCCTTGACAGCCCTTTTGGGGAAAAAATTGTTCCCTATGTCCAACCTAAACATTCCCTGGGACAACTTGAGGCCATTTCCTCTGGCCCTATCACTAAATAGCCTACACTTGTGGTCTCTACTCCTTTCAAGGTCTCTGGATATGGGTCAAAGCCAGTCAGGGCAGGCCAATTCTTTCTGGTCCTGCTGAGTTTTTGAGGAGGATTTTTCACTTCAGTAAACTTCACTTCAACAGCCAACTTCTTCACTTCACAGCAAACTTCTCAGAAGGCAGAAAAAGATTTTTAAGTTCCCATGACTACATCCTAGCCCTTGGAGCATTTGGACATGTTGCTTCCACCAAAGTAGGACCATTTCCATCTTAATGGAGTATCCAGGGCCCATCATCTCTGAAAGAAGGAAAAAGTGTTCCCAAGACCCACAGCATGGAGTTGGGCACTCCTGCACATCTGGTCCACAGCAGTAATATTAAGCAGACCCTACCACATACCCTCCACAAAAAGACCATCTGCTGAGCTTCATGTAGGGAAAACCCCCAATATACTCCCAACATAAAGAAGCCATTTCTAAGGGCAATGATCTTATTTAGGGCTGCAGAATGATGTCCAAAACTCCTAAATTTGAACAGTCTGAGTAAAGGTAGGATTTAGATTCCTCCTCCTCCAGGTGGGTTAATGTCCTGGTACGAAGACTGAGCTCTGGTTACTACTGAGGAAATTTTCAGGTGGAGCTGAAGATAGACAGTGACAAACTGTTAATTGTGGTGAGGCTATTTGTCCATGATGGATGAACACACCAGACAGAGCACTCCATGCAAGGTTACACTCAATATTTTATAAGTTCTATGTGGGTAATAAAATGCTCCATCCCCTTCTTTAGTGTCCTCTGTCTCACCTTCCCTGTTCAGATGAAACGCTGCTTTCAGCAAACTAGCTCCAGAGAACAGTGCTTGGAAAATGCATTTCACCAGCAGAAACTTAAATCACACAATCTTTTTGGTTGGAAAAGTCCTTTAAGATCATCAAATCGAACCACTAGGAGGGTCAAAGGCCGTTGTCAGGGTCAATGTACACAGAACAGGTCCCTGTTTTCCTGAGCAGGGTCACAGGAGGTATCTTCCCAGGCTTTGCACATTTGCTGTGACTGTGTATTAATCTGAGCACCAGGATCCATTTTTTATTAGGTCTACTTAGCTCTAGAGAAGTGCGACTCAGCTATCCTCAGTGGAATGGAATGGAATGGAATGGAATGGAATGGAATGGAATGGAATGGAATGGAATGGAATGGAATAGACCAGACCAGGTTGGAAGAGACCTTCAAGATCATCGTGTCCAACTCATCATCCAACACCACCTAATCAACTAAACCATGGCACCAAGCACCCCATCAAGTCTCTTCCAAACACCTCCAGTGATGGTGACTCCACCACCTCCCTGGGCAGCCCATTCCAATAGCCAATCACTTTCTCTATGAAGAATTTCTTCCTAACATGCAGTCTAAACCTCCCCTGGCACAGCTTGAGACTGTGTCCTCTTGTTCTGGTGCTGGTTGCCCGGGAGAAGAGACCAGCCCCTCCCTGTCTACAGCCTCCCTTCAGGTAGTTGTAGAGAGCAATAAGGTCTCCCCTGAGCCTCCTCTTCCCCAGGCTAAGCAACCCCAGCTCCCTCAGCCTCTCCTCATAGGGCTTGTGTTTCAAACCCCTCATCAACTTTGTTGCCCTTCTCTGGACACGTTCCAGAAAGTCAACATCTTTCCTTCTGAAAATCAGGGCCTAGGTGGACATCTGTGTGTTTGCTCCATTGGTGCAGAAAAAATATGATAGTCCTGGTTTCCTAGAGCTTTGAGCACTG
Organism: Picus viridis; assembly: GCA_033816785.1. Lineage (NCBI taxonomy): Eukaryota > Metazoa > Chordata > Aves > Piciformes > Picidae > Picus > Picus viridis. Next base: position 18,453,862 of record CM066599.1, on the reverse strand, counting down.
GATGGTAAAAATGGAGAGAAAATAAATAAAGATGGATGAAGGCAGACATTTTGCTGTACTGGGAGAGCCTTGAGAGCAGGTGGGAAGCTGCCTGCAGGGCTGTCCAGTTGCTGAAAGGTGCCAAAGGAAGCTGGCACAGCAACTCCTGACGTCTGCCTTCTACAGGCAGGTGACGAAGACAAGCTGTTGCCTCGATTCCCACAGTATCTTTTCATTAAGCCATGGCAGATGGCAATGGAGGTCACTGCTTCCACACCATCACCCTTTCAGGTGAAAGGTGTCAGGGACTCCGAGATCTCAATTACCACACCTAGGCTCACCCAAACAGCATCCAGGATGAAGGGGGATCAGAAAAGCTGCTCTCCTCATTTCAATGAATCCTCACCTTGGAAAGAGAATCTGGGATATGAGCTTCCCTGATAAAAAACATATTTGTGTCTAACGTCCTGACAGAGAAGCAGCTGTGCTGAGAACAAGCCACAGACACCAGGAAAGTGGCAATTATGTCCTTGTGCAAATCAGACCAAAAAATCATCCCAAGGAAAAGACAGTTGATGTCAATGAGCTGCACTGAACTCAGGGGAAGATCTACTGATCTGACCATTGACTGTGTTGCATTAAGAAGAGTGTGGCAGTAGGGAGAGGAAGGTTCTCCTTCCATCTCTACCCTAGTGAGACCACATCTGGAATACTGGTCCAGATCTGGGCTCCCCAGTTCAAGAGAGACAGGAAACTACTGGACAGAGTCCAGCAGAGGCTGGGAAATGCTGAGAGAACTGGAGCAGAATACAGAATTAACCAGATTGGAAAAGACCTTTGAGATCATCAAGTCCAACCTATCACCCAACACCATCTAATCAACTAAACCATGCAACCAAGTGCCTCATCCAGGCTCTTCCTAAACACTTCCAGTGATGGTGACTCCACCACCTCCCTGGGCAGCCCATTCCAATGGTGAATCTCTCTTTCTGGGAAGAATTTCTTTCTAACCTCCAGCTTAAACCTCCCCTGGCACAGCTTGAGACTGTGTCCCCTCGTTCTGGTGCTGGTTGCCTGGGAGAAGAGACCAACCCCCACCTGGCTACAACCTCCCTTCAGGTAGTTGTAGACGGCAAGAAGGTCTCCCTGAGCCTCCTCTTCTCCAGGCTAAACAACCCCAGCTCCCTCGACCTCTCCTCACAGGGCTGTGCTCCAGACCCCCTCCCCAGCTTCGTTGCCCTTCTCTGGACACATTCCAGCACCTCAACATCTTTCCTAAACTGAGGGGCCCAGAACTGGACACAGGACTCAAGGTGTGACCTAACCAGTGCTGAGTACAGGGGCACAATGACTTCCCTGCTCCTGCTGACCACACTATTCCTGATGCAGGCCAGGATGCCATTGGCCTTCTTGGCCAGCTGGGCACACTGCATTGCAGGAGGACTAGAGCATCTCTGTGAAGAGCAAAGGCTGAGAGCCCTGGGGCTGTTGAGCCTGGAGAAGAGCAGCCCCAGATGGGATCTGAGCAATGCTCAGCAAAGAGATGAAGGACCTGTGGGGGGCAAGAGGCTGGGGCCAGACTCTTGTCAGTGGTGCCCAGTGCCAGGGCAAGGGACAGTGGGCACAAACTGGAACCCAGGAGGTTCCACCTGAACAGGAGGAGAAAATTCTCTGCTGAGGATGCAGAGGCCTGGAGCAGGCTGCCCAGAGAGGTTGTGGAGTCACCTTCTGTGGAGAGCTTCCAACCCCCCTGGCCATTGTGCTCCTGGGCAAGCTGCTGTGGGTGCCCTGCTTTAGCAAGGGGGTTGGATCTCCAGAGGTCCCTTCCATACCCACCATGTTGAGGTTCTGGGATTCCCTGGCAAGAAGATGGAACAAGATTCTGGCTCTTATCAACGCTCAGACAAGCGAAGCAGAAGTAATTTATTCTGATTCAGAAAATCTCATGAACTTTGAGGTAATCCTGTGAGTGTGCAATGGGTACAGAATATCTGATTGGCAATTCTGCAGGGTGTTTATTCACCGAGTTTCTTTCTCCCCAAACCCACTGGCCCATGAGCAGATGAGTCAGCTCTGCAAAGCACCACCCTTCAGCAACACCCAAGCTTGTACCTTCTCTTTGAGGATTTCTCCCCTTAAACGCCAATACACGCTGGGTTTGGGGGAGACATGATGACATCAGAAACACTTGGAAGGTGACAACTTCCAAAGTGCATAACTCCAAAGAAAAAAAAAAAAACTAAAAAGGCAACACCAAATCAACTTCTTTTTTGGTGGGGCTTTTCAGCTTTTCTACAGAGGCTTGAAGACACTTCTGAAAAGTTCAAAATATTTGGGGTTTGGCACAATAACTCCTCCATCATTTTCATCACCATTTCTAAGTACCATGGTATTTTCATTTTTTCTTATGACCAGAAATGTCCTTTTTCCCTTCCCCCTCCCTCCTTGTGTTCTGGAGACAGGGAATGGGACTTTTAAGACAAAAGTTTCCACTTAGTTGAAAACTCTTTCTACCAAATTTAATCCCAGTGACACAACCTACTGCAGCATGCACATCACACCAATGGCAACCCAGGAGGAGTGGGGACAAAGGGAATTCCACAAGCATAAGGACATTCAATCACAAATTATGTCCAAAAAGAAAGGCTCAGTTCTACTGACCTCAAAGCCAATGTTTTGTTAATGGAAAAGGGAACACTACAGCTGGGGCACTCACTGCTCCCTAGGTCATTTGCCTTTTCTTAAGTGCTTGATGGGCTATTCCAAGGTTTTCCTGGAGGAAAAGAGATCACAATCTGGCCTTTGTTATCCAGTTTGTTCTCCAAGAGCTCCTACTTCAGGGCCCCTGGAGCAGATTCTTGGAAGAGCTCCATTTTGCACCCCAGCCAGAATGATCCCAGTTTCCTTATATTATTAGCACACAATGGAGCAACGTCAGCTCCCTTAACCCCACACCAGCCAGGGAGAAAGGTTCCCCATCAAGGGAGAAAAGGCTGCTTCTCTTTTTGCATGGCCCTGGTGCTTGGAAAGTGGGAAAGCAAATGGAAGGTGAAGGAGCAGAGAGTGGTCAGGTTAAATCAGAGCGAGGTCAGACAAACACACTGTTCAGCTGAAATAAAGCCGTGGTTCTCCAGGGAGAGTTGAGTTGCCCTCAGCTTGGCTATTTGGCTTGGCTTTTGCCAAAATTCATTCTCGGTCTGACTGGGTTTGGTCAGAGGACACAAAGACATGGTTCCTGTGAGTCATTCGCAATCTCAGCCACCAGGATGGGAAACACGGATGTGGGCTGCTGGAACAATGTGCAATGGGGGATGTCTGAAACGTGTACTCCAAGGTCCTCTTCCCTTGTGCTGCTCTTGGGCTTAGCCCACTCTGCTGCAGCAGTACTGACTCCAGCTGCTCGGGAAAAAAGAAGTATCTCATATAAAATTGCAACTTTCTATAAGCAAAGCTCCACAAAGCTATTGGCCAGCACAGCAAACATTTGCCAGCACATTTTTGGTTTTTTACCAAAAGATTCTGGCCAAAACTTGGGAGGAAAAAAAAAACAACACCAAAACACACACAAAAATCCCTACCCCACAACAAACCAAACCCCAATTCAGAACTGTCTCTGGAAAGCAGATACTTCTCATGAAAATATTAATTTACTCAAATCCCCAGATTTCTGCTGCAAGTCAGCTCCAGTGGAAAATGCTGACGAGCTCTGTTATTGGCACAGCTTTAATTTTCCTTTGTCTGGAAGAGACTCGGAGAAGACAGCATCTGTCAAACGTAGCCTTTAGACTTCTTATTTAGCCTGGAGTATTGTTCAAGCACTTCAGGAAAGGTTCCAGCCAGCACGGTGCTAGGTGCTGTGCATATGCACAAGACAGTCCCTTCCCTAGAGGGACTATATTTGAAGCACAAACCATGAAGATAAACAGCTGGGGAGAGCACAAGGTAATTCTAGGGGGGATGTGGGGGGTCCTGAGCAGCGTGATGAGCAGAGGGACACTGCGCTTCCCCTTGCACCTGCTCTCCGATGCTTTGTGCTCAGCCGTACCGCAAGCTGCCTGAGCTCAAAGCTCCCTCAGGAGATGAAGCAGACTGCCCCAGCTCCAGAGGAAGCTGCAGAGGAGGGGAGAGATGGGTCTTGTTCTCCCTGACCCTATTTCCAGTTCAAAATATCCCTGGAATGGAGAGGAAATAAACAAGAAAGGCATCTCCATAACCCCTAAAGTGCAGATGCTGCAGTCCTGCTTGCTCCTTAACTTGGCAGGACGATGCCCTATCACCTTCCCTCTCGCAGCCCACATGTGCTGATTCAATCTAGTTCACTTTTTTAAATCATGCCCTAGATCCTCTCTTGCTGTGCAACCCCACCTGCCTGTCTGCCACCTTCCCCTCACCCCCTGCATGCTCTCCACTGCTTTGCCCCTCCATCAACTCACACAACCACTTCAGTTGTAAGAGAGTAGTTAGAGAGTGATCTGTGCTGGTTTCAAATAGTTTCCAGAACTAGTCACCCCCTTCTGCAAAGAGATTAAAAAGGCATCACTGAGGAGGGAGGGAGAGAGAGGGGGAGCAGGAGAAAATAAATAAATAAACCTATATAGTTACTTTTGGTTAGTCTTGAGATGTGGTTCCATCCCAGGGCACCGTGTTCTGCGCTCATCTGAGGTATGAGTCACTTTTTCCATTAGAAGCTCTTATTCTAGGGGGATTTATAATGTATCTGCGAAATTGTCTCCAGGCTTTGCTTGGCATCTGAGCTCTCAATCCACAAACAGAATGTAAAGAAACTACAGTTGTTTGATTTATGGGGACAGAGCATGGGAAGGAAGAGAATTCAAGTAGTGCCTTCGGCACACAATCAGGGCTCCGGCACACACACAGTTTGGGTACAATCTCAGGTTGGCAGGGAGGAAAGGAGCAAATGAATGAATTTTTAATATCTTTCTGTCTGAGACCCAGCTCTTGATTGTGGTTTCTCACCATGGCCCACCTAGACCACAGTCCTGCTGGGTGTGACAATCTATCATACCACTCAGGCTCAGAAATCCCACCCTTGATAAGCCTTTTCCAGCTCTAATTTCAACAAGTGATGTTTCTTCATTTTCTGCAGAGGCTCCCTCACAGAGTCCTGGCTTTTTCCTGGGGAGGTTTCTGCCTCATTTCACAGAGTCATAGAATTGCCTGGTTGGAAGAGACCTTAAGATCATCAAGTCCAACCATAACCTAATATCTACCTAACCTTTGCACAACTCTTAGACCATGTCCCTAAGCTCCTGAACATCTTTCAAACACCTTATGTTTCTTACCATGCAACTGCCCAAAGGCTGGAAGGGACAAGCAAGGGCTGCCAGCATGCTGTAGGTAACATCAGCACCTCAATAATATACGTGTCTGTGCAAAGTGAGAGCTGGAAGGTAACAACACCCTTGAGATGCACAAACACTGGGTACAACCATCCCACCAGTTTGCTGATGGTCCTCCTCTGTACAATGGGTGAGGACAAGCTCATTTGCAGCGTGGCTCTGACCTGGGCCAACATTCACTCAAACTTCTGGTGAAAGCAGAGGCGGATGAGGAAGAACGGAAGGATTAGTGACAGCAACACACACCAGGATCAGGGCGAGGGAGAGGCAGAACCTTCGTGCTGCCTCCCTGCAGCACCAACTGGCAAAGCAAGAGCCTAACGTGGAGGTTGCAAGGAAACAATAACCTAAAATTGGAATATGGCAAATTATTTATTCAAACTACAGCCTTCCCTCCCCTTTTGATTAGCAAACCACTAGGGACTCAGCCCTGATTTCCTTCAGGCACACACAGCTCCGTTCTATCTGCACCAGGAGCTCGGCCTGTGGGGGGCCGGGGACCTCGTTGTTATTCGCGTTGTGTAGTGGCTCCCTGATTTCTCACGTCGGTCTGCAATCCGCCTGGATCGCAAACTTTTTCTGTGGGATTACACGCTGCAATGATGGATATGTTTGTTTTCTGCAACGTTTTTCCAGGGAAACATTTAGGCTGTGGCAGGCAAACACTTCCCACATGCTCACTCAACTACTTGCACCTAAAAAAATAATTTCTGTGAACCCACTGAAACTGGAATTCCTAATTAAATTGGGGGTTTTGGGGAGCTTGTTTCGTGCTTCCACTTGAGCTCAGAAATCCTATCCTTGACAAGCCTTTTTCAACCCTAATTACTACAAGGGATGTTTCTTGACCCTCTGCAGAGGCTCCTTCACAGAGTCCTGCCTTTTCTGGGGGGGGGGGCCCTCTGCCTCATTCCACAGAATCACCTGACTGGAAGAGACCTTAAGATTGTCAAGTCCAACCAAAACCTAACATCTCCCTAACACAAGCCTTAGACCATGTCCCTAGGCTGTTTATAAAGCTTCCCTTTTCCAAAAAGCCTCAGCAAAGCCTTGAGGAACAGACATTAAAACACCTAAAGAAACATAGTGCTGCATAAATGAAGTGGGAAATCCCAGTGCTGAAATCCTTTCCCCATCCAAGTCAGCAGCAAAGCACCTCCTGACTGGAGAGGAACCAGAATTTCACCCCTGGGACTTTGGGAATGAGAGACATGGTGCTTGGCAACACTCAGGGAAGACTGTGCAGGGTTCATAGTATCACATGAAGCAGCACAGAGACATGAGAATAACAAAGGAAGTTCACATCATTATAATTTATTGATGATCTTGGCCTGATGGCTTGTTTTGTCTTAGCAGAACCCACCCTGAGCAGCAGTGAATGTAATAAAGTTTGTTTGAAAACAGAACAAATCAAATGTGAAAAAAAAGAAGAAGAAGAAGAAGAAGAAAGGCAGCACCAGGCTGGGTCTGCCTCTCACCCCAGCACTTGCTGGGAACCAGCCAGGATCTCCTGACCTCACCCCCACCGGAGCACAGCTCCAGGAATTCCCTCACCATAGCTCACATTTTTCCAGCTCTGCCAATTCACCCAGCAAGTACCATGGGAATCCAAACTTGCTTAAGAATGAGCCAAAATGATTCTTTTCTTCAAGGGGGAGGGTCTTAGAGAAAATAAAATGCTGGGGGTTCTTTGTCGCTGTATCTTGGATACGAGAAAACTCCCACGCTTGTCAGAAACGAGAACAGCACCGACAGTTCAGGGCTTTTTCTCTTTCCTATTCTTTCTTTTCCTTTCTCCAGTGCGTGCTTCAAAGAAGGATGACAGAGGTATGGGTTTGGGAGACAGTGAGTGTGGAGGTGACAGTTTCTAATGTAACAGAGGGCACAGCTTCTCTCTTCTGTGATCAAGGATGAAAAATCAACAGATATAATCTGGGAGACTAAACACAGTCCCCAGCCATTCAGCTTGCTCACAAATATGCCCAGCAAGAGGCTTTGTGCCAGAAACACCCCCGACTTCCACACGGATTTTGGTGAGCTACGAATTACATCTTCCACCTGCATGGTGCCAGAGTTACTGGGTTGTGTCCCCACTCTCCCTCCAGTTTTACGGTGATGGTTCACATCTAATAAAAACTAGCAGGTTACTTTTAAGGAGAGGTTCTCTCCCACCTTCAATGAGGTCCCCACTCATTGTCCCTTTGCAGAAACCACTGCCGGCACAGCGAGTAACTCAAAAACAAAGAATTTTCACCAGACTCACCCCTTGGCACTAGCTTCCTACCTAAGTTAGCAGCAAGCCTCCCTTTTCCTGCACTCCAAAATTGCAAAAGCAAATTTGGGAAAAGTAAATGCAATTAAACCAGCTAGACTCTGTCATTTCTTTTTTTTAAGGCTCCAGAAGCCCTGTAGCCCATTAGCTATTGACAAGAAGGGGACTCTCCAGATCCAGGCTGGATGAACAGACATTCAGGGAACAACCAGACTTTTGTTTATCTTGTTCTCACGGATGCAGATGTCATGAGGGACCCGTCCCTAGTAGGGACCCCATTTTCCGCACACCGGGAAGTTTTATCCCTCAATAAATAGGTTTCTCAGCACATTCTATCCAAACACTTCATTCCGAGGAGGTTTGATACAATTTCTGTCAAAACAGAATGGGATATGGGCGAGCAGAGCGGAGACAAAGGCGAGGGGAGTGGGGAATAAGGGTGAACTGAGAAAGGGATACGGGCGAGCAGCGGGGGGATACGGGCGAGCCTTTTCTTGTAGATGGACACGAAGGAGGCTGAAGGTACCGGTGGGTTTCGGCACGAATGAAGTTTGGTTTGGTTTGTGGCGCCGCCACCGAGCCCTTCGGGACTCCTGTCACCAAGTGATCGCTGTTTTTTTCAGTAGTATTTTAAAAATACAAATGTAGGAATCGAGAACTACGTCCCCCCGCCCCGAAGCGTTTCTCCGCGTTTTAGCCATCGCTAAATCTCCCCGCACAGCAAAGTGCAGCCTAACAATCGCACCACCTTCCTCCTCCTCAAGTTCATCTCGGTACCACCGGAGCCTTCACCAGCACCGAGGCTCTGGAGGGGGAGAGGGTTGTTCCGAACCCTTTAATTCTTCACCATCCTGTTCCCCCTCCCAAACCGCGTAGCGACTTCACTTACCAGCTGTAGAGTGCAGAGGAAGATGAGGGTGCAGCGCCCGGTGCAGCATCCCATGGTCCCCAGGCAGCGGGGGCACGGGCAGCCCGGCCCGCAGCTTCCGCCACCGGGATCGGGCAGGGACGAAAAGAAGGAGGGACGAAGAAAAGGAGGAACGGGGGGAATGACGGAGGGAGGGAGGTCGTGGCGGCTGCCAGAGCCCCTCTGGGAGCCGAAGAGGAGGTAAGTGGGGCCACAACTTAAAAGGGCAACGCTCTGGTGCCGGCTGATGCCCCGAATGCGGGGCGGGCGCTCGGCTTCCGCCGGGATTCATACCCCACCTCCGAGAGCAGGAGGGGTGGGATGATGCGCGTCCCCGGGTGGAGCCCTGCCCCGGGCGGCTGAGCCAGGCAGCGCAGCCAGGGCAGCTCCTTTTCCCCTGGGGAGGGCTAGTGGGGTAGCCCCGGATGTTTTTGTTGGGTTGTTTTTTCGTTTGGTTTTGGTGTTTTTTTTTCCTTTTCGTTTGATGGGACGTTTTGTCCTCAGGAGGTGTTGGCTCTTCCGCTGGCTGGGGGACGGGGCGGGGCGGGGGGAGGGGGATGGACGAGAGGGGGTGGGGAGCTGGGGTGCGGGGGTGTGCTGGACAGGGGAGCTATGCGCATAGGGCAGGGAGCCTATACGGCATCTAGGAGAGGGGAATCCTCTCCCCTCTTCTCCCCGTGCTCACCGTAAAAATCATGACGTTTAGGATTAACCTGAAATACAATGGTTTTCCCCCTTGTGAGTTGGACTGAATGACCTTTGGAGGTCCCTTCCAACCCAGACCGTTCTATGATTCCATAGAATTTTTCAGCCAGAGTGCACGTGTAGTCAAACTCCCAGAGGAGGATAAGGCAAGGAATTATTTTAAATGCGCATTTGTGGGTATTTGAAAATACGCAGCCAGTCTTGTGCACGAATCACAGAACTGAGTAACAGCAGAGGGATACGAGAGAGCACCTCTGCTCTTCCAAGAAGAGCTTCTGCTCAAGAGCTCTCTACAAACCGCACACCACACCCTGCAACTGTAGAGCGGCAGGTCAATCTGTTTCTGCTGAGAACAGCACAAATCTACTAGCACACAACCATCACCCTCACAGCCCCCTAGTCCTTCACATTGCCTCCTCTCCATAAGCAGCAGCAGCAGGGTCCAGAGGCTGTGGGATCAGGTTAGCCCTCCATGTCCTACATGTTTCTGGTGGGGCTGAGGAGCCAGTCAGACACCACACACGGTGACTGGGACAGACTGGTTGCTAAGCTCAGCATAACAAGATAAGAAGCTTTGAGGGAGACTCATCTGATGACGATGTCTCTTTGCAATCTCCAGTGAGTCCAGGGGATGCACCACAATTTGCTCCATTACTCTCAGATTCCTCTGAAGTCAGGGCTTGGCTCCTGCCCCCAAAGCAGGCTGTGACTGCACCATGAGTGACCAGTTCCACTTTCCTTTCAAATAAACATGCCACACTGCTTATTGCAGTGGTGTAAGGAAGAGGTGGCAGCTGAAATGGTAGGAGCTGTACCATTTTAGTCCAGGAAAGCACTGAGTATACCCAAAGGAAGCTGAAGTACTCTGAATTTTAATTCAAACCTTTGCATTAGGGACAGTATTGTGATTCAAACCAGACACGGGGTGAAACAGAACAGATCAATTTATTTTTAATGAAAGCAGATGAAACACTCCTTACAAACTGCATAGGAGAATGGGCTGGGTTTAGACTGGTTTGTGTGACACTGACTACCTAGGGCCAAACCCACCACAGGTTGATGGTTGGACTTGGTGATCTTAGAAGTCACACACAGAGAATCACACAGAATCACCAAGGTTGGAAGAGACCTCAAAGATCATCAAGTCCAACCCATCACAACAGACCTCATGACTAAACCATGGCACCAAGTGCCACATCCATTCCCCTCTTGAACACCTTGTCCCCAGCTTCTGCTGGGAAAAAAAATCTTGCTTTAAGACTCCAGTCTGGATGTGAAAAAGGATTTCTCCTGATTAAGGGGTTTTGGATAGGGTCTGAGGAATTCTTACCAGGGATATTGGTCCCTGATGTGTCCACACAGAGCAAGGCAATCACAGGTAGCTCTCCATGGCACAGCCATCAGAAGACCAAGATAAAGGGATTTGGTCAAGCAGCCAGTATACCATGATCCTAATGCACAAACTGGTCACGTCTTGACTTCATGGAGAGAATGAAACCCTAATGGGAACCATCCTCAGGTTGAAATGATGCTCCAGAGACCAAATATTCCTGTCCTCAGCTTGTGCTTGAATCAGGAACCTGTTCCCATCCAAATCTGTTGTGCTGACGGGGTTGCATGCATCCAGCTGCACTGATAGGGGAGATGAATCTGTGGCAATTGTTATCACTTGTTCCTGGCTGATTGCATCCAGATCAAGAAGCCACAGGTTTGCTTCAAAAGAACTCAAGAAGCAAAGTCTGCAAACTTGAAACAAAGCAGCAGTATCTTCCCACAGTTTGTTTGCTCTCGTATCCACAGTTTATTTGCTCTCATATCCACAGCTTCCTCCCTCTCACAGATCAAGATGAGCAATAGAGGCTAAAAGTATGAGCTGGGGATCTGTTTCTTCACAGCCCAAACCTTGTAATTGTCACAGCTGCTGAAAGCCGTGGATGGTCTCACACCCTGCGATACACAGGGGTGCATTATTCTGCTCAGTTCATTTCCATCCCCCTCCTCTCCACTTTAACAGCCTCATCTGGGCCATGCTGCCTTTACAGATGTCTGATCAGATGCGGCAGAGTCAGAGTACTCCAACCTTATCAGTGCCACATGCAAAAGGCAATGCCTGTCTGACCCAGCACTTTATGGCCTTAGGAGCTAATCGGCCAGCCTGCTCCCCTCCTTCAGGGCAGACAGCAGCCTTCCCAAAGTGATATGTCCCATCATATTTCTGTCACAAATTAGAGGAAAAACCTGCTGCCAGTCTCCTTGCTGAGGGCAGCTTTCCACTCTGCACAGCAGTATTTGGCAGGGGCGGACATTGAAAATGATCATTTAAGAGCTGGGTGAGCTGTGAAGCTTCCTGCCACAGGATGCTGTGGATGCTGAAAACATGTGTGGGTACAAATGGCTTGTGATAAATCATCTTCCTGGGTGGGATGAGCTCTGCCCTGTCTCCTTATAAGAATAATCACAGAATGATAGAACAGTTTTGGTTGAACAGACCTTTAAGATCTTTGATCTCTGTTATCTAACTCTATATGCTGGATACAGTGACAGGACCTAGTTGCTGCTGACCAGAGGTTGTCACTGCTCACCTTGGCTATAAGAACTGGATTCAGTGATGTTCCAGTGTGTCTGACTGAAGACCTTCTACATAGAAAAGAATTACTGAAACAGACAGGGCATGAGAAAAGGGCATGGACTTCTGACCTCATTTCAAATCTGTAGCTTTTGAAACCTCCCACTGCCTTGGGGTAATACCTAGACAGTTGTTAGACAGCTCAGCTGCTTTGGGACTGAAGCCAAGATTATCAAAGCAAAAGATCTAAAGAGAGGTAGCAATACCACAATCATGTCCTCCTCCTCTCCAGAGGGACCAGAGAGGCTTAAGAAGACCAAGCTGAGCAGCACTGTAGTAGCGCACCCTCAGCAGGTGATGTCCGAAGGAACTATTCTCTGCTCTTACCCATCTTGTGCAGCCTGGAGAAAATGAGCTCTGTGAGAGCAGAGCACAGTGCTCTAAATATTGTTCTCATCACCACAGAAGAAAGGAAACTATCTCAATGGCTTTTGTGCTTTTAAATGGGTCCCCAGCAGCCCAGCACAGTCTGTAAAATTTATCAGAATGGATGTGTGAAATCTGTCATTTTCTCTCTGATCCCTGTGAAGTCTTAGATGTTGAAGGGGGGTGGGGGTGGCTTCTGCTCAGACTTTTTGGCATTTCTGCACCACTGTTGTCTGCATTCTGCATTGGTAATTTCCTAATATTAACCTGATGAGCTGTATGGAATGTTCAACACTCTTTGCTGAGCAAGTGGAGGATGGCAGAGGTAGAAGGCAGATGCACAAAGCTCTCCAGAATGTCAGAATACCAGCAAGGTGAACAATGTGTCCACACTGCACTGACAGGGCTACCTCCTTTATATGATCAAGGGCTCATAGGATGGAAACAGGACTGGCACTGTTCCTCCCTTCAATCAAACACAGAGACACCCACATACTGCTACAGCAGAGCCAAGGTGCAAATTCACATTTTTACAACTTTAATAAGATGCTTTGACAATTCTGCCATGAAATACCCCAAGCAGCCTTTCAAAGAACTCTTTTTTTCTGCTTCTTCATGACTATAAAGGAAAAAAATATAGAGAGAGAAACACCTTGAAACCTGCCAGAAGTTTCGTTAGTCTGAGAGGGTGATTTGTGCCATCACATCACCTGGGCAGCAGCAGCACTGAGGAGCCTCTCACCTCCACTGAAACTCCCAGTCTGCCTTATTTACAAGCTGGAGGCTGAGAAAATGAAACAACTACAATTTGGGAAGAGCTGCTCAAATTAGGGCCATAGCAGCTCAGGGAATTGCATGTCAGCATTTTCAGGGTAAAAGGCACAGGTGCTTCCTAAGATACAGCCTGGAGTGAGGAGGATGGAGCACCTGAAGGGTTAATTCATGAAGGAAAAGCAAGCTGTCACAGCTCACACCCCAGCATCTCAGCTCATGCAATCTGAGTCCCTGGCATGATTGCAGCCACATTTCCAGCTGCAATTTCACTCTCAGTGTGACCAAGAAGTAATTCAATGCAGCTGCCAAGGTCCCTGGGTATTGATAACAAGTGATTATTCAAGGTTTCTATGCAACAGTTGCATTTCTCAATTGATAGGACAGAAAAAGAGCCTGAAGGATGAGAGCAGCCTTCAATTTCGGGCAGTGGCTTAGGGTACTTTCCTTTAGACAATGTTCTTCCTCATTTGCTTAGGAATCATTCTTTTTTTCCCTCTCAAATGGTTAAGAACTTCCCCAAGCTAAATTAACAAGACTCTTGTGATGGGGAAAAAATAAATAACAAGTTTCTTTTGGTGTCTTTTGAAGGACATCCACAGCAGTGTGTATTAAGTGTAGGATGCCAGGAGCTGGTGCATATAAGCATTTCCTCAAGGTAGATGGTATGAAACATGCAGTCAGAAGCTGTTTGAACACATGCACACACAAAACAGAGTTCGTTTTTGCCATATTTCCACTGATACTCTTTTCAGTCCCAGCCAGTGAGAGCAAATGTGTATTAAGAAGTCAGCAATGTCAGGTGCCACCAGGCTGAAGGAGCATTTGTGACACACATTTGCTTTAGAAAGAATTAATTGCCTTGGAAATATGCACTTGAACCAGACTCCCAAAGTTCATTCTCAATATTCAGAGTAGACACAGCCAGCCAGCAGCACTTCCAGCCTTTTTCATCCTGCACAGAATATGAGGTTCAACAAGGCCAAGTGCAAGGTCCTATACCTGGGTCAGGGCAGTCCTCATACCACAGCACAGGCTATGGTATGAAGAGATCACAGGACCACAAGATGCTAGGGGTTGAAAGGGACCTCTGGAGATCTTCAGAGAGATGAGACTCTTGCAATGGAGAGGCAAGTCCTGCAGAGGAGAACTTGGGGGTGCTGGGGGCTGAAAAGCTGGACATGAGCTGATGGCATGCCTCTCAGCCCAGAGCCAACCATGTCCTGTGCTGATCCCCAGCAGCGTGGGCATCAGGGGCAGGGAGGGGATTCTGCCCTTCTGCTCTGCTGAGACCCTTCCTGCAGTGCTGGGGCAGCTCTGGAGTCCTCAGTGCAGCACAGACAGAGACCTGTTGGAGCAGGGCCAGAGGAGACCACAGTGGTGCTGGGAGGGCTGGAAGCCCTCTGCTGTGAGGCCAGGCTGAGAGAGTTAGGCTTGCTCAGCCTGGAGAAGAAAAGGCCCTGGGGAAAATTTCTGGTGGCCTTTCAGTGCTGAAAGAGGCCAAGCAAAAAGCTGCGGACAGACTTCTGAGCTATGCCTGTTGTGACAGGACCAGGGGTGATTATTTGAACTGCAAGAGAGAGATTTATACTAAATAGGAAGAAATGTTTGACCCTGAGGGTGGTGAGACCCTGGCCCAGGTTGTGCATAGAAATGGTAGATTCCCCATCCCTGGAACTGTTCCAGGTCAGGTTGTTTAGGGCTCTGAGCAACCTGCTGTAGTTGCAGATGTCCCTGCTCAATATTTAAGATGGTGCCTTGTATGAAGACTTCCCAAATGGTGTCTCATCCCAAAAATGACAGAACTGTGCAGTTCAGATGGGGGTCTCTAAATACAAGTATCCACAGATGGGGGTCTCTAAATGCAAGTATCCGCTGAAGCTTTTCTTCAGCTGTAGCTTGGAAGGCTGTCGTAGTAACTTCATGGACAGTAGAAAAGCAGGCATTAAACAGAACTCCCAGCTGCACAGAGGAGTGGAGTAAGCTCAAATCAGAAGAGAATTTCCTATAAATACACAGTGGAAGGCTGAGGGTTGATTACTTTCTTGAGTAATCAGGCTATGGTATGAGAGGCAGGACTCCTTGGTTTAGCTGCTGGACTAAGCTCTAGCTTCTCCTGTCTGACCACCAGTAGGGCTGGACTGATAAGGAGATGGCGTTACAGATTTTGCCAGTATCAAGTTAACTGAAGAAATGCATCAGAAAAGTCCTTAGAGATGGGTTTCTCAGCTGAAAAGGAAAGAGAAAGTAATGTTCCCTTGGACAATGAGAGGGCAGAGATTATTTTGAGTGCATGTGACATTCCTCTGCACTGGGTTAGGAACTGGCTGGAGGGCCGGGCCCAGAGAGTGGTGGTGAATGGTGCCACCTCCAGCTGGAGGCCAGTCACCAGTGGCACCCCCAGGGATCAGTGCTGGGCCCCATCCTCTTCAATATCTTCACTGACGATCTGGATGAGGGGATTGAGACAGTCATCAGCAAATTTGCAGATGACACCAAGTTGGGAGCAGATGTTGGTCAGTTAGAGGGTTGAAGGGCCCTGCAGAGGGACCTTGCCTGACTGGACAGATGGGCGGAGTCCAACGGGATGGCATTCAACAAGTCGAAGTGCCGGGTGCTGCACTTTGGCCACAACAACCCCATGCAGAGCTACAGGCTGGGGTCGGAGTGGCTGGAGAGCTCCCATACAGAGAGGGACCTGTGGGTGCTGACTGACAGCTGCCTGAACATGAGCCAGCAGTGTGCCCAGCTGGCGAAGAAGGCCAACGGCATCCTGGCCTGCATTAGGAATAGTGTGGCCAGCAGGAGCAGGGAGGTCATTGTGCCCCTGTACTCTGCTTTGGTTAGGCCACACCTTGAGTCCTGTGTCCAGTTCTGGGCCCCTCAGTTTAAGAAGGACATCGAGACACTTGAACGTGTCCAGAGAAGGGCAACAAGGCTGGTGAGAGGCCTTGAGCACAAGCCCTATGAGGAGAGGCTGAGGGAGCTGGGGTTGTTTAGCCTGGAGAAGAGGAGGCTCAGGGGCAACCTCGTTGCTCTCTACAACTACCTGAAGGGTGGTTGTAGCCAGCAAGGGTTGGCCTCTTCTCTCTAGCAACCAGCACCAGAACAAGGGGACACAGTCTCAAGCTGCGCCAGGGGAAGTTTAGGCTTGAGGTGAGGAGAAAGTTCTTCACCGAGAGAGTGATTCGCCATTGGAATGGGCTGCCCGGGGAGGTGGTGGAGTCACCGTCCCTGGAGGTGTGCAAGAGGGGATTGGACGTGGCACTTGGTGCCATGGTCTAGTCATGAGGTCTGTGGTGACAGATTGGACTCGATGATCTTCGAGGTCTCTTCCAACCTTGGCGATACTGTGATACTGTGATTCCAGAACCTAATGGCAGCATTCATGGGTGAGGTTGCTATGCTGTGGCTGCTTAATGCAGTGAATATCAACACTCCTGAATGTTAATATGAAATGGATCTTATTTGTTCATCATGATAAATAGAATAAAACAATAAACATTTACTAACTACTGGGCTGATGTTTCACCCCATGGCAGAAATATTTCACATCATGTCACCTAGGAATGAGATTCAGTCAAGATTTACAAAACCAAGACTCCCCCTGAAATCACTCTTGAGGTCTCAAGCCTATTAAGTTAAAAATGAGATGGAGTCTTTGGTGGCTCAGGTGACAGCTTGTTTACAGGTCATGAAGTGTTGCTATTCAGAGCAAAACAACACACAGAAGCACAAAAAAATAAACCTGCCAAGGGAAGGGTATTATCACATTCCCATCAATTAACCAGACTACTCAGGGAGCTAAAAGGGCTGAGCTCGGGGTTTTATTATTATTCACACAGTTATAGTTACATAAGTCAGAAGTAATGACAGAGAAGAACTGGAGCAGCGACATTTATCACACAAACAGGACTATTCCTTGCTCCCCACTCTTCAGATTTATTGCACAGATTTATCTAACAAGGATGTCTATGTTTCATTTTTGTTCCCCCTCAAATTAAGCATTGTGACACCTTGCACATTACTCTGATATAGTGGATCACCTCAGTTTTTTTGGGAAGAAAAGGTAGTAAAAATCTACAGCAGCTTCTCCTGTTCCTCTCCTCTGCCCTAGGGAGGTTACACCTGGAATACTGTGTCCAACTGGGGCTCCCCAGTTCAAGAGAGACAGGGATGTGCTGGAGAGAGTCCAACAAAGAACTATGAGGATGACTCCAGGACTTGAACATCTCTCCTATGAAGAAAGATTGAGAGACTTGGGGCTGTTTATTCTTGATAAAGCTGAGATAGCATCTGATCAATGTCTATAAATGTATGAGGGGTGGGTGTCAAGATGAAGGTGACAGGCTCTTCTCAGTGGTGCCCGGTGATAGGACAAGGGACAATGAGTATAAGCCAGAACACAGAAGGTTCCACTTCAGCATGAGGAGAAACCTCTTGGGAGTGTGGGTGATGGAGCCCTAGAGCAGGCTGCCCAGAGAGGTTGTGGAGTCTTCTCTGGAGAATTTCAAAAGCTGCCTGGAAGTATTCCTGTGTGACCTGCTCTAGGTGACCCTGCTCTAGCAGAGGGGTTGGACTTGATGGTCTCTAGAGGCCCCTTCTAACCCCTAACATTCTGTGGTTATGTGATTCTTAGTCCATGAGAATGCTGCTACTACTGAGGATTGCATTCAGCCCCCTTGTTAATAAGAAAAGTTGAAATAAGGGTTTATTGTTTTTTCTTTTTCCTTTAGTGTTTAAAGAGTCATCAGGAACTCCTCTAAGCCTCATGCTCATGCTGCCACTTGTTCTGGAAGAGCATTTTCCAGGTACTTATGAGCAATTTAAAGTGAGTTGTAGTGCCACTTCATTTCTGTCATGGGCTGCAATATTTACTAGCCAAAGTCAAGCCTTATTAATAGATTAGAAAGGGTTTGGGAAATCTGTAAAAGAGGAATAAGGGAAAATGAATGCTCTTTGATTTAAATCTGGTTCCAGAGGCCTTTTTTTACCTAAGAAACTTCAAAGCCATCATTCAAAACCATTAACTTACAAGCAAAACTGCACACTAGGTAGGTTATCGTAATAAGCTTTCACTTGCTATTAGTCTTCCTCACTGCAATTACAACACAGAATTAAGGAAATCTTTGCAGAATTGGGCTCTAGTTGTTTTCTGTACTCTCAAATCAACAACTCTTCACATGTTTGAATATTAGCCTTTGTACAATTACTTCTATCTGAAAAATCTCAACCTGGAAAAGGGCTCCAAAAGGCTATGCCTGCCTTAGGTTTGATTATTTTAATCCTGTGATTTGTTCCTTATCGTCACATTTTATATGTGCTTGGCAGTGGGCATAACAATTATAACAGTGGCAACTGTGCTAAAAGTATTTGTCATTTAATTCCAAGCACAAATCAGTTCATAACTAGAGAAAAGGAAGAAGTAGTGAATACAATGCACGATGCCTTTGTAAGTGTTTCTCATTGGCATCATCTATTATCTTAGAACAGATGCTTGTCCCACATTGCAGAGATGGGAAGACAGCTATGCACCCATCCCAAATTCCAGGAAGGGAGCAAACTGGACTTGCCAGGGAATGGCATGTATTTATTTGCTTGCTAAGAAAGGCAAATGTTTGTGGCTTCTCTTCATTCCTTCTGAAAACCAGATAGTCGCACCCTGAAGCCTTTGCTCATGTAGGTAAGTCTTTGCTGCTCACTGTACAGCAGGGGTTAAAGATGACTCCTGGCTCAGGGCAAATTATCACAGAACCATAGAATGCCAGGTTGGAAGGGACCCCAAGAATCATCTGGCCCAACCTTTCTAGATGATAGTCTATTCAAACAGCTGGCCCAGTACCCTGTCTTAAAACTGTCCATTATAGGAGACTCCACTGCTTCCTTTGGGAGATGATTCCAATATCTGACTGTTCTCATGGTGAAAAATTTTCTTCTAGAGTCCAATTGGAATCAGCTCAGGGTAACTTCTACCCATTACCCTTTGTATGATCCATGGGACTCCTTATAAAAACAGAGTCTCCATTCTCCTGCTATCCACCTTTTATTATATTATTAGTATAGTGAAAACAGAAGCTCTATCGTGTGCTTCTTTGGTCACAGCAGTTCTGATCCCAGAAAGACAAAGCTGTCCCTGCAAGAGTTTGCTACCCAGGTGAAGTGTGAACATGCGGCTTTGGTAAATGAAGACCATGGTAGGCATTCATCTCCTGACCCTGCATCATAAGGGATGGAAAATGTTGCCCAACACTGCTCCCCTGAGGCTGCGAGCACATGGACTGAATGTGCAATGTGTGTCCCTGCAGACCTGCTCTAGACCCATCACCCACACCGAATTACATGGAAAAAACTCGGATTAATATTCTCATTAGCCCCCATAATACAGCACCTACATAATGGGTGCTCATTGCCCATTAGTTCATGTTTACCAGAAAATAATGGTGCTTATCAGAAGAAGATCGCTTTCTCCTTAACTGGAAGAGCAAATTATTTAAGCTGAGTTTGCTTTATATTTCATACCCCTCCCTCCATCCTTCAGCACACACATTTAAGGGCCCATTATCTTCTCCTTATGTATGAAGCTACCATTAATGGTGATGAAAATGGCTCCTGTTAATCTCCAGTGCACTAATAGTAAGATAATAGCCTACTTATTAAGTATGAAGGCCAGACTAGGAGTTGCACTGAAATGAGTAGCATATTGTCCCTGTGGGGCTCACATGTGAATGCTAAAGCACTGCTCTGCATCTACAGTTGATGATTAAAACAAAAATTAGTGATAGCATGAATGCAGTCTCCTGGCACATGCTTCCCAAGCACCACAAAGCAGCTCTAGGTCCTCTTTCTATCCCATACACCCTCACCTTTGAGTTGTATCTCTGGAGAGCAATGGATGGAAATAGTCTTCTGATACCAGAAGTGCAGTCGGTGGTTTCACGCTAACTCCTCAACCTGCTCTCCTGGTGTAGAAGGAATGCAGCCTCAGCTGCAAACCCCTCATCAGCTCACAGAAATAACTGACTGAAAAAAAAAAACTCCATAATTTGATATAATTAATGTTTATGGACAACCTCCCTTTAGAATTAAAGGACTGGGTATTGGTCTTTTTCAGTCCGGACATGAAAGGAGGGGAGTGCACACAGAATTGTAACTAGTGATAAAACAAGAGGGAACAACCTCAATCTGCACCAGGGTTGGTTTAAGCTGACATGAGGAAGAATTTTTTCACTGAAAAGGTTGTCAAGTCGTGGAACAGACTGCCCAGGGAGGTGGCTGAGTCACTATCCATACACGTGCAGTGTTTGGGGACACAGCTTAGTCGTGGACTTGGTAGATTATCATAGTATCATAGTATCAGTCAGGGTTGGAAGGGACCACAAGGATCATCCAGTTCCAAGCCCCTTCCATAGGCAGGGACACCCCACACTAGATCAGGCTGCCCAGGGCCTCACCCAGCCTGGTCTTAAATACCTCCAGGGACGGGGCCTCAACCACCTCCCTGGACAACCCATTCCAGGGCTTCACCATTCTCATGGGGAAGAACTTCCTCCTCACATACAGCCTGAATCTCCCCACCTCCAGCTTCATTCCATTCCCCCTAGTCCTATCACTACCTGAGAGCCTGAGAAGTCCCTCCGCAGCCTTCTTGTAGCCCCCTTCAGATACTGGAAGGCCACAATGAGGTCACCTCGGAGCCTTCTCCAGACTGAACAGCCCCAACTCGTTCAGTCTGTCCTCACAGGAGAGGTGCTCCAGCCCTCTGCTCATCCTCCTGGCCCTTCTCTGGACACCTTCCAGCACCTCCAGATCCCTCTTGTAATAGGGGCTCCAGAACTGGAGGCAGTAGTCCAGGTGGGGTCTCACCAGAGCTTAGTAGAGGGGGAGAATCACCTCCTTGACCTGCTGGCCACACTTCTCCTGATGCAGCCCAGGATCTGATTGGCTTTCCGGGCTGCAAGTGCACATTGAGAGCACTTGTTGAGCTTCTCCTCCCCCAGCACCCCCAAGTCTCTCTCCTCAGGGCTGCTCTCCAGCCAGTCACTGCCCAGCCTGTATTTGTGCCTGGGATTGCCTCGACCCAATACAATACAATACAATACAATACAATACACCAGGTTGGAAGAGACCTTCAAGATCATCGCGTCCAACCCATCAAACAATCCAACCCACCCAACAACTAGACCATACAGCCAAGCACCCCATCAAGTCTTCTCCTGAACACCTCCTGTGAAGGTGACTCCACCACCTCCACGGGCAGCCGATTCCAATGGGCAATCACTCTCTCCGTGTAGAACTTCTTCCTAACATCCAGCCTAAACCTGCCCTGGCGCAGCCTGAGACTGTGTCCTCTTGTTCTGGTGCTGGATGCCTGGGAGAAGAGGCCAACCTCTGCCTGGCTACAACCTCCTTCAGGTAGTTGTAGAGAGCAATAAGGTCACCCCTCAGTCTCCTCTTCTCCAGGCTAAGCAACCCCAGCTCCCTCAGCCTTTCCTCATAGGGCTTGTGTTCCAAACCCCTCACCAGCTTTGTTGCCCTTCTCTGGACACGTTCCAGCAAGTCAACATCCTTCCTAAACTGAGGGGCCCAGAACTGGACACAGTACTCAAGGTGCGGCCTAACCAGTGCAGTGTACAGGGGCACAATGACCTCCCTGCTCCTGCTGGCCACACTGTTCCTGATGCAAGCCAGGATGCCATTGGCCTTCTTGGCTGCCTGGGCACACTGCAGGCTCATGTTCAGCCTACAATCAACCAGTACCCCCAGGTCCCTCTCTGCCTGGCCACTCTCCAGCCACTCTGACCCCAGCCTGTAGCACTGCCTGGGGTTGTTGTGGCCAATGTGCAGAATCCGGCACTTGGATGTGTTAAATCTCATGCCATTGGACTCTGCCCATCTGTCCAGCCTGTCG
The DNA here is from genome assembly GCA_033816785.1 of Picus viridis. NCBI lineage: Eukaryota > Metazoa > Chordata > Aves > Piciformes > Picidae > Picus > Picus viridis. The sequence continues at coordinate 18,431,968 of CM066599.1, read as the reverse complement.
AGGTCCCTCTGCAAAGCCTCTCTGCCCTCCAGCAAATCAACTGCTGCCCCCAGCTTGGTGTCATCTGCAAATTTACTGATGATGGACTCAATGCCCTCATCCAGATCATCAATAAAGATGTTGAAGAGCATGGGGCCCAGTACTGATCCCTGGGGCACACCACTAGTGACAGGCCGCCAGCTGGATGTGGTGCCATTCACCATTACTCTCTGGGCTCGGCCCTCCAGCCAGTTCCTAACCCAACGCAGTGTGCTCCTGTCCAAGCCACGGGCTGCCAGCTTGGCCAGGAGTTTGCTGTGGGGAACGGTGTCAAAGGCCTTGCTGAGGTCCAGGTAGACCACATCCACAGGCCTCCCCACATCCACCAGGCGGGTCACCTGATCATAGAAGGAGATCAGGTTGGTCAGGCAGGACCTGCCCCTCCTAAATCCATGCTGGCTAGGCCTGAGCCCCTGGTCATCCTGTAAGTGCTGTGTGATCGCACTCGAGATGACCCGTTCCATAATCTTGCCTGGCACTGAGGTCAGGCTGACAGGCCTATAATTGCCTGGCTCATCCAACCGGCCCTTCTTGTGGATGGGCACCACGTTGGCCAGCTTCCAGTCTTCTGGGAAGAAGACTGTCTTCCCAGCTGCAGGACCCTGCACTTGGTCTTGTTGAAGCTCATGAGGTTGGCTTGTGCCCACCTCTCCAGCCTGTCCAGGTCCCTCTGGATGGCATCCCTTCCCTCCAGCGTGTCTGCTGCACCACACAGCTTGGTGTCATCAGCAAACTTGCTGAGGGTGCACTCGATGCCACTGTCCATGGCACCGACAAAGATGTTGAACAAGCCTGGTCCCAGGACTGATCCCTGAGGGACTCCGCTTGTCCCTGGCCTCCACTGGGACATGGACCCATTGACAGCCACTCTTTGGGTGCGGCCATCAAGCCAGTTCTGTATCCATCTAGTGGTCCATCCATCAAACCCATGTGTCACCGGTTTGGAGACCAGGATGTGATGCGGGACGGTGTCGAAGGCTTTGCTCACGTCCAGGTAAATGACATCAGTTGCTCGCCCCTCATCTATTAATGCTGTCACCTGTTCATAGAAGGCCACCAGGTTTGTCAGGCAGGATTTGCCCTTGGTGAAGCCAGGCTGACTGTTCCCAATCACCTCTTCACTATTCTTCTGAGTCAGTAGTACCTCCAGGAGGATCTGCTCCATGATCTTTCCTCGCACAGAGGTGAGACTGACTGGCCTGCAGTTCCCTGGTTCCTCCTTCTCACCCTTTTTTAAAATGGGAGTAATGTTTCCCCTTTTCCAGTCTGTGGGGACCTTCCCAGACTGCCATGACTTTTGGAATATAATAGAGAAGGGTTTAGCAACCTCATCTGCCAGTTGTTGAATAGCGATAATGGCTGGACTTTGACGATCTTGAAGGTCTTTTCCAACCTAAGTGATTCTATCATTCTGTGAATTATAGAGCTGTGGTATTTTTGAAAAGCCCTTTGAGATCATCAAGTCCAACACTGCTAGGTGACTCCTGACAACCCTTTGGGGGAGGAAATTGTTCCTGATGTCCAACCTAAACTTCCCTTGGAGGAACTTAAGCTTGTTTCCTTTCAACCTGTCGCTTGTTCCTTGGGAGACCGACTCCCACCTGGCTCCAGCCTCCTCTCAGGGAGCTGTAGAGAGCCAGAAGGTCTCCCCTCAGCCTCCTTTTCTCCAGGCTGAACAACCCCAGCTCCCACAGCCGCTCCTCACAGGACTTGTGCCCCAGACTTTTCACCAGTAGCTCGCTGTAAAGCGTTATTTTGGTTTTGTCTGTTTTAAACACAAGGTTATTGGGGACTGGGAATGCACCAAGACCCCATCGCCCGCCACCCCGATCGCGGCCGGAGCGCCGCGGGTTAACGCGGTACCCACAATGCCTTGCGGCCCTGCAACGTCGCCAGTCGCGGCGGCTGCGCCGTGATGCCTCGGGCAGGACTGCGGCTGGAGGTGCCGCGTCAAGATCTCTGGTGTGTTACCCAGCCGCCTTTATTTTACCCCACTCCCTTCCCCCGGGGTCTTTCGGGGAGGCTTGTGGGTAGTTTGATCCCTTTCTTGGGTTTAGGTTCCGCACCCCTGGGGAAGGCGGTGGGTGCCTGGCTGGCGTCGCAAGGGGCAGGCCTGAACGTTTCTTCGCGACAGCGTTTCCTTCTTCTCCTCCCCTATTTTATGCCTTTCTTATTGTTGTTTCTTAGAAAGAGGCCGGTGCCCTCTCCGGGTATCGGGTCATGATCTGAGGGAGCTCTCCAGGACTCAGCTCGGATTCGGATATCGCAGGTGTGCTTGAAGAATTTGCCCTGCTCACAGCCCCTGCGAAGCTCTTGGTAAGGTGGCTGCACTTCTGAGCATGTCAGACTACATGACTTCGAAAGTTTTTGACGTATACTAGAAAGCAAACTTTGCCCATGGATGTGTATGGCAGCGCTTGATTCAAGGGTGTTCATCAGCTGACGTGGCCTCGGTGGCTGCCTTTGCCCTGGTGAGATCTGCAGGGAGCTTTAAAGCCCATGAGGTCATGCAGACCACGTCACCTGCACTGCACAGGCTGTGTGATACTGCGGCTACGTGAGGGGAGCAATGTACTGTTCTAGTTCATTTGCTCTTGAAAGTGTCTAGTGCTACTTCTGCCTTGTTTCCTTTTAGCAAGCTAAAGATTCTCTATGTGGAAACTTACATAGTGAGTTTTTGCTGGTTCTTTTGGTTTGGAAACAGATTGCTTGGGAAATAAGAATGTGGGCTTGGTTTGTGTGAAGCAGTCTGTTTCCACCCTGGAACCCTTAATCCAAAGTATTTATGTTTTTTCAACGAAAGCTTACTTCTAAACTAACAATTTTCTTTACTACTCTTCTCCATTTGCATTAGATCTAAGCAATGTGTATTTATTTAAGGTGTCTGCAGAGTTGTTACTTCAGTATTTACTGCTGAAGCTGAAACAGCACAGTGGCTGTGTACTCAGCTTTTTGCATGGTAAACTGATAATTTGATCACTTGAAGCTTTATGGGCAATCACAGTTGAAAACACACACCTTTATAGAGAAGGGCTGGTGGGAGATGTGGTGGTCGGAGGCTGTCTGGGGTCTGGGTCCAGTGACCATGAAATAATAGCGTTTTCAGTATGCCTAGGAGGAGTATCAACAAAACCTCCACACTGGACTTCCAAAGGGCAGACTTCAGCTTTTTTAAGGAACTAACTCAGAAAGTTCCTTGGGAAACAGCCCTTAAAAACAAAAGGTTCCAGGAGGGCTGGACCTACTTCAAGAAAGAACTCTTGAAGGCACAGGAACAGGCTGTGCCAGTGTGCCGGTAGATGGGCCATCGAGGGAGACAGCTGCATGGGATGGGCAAGGAGCTTCTAAAGGAATTAAGGGGGAAAAAGAGGGCATATCACCTTTGGATGCATCCAACCACTCTCACCACCACAACTCTTTACTGGATGCAGAGTGGAATATAGTAACCAAAGATGAAGAAAAGGCAGAGGTACTTTATACCTTCTTTGTCTCAATATTCAATAGTGGAACAGGTTGTCTTTGGGACAAGTGGCCTCCTGAACTGGCAGATGGAGCCAGGGACCAGTATAGTCCCCCTGTAATCCAGGAGGAAGCAGTAAGGGACCTACTGAGACACTTGGATCCTCACAAGTCCATGGGACCAGATGAGATCCATCCTAGGCTGCTGAGAGAGATGGCAGATGAGCTGGCCAAGCCACTCTCCATCATTTTTCACCTGTCCTGGCTCTCTGGAGAGGTGCCAGATGACTGGAAGCTGGCAACGTGATGCCCATCCACAAGAAGGGCCGGAAGGAGGAACCAGGGAATGACAGACCTGTCAGCCTGACCTCAGTGCCAGGCAAGGTTATGGAACAGGTCATCTTGAGTGCAATCACACAGCACTTCCAGGATGGCCAAGGGATCAGGCCCAGCCAGCATGGATTTAGGAAGGGAAGGTACGGCCTGACCAACCTGATCTCCTTTTGCAATCAGGTTACCCGCCTGGTGGATGTGGGGAAGGCTCTGGATGTAGTCTGCCTGTACTTCAGCAAAGCCTTTGACACCATCTGCCACAACAAACTCCTGGCAAAGCTGGCAGCTCGTGGCTTGGACAGCGGCACTCTGAAATGGGTCAAGAACTGGCTGGAGGGCTGGGACCAGATGGTGGTGGTGAATGGTGCCACTGCCAGCTGGCAGCCAGTCGCTAGTGGTGTCCCCCAGGGATCAGTGCTGGGTCCCATCCTGTTCAATATCTTTATTGATGATCTGGAGGAGGGGATTGAGTCCATCATCAGTAAATTTGCAGATGACACCAAGCTGGGGGCAGGAGTTGATCTGTTAGAGGGTCCTGCAGAGCAACCTTGACAGGCTGGATGGGTGGGCAGGTGCCAATGGGATGAGATTCAACAAGGCTAAGGGCAGGGTTCTACACATGGGCCACAGCAACCCCATGCAGTGCTACAGGCTGGGGACAGAGTGGCTGGAGAGTGGCCAGACAGAAAGGGACATGGGGGTACTGGTAGATAGTAGGCTGAACATGAGCTGAATGTGTGCCCAGGTGGCCAGGAGAGCCAATGGCATCCTGGCCTGTATCAGGAATAGTATGGCCAGCAGGACAAGGGAAGTTATTCTTCCCCTGTACTCAACACTGGGCAGGCTACACCTTGAGTACTGTGTCCAGTTCTGGGCCCCTCAATTCAAGAGAGATGTTGAGGTACTGGAACATGTCCAGAGAAGGGTGACAAAACTGATGAGGGGCCTGGAAGACAGCCCTGTGAGGAGAGGCTGAGGGAGCTGGGGTTGTTTAGCCTGGAGAAGAGGAGGCTCAAGGGAGACCTTGTTGCTGTCTACAACTACCTGAAGAGAGGTTGTAGCCTGGTGGGGGTCGGTCTCCCAGGCAACCAGCACTAGAATGAGGAGACGCAGTCTCAAGTTGTGCCAGGGGAGGTTCAGGCTGGATATTAGGAAGAAGTTCTTCACAGAGATATTTGCCATTGGAATGTGCTGCCCAGGGAGGTGGTGGAGTCGCTGTCCCTGGAGATCTTCAATAAAAGCTTGGGTGAGGCACGTAGTGCCATGTTCTAGTTGATTGGAGAGGGCTGGGTGATAGGTTGGACTGGATGATCTTGGAGGTCTCTTCCAACCTGGTTGATTCTATGGTTAAAGACTTTATCTGTTAGAAAGTTTGAAGTGTGATTCTTGTTCCTTGTCCCCCATTCATTCATTTCCAAATGATCTGGGGAGGAGAGAAAGATGAGAAGCTGGTGACTTTGGATATGTCCTCCATTTCTTGGATGATATGGTGCGGATGAAGTTCTGCCCTCCCACCAAGCAGGTGTGGTGGTCAGGTCAGGGAAGTTGGTGCTTCTGGAATGGATGTGTATAGATTGCAGTTAGGCAAGCTTGGGGTCTTTTAAAAGTTTTTATCAAAAAAAAATGCCACTTACAATAGATCCAAAGGCAACTGCTTCCTCTGTCAGCATGTAGTTGGAGATCTGAAACTTGCACTTTGTTTGTAAGCACTGAAATGGTGGATATTGGCTTTTGTAGGATGGATTTCTCTGCTCTACAGAAAATTTCCTGGCTCTTGCAGATTTGTAGTGGGGTAAAAGCTCTTCTGTTTGGCTCCAGCAATGAGAGTTTGCCATTGAGGCTGAAAGGCCTTTCCATGTAGTCTGCCTCTGTTTGTTACTCTGAATGAAACCCTGCATGAAAGCCTGGGAAAAAGAAGGAGAAAATGGTACAGGAAGAAGAGTGGTAAGGGGAAACCCTCACAGGGAAAACATTTTTCTTCATATTTATGTGAAACTTCCTGTGCCTCAACTTCCACCATTGCTCCTTGTGCTGTCATTGGGTACCACCAGCAGTCCCTCTTGGGACTCACGCTGCACATAATTATAAACATTGATGAGGTCACCTCTCAGTCCCCTCTTCTCTAAGCTAAAGAGCCCCAGCTCCCTCATTCTCTCCTTGTACGGAAGATGTTCTGTTCCCTAATCATCCTCATGGCTCTGTGTTGGACTCTTTCAAGCAGCTCACTGTCTCTTTCTTGAACTGAGGGGCCCAGAACTGGACCCCTGCTGTGTCAGCCACTCCACTCAGCTTGGTGTGATCAGCAAACTTGCTGACAATGCACTCTATGCCCTCATCCAGGTCATCAATGAATATATTGAACAGTACAGGTCCCAGTACTGACCCCTGAGGGACTCCACTAGATACAGACCTTCAACTAGACTCTGTCCCATTGACCACAACTCCTTCAACCAGTTCACAATCCACCTCACTACCTGATCATCTAGACCACACTGCCTCAGTTTAACTGCAAGGATGCTGTGGTAGATGTTGTCAAATGCCTTACTGAAATCAAGATAGACCACATCCACAGCTCTGCCATCCTCTATCCACCTGGTTATGTGTTCATCAAAGGCTATCAAGTTGGTCAAACATGACTTCCCTTTGGTAAAGCCATGTTGACTACTCCTAATGACCCTCTTGTCCTTGATATGCCTATGGGCAGTGCCAAAGATAAGTTCCAGGGATGGAGGTGAGGCTGACTGGTCTATAGTTACCTGGGTCCTCCCTCTTACCCTTTTTGAAGATTGTCCTTCCTCCAGTCCCCAGGCACCTCTCCTGTCTGCCATGACCTATCAAAGATGATGGAGAGTGGTCTGGCAATGACCCCTGCCAGTTCCCTCAGCACCTGCAGGTGCATTCCATCAGGACCCATGGATTTATGGATGTCCAGATTACTTAACCCAGTATCCCTAACCCAGTCCTCATCAATCATGGAGAATAGAATAGAATAGAATAGAATAGAATAGAATAGAATAGAATAGAATAGAATAGACCAAACTAGGTTCGAAGAGACCTTCAAGATGATCGTGTCCAACCTGTCATCCAACACCACCTAATCAACTAAACCATGCAACCAAGCACCCTATCAGGTCTCCTCCTGAACACCTCCAGTGATGGTGAATACCTCCTTTGTCCTGTCCCTGTCTGGGCCCTCAGGGACCTGGGACTCCTGAGGGCGGCCTCCAGCAGAATAGACAGAGACAAAGAAGGCATTTAGTAGCTCTGCCTTCTCTGTGTCCTCCTTACCAAGGCACCCATCTCATCCAGCACTGGGCCTGCACTGCCTCTGGTGTTAGCTTTTCTTGCAACACACTTGAAGAAGCCCTTCCTATTGTCCCTGACCTCCCTCACAAGGTTGAATTCCAATGAGGCCTTAGCCTTCCTAGTTGCCTCCCTACATCCTCTAACAGCAGTCCTATACTCCTCCAAGTGTCCAGCCCCTCCTTCCATGATCTGTAGACTCTCCTTCCACCTGAGTTTAGTTAGCAGCTCCTACTTAACCATACAGGTCTTCTGGCTCCCTTTCTCCATTTCCTACCCTTTGGGATGCTCTGATCTTGAGCTTGGAAGAAGAGGTCCTTGAATACTAACCGACTGTCTTGGGCCCCTCTGCCTTCTAGTACCCTGTCCCATGAGATTTCCCCTAGCAATTGCTTGCAAAGGCCAAAGTTGGCCCTGCTGAAATCCAGTGTTGTGATCTTACTCGGTACTTGGTTCATACTACACAATATCCTGAACTCTACCATCTCATGGTTGCTGCAGCCAAGGCTGCCCTCAACCTTCACTACTTCAACCAGACCCTCCTTGTTGGTGAGTATCAGGTCCAGTAACACTCGTCTCCTAGTTGGCACATCCACCATTTGCATCATGAAGTTATCATCAATGCCCTGGAGGAACCTCCTGGACTGTGGCTGGCTGGTTGTGCCTTCCAGCAAACATCTGGGTAGTTGAAATCCCACATGACAACCAGAGCCTGCGATTGTGAGGCTCCTGCAAGTTGCCTGTAGAAGGCCTCATCAACTTCATCAACCTGATCAGGTGGTTTGTTATAAACACCCACAACAGTAGCACCCATGATGGCCTGCCCCTTAATTCTCACCCACAAACTCTCAACTTGCCCCTCAGCCACCCCTGTGCTGAACTCAATACATTCTAGCTGCTCTCTCACACCACCTTGCTTGGTTGACCTGTCTTTCCTCAAAAGGATATGACCATGCATGACCACACTCCAGCCGTGTGAGCTGCCCCACCACGTTTCTGTAATCACAAGCAGATCATAACCCCTTGACCGCACATGGACGTCTAACTCCTGTTCCTTCCCCACGCTGTGTGCGCTGGTGCCCAGGCATCGTAGCGAGCAGGCTGGGCATGCCAGTTCCACCCGTGGGAGGCCTTCTGGTCTTCATTAGTACTGGAACACTGCCCCACTGGTGTGAAATGAAAACGCTGGCCCTAAATTATACAAAACAAATGATTGTCATTAAGATGTTTTTGAAGGAACAAGTGCTTCAGACAAAAGGCAATGAGTTCTGCCACAAATCACAGAACTGTCAGGGTTGGAAAGGACCTCAAAGATCATCCAGGTCCAACCCCCCTTGCCATTGGCAGGGACACCTCACACTAGATCAAGCTGCACAGAGCCCCATCCAGCCTGGCCTTAGAAACTTCCAGGGATGGGGCTTCTACCACCTCCCTGGGCAACCTGTTCCAGTGTCCACCTCATGGTGAAGAACTTCCTAACATCCAATCCTAATCTACCCACTTCCAGTTCTGTTCCATTCCCCCTGGTTCTGTCACTACCTGACATTCTAAAAAGTCCCTCCCCAGCTTTCTTGTAGGCCCCCTTAAGATACTGGAACTTCTACTTTCCACTGGGATAATACATGGGTTCAGTGGTGAGCTTCTTCCTTTTTGAATCATGTTGTCTTAGCTGGTCGTACCTGTAGTTGTATTTATTGTGGTGTGGTGGCTGCAGCTCACAGGAAGGTGTTGTGCTTTAGAGGTTTCTAAGAAATCAGTGTTGTCACGTTCATATAAATTCAGTGTTTTCTTACCTGTAGTACATTTCCTTTTAAAATAGCTTTCCTTTTCTATTTAAAGATCTCGTCTCCCTCCATCCCCTACTTGGTTGTGGCAGTTGTGCGTAACTCTTTATCATTTGCCTTCTAAAATTACTAGAAGATCATTAATCTGTTGATAACTTAAGGACTTCTGACAGTTTAGTCAAATAGCACAGTGAACAAGCATCAAATGCTTGCATTTGTGAGGCCACATCTGGAGTACTGGGTCCAGTTTTGGGGTTCCAACTTCAAGAGACTCAGGGAACGACTGGAGAGAATCCAGCAGAGGCTAGAAAGATGCTGAGGGGCCTGGAACAGTTCTGTGAGGAGCAAACGCTGAGAGCCCTGGGGCTGAGAGCCTGGAGAAGAGCAGTCCCCAGTCCCAGAGGGGATCTGAGCAATACTCAATAAGAACTAAAGGACTTGGCGGGGAGGGGGGAAGAGGATGGGTCCACACACTTTTCAGTGCTGCCCAGTGATAGGACAAGGGGCAACATGTACAAATTGGAATCCAGGAGGTTCCATTTGAACACGAGGAGAAAATTCTTTCATATGAGGGTGCTGGAGCCCTGGAGCAGGCTGCCAAGAGCAGTTGTGGAATCTCCTTCTCTGGAGAGATTCAAAACCCACCTGGACATTGTGATTCTGGGCAACCTGCTGGTGATCCTGCTTTAGCAGGGGGCTTGGGCTTGATCTTCAGAGGTCCTTTCCAAACCCCACCATGCTGGGATTGTGTGCTCTCACATCAGTATTTGATGAAAACATTGGCTCGCTAATTTTTGCCTGGTGTTGCGACTGACCAAGAGGCTTGACATTTAGTAGTTGCTGCAGTTTCTAGTCAGTCTGGTGACTGCTCTGCCTTTTATTACATCTTAACAATTATTTTTTTGGGAGAAAGAATGAAAATATGAACTGCAAGGAAAAAGGAAGAAGAGGTGTTATTTATTTAAGGTCAATTTAAATATTGTACTGCCAAATTAGTTGCAAATGTGAATTCATTTTTACCTCAGTCTTATGCTGCATGCTGTGCTGAATTTCTTTCAATTGTGAGTGGTTTGTATGTTTTTTGAGGTTGTTTTATGTGTGAGTCACATGCTTTTTTCCTTAATGTGAATTTTATCTGTAGCTTGACTCTGCTCCCTGCTGCTGTGTTTCGTGCTTCATAAGGAGTAGAGCAAGATGATGTGGTCTGCCAGAGATGTCACTGCTGGAATTATATTTCTATTTTGTGTAAAAGGTTCAAGTAATTGCCTTATTTTCTTAGAATTCAGTTGACAAGCAAACTGAATACTCCCTCTTCAGCTGTGGCCAAGTCACACCTTTTCCAGTGAGTGAATTAGGGTTGCTAAATCCCCCAAAACATGCAAAGGAAGTAGAAAAGGTAGTGGGGCTTATGGTCTTTTGCTGGTTGGCTGGATTTTTCTGAAGCAGTGGCTTGTTTTCAGTGGTTACAGTAGTCTGTAAGCTCTGCTTCATAGATCTGTGTAAGGTGCGGAAGCTCTTGCTAATATCAAGACCTTGAATGCAGCTTAGTTTCTTGTTTTTCTCTCCCTTTGTAGAATCATGGCAAGTCCAAGAACAAGGAAAGTTCTCAAGGAGGTCAGAGCACAAGATGAGAACAATGTGAGCAACATCTAATTTTCTTCAGATTAGTTTTGTGGGATTGAGTTTCCTTTTTCCTTGCTCTGGATGTATGTTATGCTCTGCTACAATATTGTCTTTATAACACTAGTGTGGCCAACTAGTGGTACCGTACACATTTAGATTGCTCATATTTGTGTTGTATTCAGTAAGTTTTATTGATACATGCATTGTATACATGGCTGCACGCTTGGCATGAGTCTGTCATAAGTCTAGTTATGCTGTAACCCCTGGAGTTTGCTGAACAAGTGATGATCTATTTTAATTAGCTTCATTATACACTACCTTAGGTATAAGCCCATGGACAGGTTCAGTTTAATTTGTATCACTGCGTTAAACCTTGACTTGTGATTCCAACCATACGAATTAATGTTGCACCATATGAACAACAAAACTGTTTTAAAGAAAACTCTCTGTTTACATCTGCCAGTCTGTGAGGTAACTGAGTAAACATTCCAGGCTTTAAATGTTGCATTTTAAATTTTGCCAAGGAAACCTCAAGAATTCAGTTTGGTTCTTTTCTCTTCCTTCAAGACAAAATGGAAATGAAATCAAGTTGAATTCTTTGCTGATTAATTTCAACTTGCTCATTTGTGTTTCCTCACTGGGTCTGGGGAGCCGGTGCAATAATTTTTTATAATCCAAGTCAGGCAAGTTAATGAGTATTTCTTCCCATGCAGCATAAATAAATATTTGAAGGATGCTTCTGCTGTCAGGGAGGTGTTTCCAGACACTGAGAACTTTCCCTTCTGGAATAAATTTCTGCTTGTAATGTTTTAATGATTTGACTTTTTGTGCTGTGAAAACTTCTCAGGGCCAAGTGATGTCTGAGTGTCAGAGTTACTTTTTTTCTCCTGCAGGTCTGCTTTGAATGCGGTGCATTTAACCCCCAGTGGGTGAGTGTGACCTATGGAATTTGGATCTGTCTTGAGTGCTCAGGAAAACACCGAGGCTTGGGAGTGCACCTCAGGTCAGCCTTTCACACTGGTGGACTGAGTTGGGTTACCTCAGGGTGCATTACAGCTGTGAACAGAATGTAGTATTTTGGAAGGGAATAGAATATCTCAATTCCCACATTTCACTAGCAGTTTTGCTTCATGCTCCTCTCCAAAGTGACCTTTACACTCTCTGCCTTTTCTGTAAGTAGTTGAGGTGTGTGCTGTACCAGTGCACTTCTGTGTTCGTGCTCCTCAGGGTTCACTGCTGGGGCCAGCTCTGATTAATATATTAATCAGTGATCAAGGGCACCCTCTGTAAGTTGCAGATGACACTAAGCTGGGACGGAGTGTTGATCTCTTTGAGGGTAGAAAGGCTCTACAGGGGAACTTTGGATTGATGGGTTGAGGCCACTAGAATGAGGTTCAACAAGGCCAAGTGCCAGGTCTTGCACTTGGGTCACAATGACCCCATGAAAGCTCAGGCTTGGGGGCAAGGTGTCTGGGAAACTGTCTAGTGGAAAAGTGCATGGAGGTGCTGGCTGAATATAATCCAGTGCATGTCGAGGTGGCCAAGAAGGTGACCAGCATCCTGGCATGAGCAATAGTGTGGCCAGCAGGTGTAGGGAGGTGGTTGTCCCCCTGTATGCAGCATTGGTGAGATCAAACCTTGAGTATTGGGTTCAGTTTAGGGGTCCTCACCACAGGAAAGATATTGAGGTGCTGTGTCCAGAGAAGGACAACAAAGCTGGTGAAGGGTCTAGAGCCACAGGTCTTGTAGGGTACAGCTGAGGGAGTTGTTCAGCCTGGTGAGAAGTAGGCTCAGGGTCTTCTGGGTCTCTACAACCCCCTGAAAGGAGGTTTGAGCCAAGTGGAGGTTAGTATCTTCTCCCAAGGAGTGAGTTGGTTCGATGGGGCCTTGACCAACCTGGTCTGTTAGGAGGTGGTCTGCCCATGGTAGGAGGGTTCGAAGTAATGATCTTTAAGGTTTCTTCCAATCCAAACCATCCTGTGATTCTGTGGTTCTGCACTCGCCACCTCTGAGCTAGGCTGCAGTGAGGTTTGGTTTGGTGAGGTTTTCTTTGTCCCTGCTGCTGTAGCAGAAGTTGTAACAAGCTGGGATTTTAATTCCCTTTTAAAACTGCTTTTCAGTTTCGTACGTTCTGTAACCATGGACAAATGGAAGGATCTTGAGCTGGAGAAAATGAAGGCTGGAGGTAATAGCAAATTTAGAGAGTTCTTGGAGTCTCAAGATGACTATGATCCCTGCTGGTCAATGCAAGAGAAGTACAACAGCAAAGCTGCAGCTCTGTTTAGAGATCAGGTGAGATCGGCTCTGTGTGTCCTCATCCTCTACAATCTGAAAATACCAAATCATTTTGTTAGCACTTGTTTTTCAAGTTGAGGGGAGGAAAAGTAGCAACCTGCAGTGGTTCTCGAAAGGGGTAAGTCTTAAAGTGCTTCTTCTAAAGATAGAATTTTCTTGAGAAACTTCGTTGTCTGCATTTAGCTGAGGTGGTTCAGAATTTCACTGCTGCAGTTTGTTGCAGTTACTTAGTGGAGATATCCCAGTCCAGAGTAGATAGTTCACTACTTCAGCAGCACACTTTTATCCCAAGTGAATGCTGATAAATATTTTCTCTCTTGTAACAAAATGGTAATTGATTTGCCAAAAACTTGCAGGCCTATAAACAAGTCAGTAATTGTTATGGTGAAGGTCTGGAATGTCCAGAAGTGAAGTGATAAACAAGTCAAGGCTTAGAAGATTTGCAAGGATACTCTTGTTTTTATGCTGACCCTGCCACAGAAGTGCTAAGAAAATGTTCACTGCAAAGTCCATGCAGCTTTGGAGTGTGGAGTGTGTGTTGGCTCTTTGCATGGAAGACAGTTGGTTCAAGTGGAGTATCTTGATGAAGGCAAAGGATTCCTAAGTTCTGTGCTGTAGGCCTTTTAGTATGCCAAATGAGGAGCTTCTGTGGCAAGGCCTTTGGAATTCTGTATTGACTTGCTGAAGTTAAGACCTGAATTGGAGAAGCAGCGTGGAGTGAAGAGATGAAGTTCAGGTCCTTTGTTAGAAGAAGACAGAGCACTTCAAATTCTGCGTATGTGTTTTAGCCACCCTGTGTGAGAGTATAAATCCACCTCTTTCTGTTCTTCATTATTCTGTGATTAGTGCTTACATCTCTTTTAGTAGTCTAGTCTTTCCTCTGCAAATTTGCCTTTTCGAAGAAGTTGCCTAAAGTGAGACGCCGAAATAAAATCAGTTCAGTTCAACATTGCTAGCCTGAGATAAAGAAAAAAAGTACTCTTGTGAAAACAAATGAATCTTGCTACATCTGGCAGCAAACTGGAAATAGGACTTGTCTTTGCTTTCCAGGACCAGTGTTGAACTTGGATGAAAACTCTGATGTCACATTCTGATCATTTTCCTACCCCTTCTAGGTAGCTACAGTAGCTGAAGGAAAAGAGTGGTCCATTGAAACATCTCCTGCCAGGAACTGGACCCCACCTCAGCCCAAAACATATTTCCCCTCAGCTCATCGGTATGTGTTCTTGTTGTCTAACATTGATAAAGCTACGGCAGGATCAAAACATGGTGTGTAAGTGTCTGCTGGTGTTATTCTGTTGGTGTTGTCTGAACAAGCATTTCTTTTGCTTGTTTTTTCTTTTGTTAAGGAGCATGAGGCAGCAGGGCTTGAATGTCTCTAATAATTCCCACCTCCTGCAGCTGAACATTTAAACCGTGGCAGAGAAAAGTGAGCAAGAGCAGAGGACAGGCCATGATGGTTTTATCTTGACTTGTCATGCATCTGAGATTGCTCATTGTGTCAGTCACACAATGTTCCAGCCTTGCTCTGACTGCAGTGCTGGCCCAGGTATGATTCAGTGCCAGGGAAGAAGGAACAGACTTTCCTTATGGCGCCAGCTGCTAGTGGAAGCCTCAGAACTGAAGCACGGCAGTTCTGTTTTTCTGCTCTTGTGTGTAGTGTTTGTTGCTCTTTGCAGTAAAGACTCAAGTTGAATCAAAGAGCAATTGTAAATCGAGCAAACAAGCACTTCATGCCTGGTCACCATCCAAAAAATTCACGTTCTGAGCACCATTGTCTGTTTCTGGGCCTACTTTGCTTTATTCACTCAGTACTCTGGGGGCTTGTGGAGGTTGCATTAGAGTTCCCTACTTGATAGGTGAATTAAATAATAATTTTCCTGCTGTATCACGATGATGTATGTCAGGCTGCCCTGCTGAGCTGGTGGTTTGGTTTGATGTGGTTTGATTTCTGAATCTTTCATTTTGGTAGTTCTACTGGACAACCTCAGACTGCAACTGCTTCTTCTGACAAGGCTTTTGAAGACTGGTTAAATGATGATGTCAGCTCTTACCAAGGGTAAGGCAATATTGATTACCTTTGCAATGAGTGCCTGGCCCTCCAGCACAACAAAGACTGAGGTGTTTATGCTACAGCTGGACTGTGATCCGGAGTCACTGCTTAATGGTCACATCCCATTGACTATTAAAATCTTGATAATATTGATAAAGAATAAAGTGAAGGAAAGTGCCTCAATGCATTTGTATAATAAAAATGTTTGAATAGCATTGAGGAAAGAACTTATAGCTCAAAATGTTACTGTGGTGTGCTTCAAAGTAGGGCATTTTTAGTGTATTTAGTATCTTGCAGTGATTTGATTTAATCAGGGATATTTATAAAGTTGACACTCCACTTTCTTTTCCCACTTTCACCTAGCAATTTATTAGGACTTACTCAGACTTCTGCTATCAGTGACCTGTTAAACCTGGAGAATCATTAACAGACCCCATTACCTTGCAGAGGGGACACTAATTTGCAGGGATTCCCCAGTGGATTCTTGTGGGTGTTGTGTCTTTATGAAGTGAGCACTTTTATGTTTTAGGTGCTTTAGGACTTTTTTTTTCCCCTAGGTGTATTTTAGTCAGTTACACAACTGTCATTTTTTCATTCTTTTTTGAGTTCTTGGTTAATGGGTTTAATGAATGCATGCTAATACAGATACTATCTATTCATTGTCTTATGGTAGTGGCCAAGAGAATCGTTATGTGGGGTTTGGAAACACAGTAAACCCTCCAAAAAAAGAGGATGACTTCCTGAATAATGCCATGTCTTCATTGTACTCGGTAAGGAAATGCTTGAAGCTTTCTCTGAATTACTGTTTTCTTCTCTTTCATCCTCTGTTATAATCAAAAAGAAACTGAAGACTGCAGAGATACAAAGAGATGCAGAGTGTTGATTGTCTTTTCAAAGGGTGAAGAAGGGGAGGTTGAGGGGAGGCATCCCTGCTCTTTACAACTCCCTGAAAGGAGGCTGGAGTGAGGTGGGGGCTGGTATCTTCTCTGTACTATCAAGTGGTAGAATGAGAGGAAATGGCCTGAAATTGTGCCACAGGACATTTAGTTTGAATATTAGGGAAAATTTCTGTCCTGTAAGAGTGGCCAGGCACTGGAACAGGCTGCCCATGGAGGTGGTGGGGTCACCATCCCTGGAGGTGTTCAAGAAACCTGTGGACATGGTTTAATGGCCGTGGTGGTGTTGGGCTGAGGATTGGACTTGATCATCTTGGAGGTCTTAACCAACCAAAACAGTTCTATGCTTCTAAGATCTGGTGGATTTTAAAAGGCAAAACCAAGGGAGAAACTTGAGCAAGCCTTAGGAATTATGTCTGGTATCAGCTCACAGAAATAAGGAAAAAGAGGAATTTAATGTTCAACAGATCTTGGAAGAAAATACAACAGCTAAAAAAGTAATGACGTTCCTGGTGGGAATGGCACGTAGGCTGGTTTTGCTTGAAGCAGATGAACCATATTAGGTTCTTCAGTGGAAGACAACTGAAGTGTGTATATGCTTGGGTGCCAGAAGCCCTGAGCAGTGGTGAAAACATTTGAACTTCATGTGGTGGGATGTGAAGAGATACTGGCATATGGCTGAACAGTTGTCAGGATCAGAGCAGAGGTAGCAGAAGATGCATTGTTGAAGGCAAATGGGGTTGAAGTCAGAGGCAGTCAGGGAGATATTGGTGCTTTGACAGACCACAGGGTAACAGCACTGAACAAGATTTGGGTTTTGGAGGCACTTTGAAATATAGCAAGGTTTTCTACCGGGGCTAGTGGCCAGTGGTCTTCTGTAGAGCCTAATCAGTCTAAATATCCACACTAGGTTCCATCACCCAGTGATTTCATTAAAACATAATAGAAAAGGTGATGCCTCATCCTTTGGACAGGTCTCCAGGTGATCCCACAGGGCACTTAGTATTGGTCTGCTATTTTCTAGGTATGTTGCAGATTGTATGCCAGATGAGAAACCACATCTGGAATGTACTGCAAAGGAGAGATGACCCTGTGCTGGCCAAGTTGATATCAACTATTATTTGAATACATGATCTTATTTAAAGATAAGAATGGCGGATTAAGTTTAGGGACCCTCAGCACACTGAGGTGCTGGAGTAGATCCAGAGAAGGGCAACGGAGCTGATGAAGGGTCTGAAGCACAGGTTTTATGAGGAGCAGCTGAAGAAACTATAGTTGTTCAGCCTGGAGAAAAGAAAGCTGAGGGGAGACCTCTACAACTCCCTGAAAGGAGGCTGGAGCCAGGTGTGAGTCGATCTCTTCTCCCAAGGAATGAGCAACAGGGTGAAAGGAAACTGCCTCAGGTTGCACCAGGGGAGGTTTAGGTTGGACATCAGGAAAAATTTCTTCTACCAAAGTGTTGTCAAGGTCTGCACCAGGGGACCAGGCTGCCCAGAGCAGTGGCGAAGTCCCCAGGGGTTTCAAAGCCATGAAGATGTGATGCTGAGGGACATGGTTCATCCACAGACTTGGTAGTGTCGGGTTAGTGGTAGGACTTGCTCTTTAAGTGATCTTCCGACCCCAACGATTCTGGGATTAAAACGCCCTCTTGTAACCGCACGTGCAAACTACAGCTGGATTTGGAGTGAGTTACTACAGTGAGACTGAATGGTTGCCTGTATATTCATCTTGGTCAGGAAACCCACTTCCCTTCCACTGCCTATTATTATTTTTTTCTCTACATTTCTGTATATACAAGATTATTTTCTGTTGTGAGATACCAGAAGGAGCATTTTCTGTTGAATTCAAACCAACTATGCTATCCAAATTGTCCTCTAAAAAGCAGATGTAATTGCAGTTCACTGTCTTGAGTCCCTTGAGGCTCTGCCTAACAGAAAAACCTTGAGACATCACTTTACCTTTTTTGCAGTTGGTTACAAAATTATCTTTCAGTGTTTCATCACAGGTGAGAAGGGCAGTTAATGAAGAGGCTTCAAAAGGAAAGGCAAAAAATATTTTTTCTCCCTTTTTTTTGCTCCTTTCCCTCAACCTAAGTATGTGGTGTAGTCACAGTAAGTGGAAGGGGCAATGAGAAAAAGATTCTAGTATTTACAAGAGGAAATGGCCTAAAGTTGTGCCAGAGGAGGTTTAGGTTGGACATGAGGAACAATTTCTTCCTCAAAAGGGTTGTCAAGGCCTGGAACAGGGTGCCCAGGATGAGGATCCCTGGAGGGATTTTAAGGCTTTGGAGATGTGGTGCTGAGGGATATGGTTTAGCAGTGGACTTGGTAGTGCTGGGTTAACAGTTGGACTCAGTGATTTTAAAGATCTTTTCCAGCCTAAACAGTTCTATGAATCTATACTACAATTGAGAGACTAATTTTTGCTCTTACTAGCACCTAGTTCTTGGGACTGCAAGAGCAGCTGTGTTGGAGAACATTCTGATTTAACACCTACGACTGAGCACTTGGTTATTCACTATGGTTACTCACACATTACTTACAACTTTCTTTAAAGGGATGGAGCAGTTTTACAACTGGAGCAAGCAAAATTGCCTCAGCTGCTAAAGAGGGTGTAAGTAGACAATGTGTGTTTCAGTGTAATTCTTGTGAATGCAGGGATTCTCTTTGTGTTCTAACAGTGAGGTGTCTTTGAAAGTATTACTAAGGCCAACTAAATTCTGCTCCTTATGTGTCTTTGTCTATAGCATATAGCATAGATGCATATTGAGTACCTTAGAAATTTCCATCTATGCCAGGCAAGGCCAAACTGCATTCTTCAGCAGGAATTTAATGCCAAGTTACAAACTGCTGATGGGTTTATATTTGGTCCTTCTTTTGCCTTCTAACCACAGCATCTCTGTCAGATTAAATACTTGTTGGGCAGAGGGTGTGCCTAGAAGGATGCTTTGGAAGAAAACTGAAGCATAGTCTTCCTGCTTTGTGTGTTCACTGAGGTGACAGTCCTTCAACTCGCTATAGACTAAAATCAGAGCACATAAAAATCCACCCCCTTCTATGTAAAATGGGATAAAAAGAGATTAATATTTTTGTGAGAATAATGTATTACAATGTTGTTCAGTTCTGCCTAGTATCCTTCCAAAATTTTATAAGCCTTAAAGTTATCTGTTAAGTTTAAACAGTTTATGAGTCTAGGTTACCTTTTATCGAGTGACATCGTGAGAAGAAAACATTGATCCTCACTGGCCTGCCGTGGTCAGGTCTGCACTGAAGACCCTTTCTTCCCTCTGTTGTAAGTTGAGAAAGACCAGTGCTTCCCCAGAGCAGTTTGGAATGCCAGAGGTGGTGATGCATATGTTTTCTGTTCACTGTGGGGCTCTGGCAAAGGTTCATTCATCTTGGAGAGCATCCTGCAACATTTCAAGATGTCTGTATTTACATTTCTAGATGTCTGTATTTAAACATCAAAGCTTTTATTCCCAGTAAACTTGAATGTATTTGCTTCTTTTCACAGGCTAGCAGATTTGGATCTCAGGCAAGTCAAAAGGTGATTATAGATTTAGTTCTGTCTTACTGACTGTAACTGACTTTATATGTCATGTATTTGTCTGCACCAATTGATGTAAGCTCAATCCTCAACAGACCTCTGTTTCTCCTTTGTAGTGCACAGTCATTTTTATTGTCTAGCTTTTATTTCCACAGGAACTGCAGTCAACTGCAGCGATCAAATGGAGCAAGAAATAAACAGTGATGCTCCACTGTGGTGTGAGGTGTACCAGAGAGGCAGTAGAGTGAAATGCTTTCATTCAGCTTGCAACTTAAAATACCACTGTTTTATTTTTATGGACCTTAAATACAGTCTGTATTGAAGTAGATTTCTTGGAGATATCATGCAAGCCACCTCCATTGCTCAAGTTTAATATGGGATCACAAATGTTAACTGCTCAGAACTGTTCTTAAATTAGTTTGTGTATATTTAACAAAGGAGCAATTACAAAAGCATTTCCTCTTTCAAACAGAGACAGATCTGAATGACCCAGACCTTTGATACAGCAAGATCTGTTTGCATGGAAAAGTTTTAAATTCAAATAAAAGTGTCAAATAATATGATTCTTAATATGCCAAAGTTCTGAGTAACCGAGGGCTTACCTAGAGGAATATAGGTGTAGGGAGTTCTGCTTGGAGCTGTAACTCCTTTTGTCTCTACAGCACTATCCTGAGGTGCTTTCTAATGCACATGGGATGCTGTTGCTCCAAAGAAATCTGTAACTGCAGGTGTTGGTGTTCAGACAGATGTGTGCAGCAGGATGTATTCACATTCTAGATACTAAGGCAAACTTGTGCATGTTTTGCCACAACAATATCTGGTTAAAGCACACAAACATGATACTTACTTAGAAGCTTTAAAGTATTTGCTGCTTGGCTTATGTAAGAAAAAATGAAGTGTTCTGCAGGTCTTCCTTTTTCACTCCTTCTGGCAGTTTCCCTTTTAGAAAACTGTTCTTTCTTTACTGTTGCTAGCAAGAGTAAATATACTATGAAGGGTAAAAGCTCATCACATCTACTGACAAGGACCACAGCAGCTCAGTGCTCTGGAATCTAAGCTGTGTTACTAAAGCTTAAGTTTCATTCCTGTAACACCTGCTCTTTTGCTCTGTAGAACAGATTTAACATCTTTTTGATGTAATAGATTGTTTAAAAGTATATTTGGTGTCCAGTGACCAAACATACTCACTCTTTTTTCTTGTCAGTAGATGTTATAGTTGGAAGAGGTTTGTGCTGCTTAACTTGCCTGAAAAATTGCTGCCATTTTTTTTGTTAAAAGCTGCTTCTACCTTCCTTGCTCTTTCTCTTTTGCTATCTGGGTAAAGTTTTGGGGCTACAAGCACCAGCCAGAGCCGGTAACACCCTTAGATATACTCTTGTGCATGGACTCCTCCTTGTCACTGTTTGTGCTGAGTTATGTACATTTGCTCCTGAGCTGTCTTTTTTTTTTTTTTTTTTTTTTTGCCTTAAGTGAAATCTGTTTGGAATAACATTGTGTGTTTCATATGGTAATGTTCCTTCAAACCTATTTTAAATGGTTTCTGTTGGATATAGAGACAGCTAAGCTCTGAGCTCTCAGAAAACATGCTGCACCTTTATCCATGCTCTTCAGAAACACAGATGGCTTCAGGATTTCAGTTTGCATGTCTGATCCAGGAATGCATCCTACCAAGTACTACCCTGGGGTAGACTCTTTAATAAATGTTCCTGTAGGAAGTGTTTGTAGTGGTAGTTAGGATGTTATCCAAAATTCAGTGACAGGAAAGATGAAGAACTGATCCATGTGGAAGCACGGTTGGACCTTAACCTTTCTGTTCCATATTTACAAAATGACATAGATAAAATATGAGCTCTTCTGTTTCACACAGAAAGCATCAAGTTGGAAGAGACCCTCAAAGGTCATCTTGTCCAACCCCCCTGCAGTGATCTGGGATATCTCCAACTAGATCAGATTGTTCAGTGCCCCATCAAGTTTGACCTTACTCTTCTTAGCAAGTCTGATCGGCTGTGTACTACACTTCTCATTAGATAACATAAACGGTTTGCCAGGTTTAAAATCTGAGGGATTAATTCTGAAGGAGTTTTTAAAGATAAAAGATACCTTTCTTGCTGTTGTTCTTAAACCCTTTCTAGCCTCAAATCCAATGGAAACAAGCCTTGCATGGTTTGCATTCCTGTTTTTTACTAGGTGGAAATGGGAATACCTTTTGCCTTTGTGTTCTTAAGTAGGTTTGGAACTGGTAAGGAGGAGAAATTGGAAATAATGGTGGTTAGGTAGAGGGGAGAACCTAGCAGTGCTGTGGCAAAGGGAAAGACCCTTCAGACACCTGGGAATCTGTGGAGGAATGATACTGAAGGTGCTTCATCCTCAGGAAGACCATGAATGAAGGTTCATGCCCTAACCAGTGTTAGCAGTGATACAAAGCCTTAGGAAATAAAACTTCATTAAACAGGTAATGTTTAGGAATAATGTTTATCTCACAAGCAAATTGGTCCTTTTGGATTAATTGGCCTGATTCAGGAGGTAATCAGTACAACACAGCAATTCTGCAGAAAAGTTTAAGCCAAACAAAGGCTTATTAGGTTAGTAGGGGAAGGGCTGATTTCAAAGGAAACTTTTCCAATCCTTGCTGGCCATGGCAGTATCAGTTTATGAAAGCAATTCCGTGACTTACACTATGGGCTTCCAATTTTGTAAGAGGTCTCTGAAGCACAGCATCTTTATGCCTCTTGTTCTGGTTTGCAGCAGATTTCTGAGGGTCATTGTTTCATCTCCTTGCAACCTTGTAGCTTTAGGAAAGATGACAAAAATCTTCTCTGACACTTCTGTTTCTACATTGCCTAGAAACAATTAGGCTGTTTAATAGATGACAATTGCTGCCCTACAGGACAGAAAAAATGGTGAAAAATTGGGCAATTCTGCAAGTAATTCCATTAGGAAGGAAAAGCAAGGATGGATGAGGTCAGGCCTTCCAAATACTCAGCTTCAGGCACTAGCAAGGAGTCCATCTTCTAGGCTGTTGCTGGTTGAACCATTGCTTCTGCTTCCAGTGCAAGGTCAGACTTTGGACTCTGGGCATCTGTAGCAGCCTACTGCCATGAGCATCTGGTTTGATTTTCTTGTAATGTTCTCTGCAGCACTGTGCTCTGTGTGCTTTTCAGCTCATTCTGCTTGTACAAATCAAAGCTTAAAGCTTCACGTGGTTTTGGAGATACTGCTGAGAAGTTTACCTGCAGAAGATCTTGGCTGTGCTTTTTGTTTTCAAAAGTTAAAAAAACAACAAACTGACTTTGTTCTTTGTTTTGTTTTTAAATAGGCATCAGAGTTAGGTCAGACATTAAATGAAAATGTTCTCAAACCTGCACAGGAAAAGGTAACTTTGGAACTAGTAAACCACTTGCAGAAGATGGGTACGCTGATTTAGGTAGTGATTGTTTCCTTCTGCCACAACTGTGCAGTTTGTCAGTGTGTGCTTCTGGTTTTTCATGTGCTAGCCCAGCAGCAAAGAGGAAGCATTAAATAATTCTAGTCTGTTATCCAAGAAAGGTTAATGAGGGTACTTCCCTCCACCAGTCTTTCCCATGTCCACAAGAGTCTGTTATGTTCTTCCCTGTTAGGTGCTGTTTTATAAGGGTCTTGCTTTCAATAATGGAAGATTGGACAAGGTGAAAATGCACCCTAAATGGATACAAAAATGAATTATTAAACAAAATAACCCTTAGTAGTATCTTTGAGTGTTACATTGGTGGCATTTTACCTATCTGCCTGCCAGCATTGTTTTAATTCAGCTAACGTCTTGTAGCCACTCTTTCCCAAAAAGGGTTTTCAGGGAGGTTGGAGTCGGGTAGGGATTGGTCTCTCCTCCCAGGGAGCAAACAATCAGGCAAGAAGAAATGGCCTCAAGTTGTAGCAGGAGAGGTTTGGTTTGGACATGAGGAATGATTTCTTCCCCAAAAGGATTGTCAAGCCCTGGAACAGGTTGCTCAGGGCAGTGATGGAGTCCTCATCCCTGAAGGGGTTTTCAAAGTCATGCGGATGTGGTGCTGAGGGACATGGTTTAGTGGTGACCTGGCAGTGCTGGGTTAAAGGTTGGACTTGATGATCTTAAAAGTTTTTTTCCAACCTAAATGATTTTATGATCTGCTGCCTCATTACGGACAGTAGAATTTGGGGCAAAGTATGTTGAGATGAATGAGGACTATTTACGAATAGAAGTCTTGAAACTTCCATTTGATATTTGTGCAGAATATTCTGGCAGTCAGTTAAAAACATGTTTTATGCATGTGCAGCATGGTTTAATTACTTCACAAAATAATTGTGTTACCTTTATTAATTCAACATTCTTCACGTAGTATTGGTTCCCTGGTCCCAGCTTATGTTGGAAGGGACCTTGGAGATCATCTACTCCAACCTCCCCACCATGCACAGAGATGCCTCTCAGCTAGACTCAGCTTCAGTTTGGCTTGTTTGGTGTTTTTAGCCTTTTTGTTTCTAGCTGTTAAACACAAGGCAGCTTGTCATAAGTTTCCCTAATCCTTTATTTTATGACTAATTACCAATACTTTGATCCATGTAGGTGAAGGAGGGGAAAATATTTGAGGAGGTCACCGTGGGGGTATCCCAGTTGGCCAGCAAGGTATGATGTGGCCTGCCTTAAGGAGGGCAAACAGTAAGCCAGTCTCCATATTCTTGGAAGGGTTTTGTAGTGAAACAGAGCCACAACACAGCTTCAGCCTGTGCTTGTGCTTTTGGGGTGTCAAAAACTATACAGGTATGATGTAGTCCTCGTGATGGCATGATGCAGGGTTATGAGGCTGCCAGTGTACCAAAGGTGAAAGAATATGGAGACAGCTTGCATTGCATTTGAGCAGTTAAACTTATTAATACTCTGTACCTTTTTGTCTTCTTGTGCTGCCATTGCTTGGCAATGTGGTAAGTGCTGCCTTCACCTGATAAGTACAGAAGTCCTGCATGATCTAATGCTGATTTTGGAGGGTCTGTCTTTCTAACATTGTGAAAGTCAGCACCGGAGGATTGATCATGTACCTGCTTAAAGCCTTAAAAGTTGAAAGTATTTGAATAAAATTTTCTGTTCAGAGCCTGGCAACTTAAAGGCTGAATTCTGGGATTTATCCTCCTTATCTACCATGTAGAATAGTAACTTCCCTGGGTATCACTTGAGAATTGGTATTTCTCTTCCAACCCCAGTCTGTTATAACCACCCCAAGAGGATTCTCTTGGCAGTCATGTTTCTTCCAGAACTTGACTGCTGGCCTGTTTTACACAGGCAGTGAAATAATGCTACGGAAATGGGGTGAAACTGATTTTGTAGAAATATTAGTTCCATGAATTGTGACATCCAACCAGCAGTGCTGTCACCAAGTTTAATTGTATGCAAGCAGCAGTTCCAGCATTTTTGTGAAGGAAATGTAGAAGGGAATTCAAAAGCCGTTAGTGATGGGTGAAAAAGCTCTCACCTGACTTCTCATATCTTCCAGCAGCAGCATGCTGCCACACCCACGTTCCTGACATCAACCGTGTCACTGCCCATCAGAAAGAGCAATTTTCTGGTGAAATGTCTTCTCTTTATCCAAGCAAGTGGAGTGATGTCTCGTGGCTTTAGCTATTGAACTGCGAGTAGTTGTGGGTTCAATGTGTAAATGAAAGATCTTTTTTCTTCTCTAGGTTCAGGGAGTTGGAAGTAAAGGATGGCGAGACGTCACCACTTTTTTTTTCTTGCAAACCAGATGATAATTCTGGAAGGTATTTTTTAATTTTATTGTTCTTTTCTGTGTCTCTTTAAACATAGTTCTAGCTCCTGTGTTTTCTGTAGTATACCAATAGGAGGTAAATTTTAAATATGAGGAAATTATTCTGTCTTTGCTAGTAGTACTCCTGTATGTAGAATGGGAAGAGTTCAATTTACTTAATTATGACAGTTTTTTAACTGAGCACAAAATAGTGTACATCACCTTGGGTTTAAAATTATTAGTAAAGCATTTTCCCTCACTCTGGGAAACTTCCCCTCAAATTTTGTTAACTTGAGGCTGTTAACAAAAAACACTGAATCTTGTGCCACTCAGAGCAATGTATTCAGCTTTTCTGCATTCATCCTTAGATTTGTTTTAACAAAGGGCGGTAGTGTATTTGTGGTCATTTGTTGTTACATTTGCCATAACTAACTTATTTCTACCTTCCTATACCAGAAGACCAGCTGAGGGAGACAGCTACCAGAACAGTGGAGGGGAGGGCTACCAGAACAATACTGTAGATCAAAGCTTCTGGGAGACCTTTGGCAACTCCGATGCACCAAAAGCTCATAAATCTCCAAGCAGTGAGAGCTGGACCTATGTGGACAATTCCACAGAGAAGAAGAGCTCTGATAGCTGGGACGTGTGGGGGTCAGGGACAGTCTCCAACAACAAGAACAGTAACAGTGACCGCTGGGAGGATTGGTAGATCAACTGGGAGAACACAGGAGGGGAGAGCAAGACCGAAAAACCTCCTAAGGCAAGAAAAAAGGTGTCTTCAGCTGATGATGGGTGGGGTTACCAGAACTGGTAGAACTCTGCTAACACTGTTATGCACAGCTAGTAAAAGGAGACTATGCTGGATGATGGAAGACAGTTTTACGTGCAACTGGAGTATCGTGATTGACCTTATTGACCTGTTACTTTTGTGCTTCCCATTCATTCTCCTTTCTTCTGTCCTGGTTTAGGCAAAAAGTAGCATCTGAATCTTTCTGTACATAAAGGTGGCTCTCCCTTTTTTAAAAGCTTGAGATAAGTACATTCTCCTTGCACTATTGAAGCTGGGTTCAGTGACTTTTCTTAACACAGGTGTTCAAAGGAAAAATACCAGTGCAAACACACTTCAATGGCACAACCTTGCATGTGTAGGCTCCTAGGTATTCATGCAGCCCTCACAGAATTTGAGATGACCTGAGGTGTTTAATGCAAAGGACAGGGGTGTCCTTTGTGTAGCCATACAATAAGCAAACTGCAGCTGAATAGATTTCATTCCAATGCCTTATGGTTTGCTCTGGCCATATTAAGTTTGACAATTCAAGATGGTCTTTAAGATACTATTTTTATTGGAGCTTTGGTTTTAAACTTTAACATTTTGGGTTTAGTCTTTTAAGAGTTATTTTCTCTCCTTAGAATTAATAATCATCTAGATCTAGATTCCTTATTTGTGTAGACTCCTAGTTTGGACCTGAGAGATCCATCGTGGCTCTACCTTGCCCCTCTTGCTCACTGGGTTAAGCTTAGAGTGCAGTTCTATACAGAGCTGTAGTGCTCTCCTTCCTTCCTTATGCCCTTCCCCCAGTTTCTGAGTGATACAGTCTAGGTTTTCTCTGCCTTTTTTTCTTCTGCCCATCTATTCTGATAAAAATGAAATCTTTCTGCCACTTCTGGCTTTTTGGACATTCCTTTTGCAACTTGGCAGTGAAACAAAACTTATGGAAGAGATTCTAGAAAGAGAACCTGCATGGAAAACATGAGAACACTGAGGAGAGAGGCTGGCAGCAAGCTCCTTTCAAGATGAGTAAATGTCTGGGTTTAATAGTCATGTTTAAATTAAGCAAATGTTTCCCAAGTTAATCTTTAAGTATGTCAAACTGATCTGTTTCAATCACGTTTTCCTGCATTTTTGTCCTGGATCTCGTTAGAGAAACCCTGTTTTGGAAGTTTTGGATTGTCAGCACTGAAGAATGGAATGGAAGATTCACTTCCGTCTCCATGCTGACCCGGCAAACTGCTTTGCATAGCACAAACCCTATGTTTTGCAGAAGAGCTGTGACTTCAACGACGAAGGTGTCCTCTGGATCTTGTTTTATTTTAGGGGGTGTGTTGTAAACATACAGTCAGCTCACCTGCAGACTTCAAGATGTTGTTATATCGTGTGCTTTACCACCAGCATGGAATTCTGTACTGTGGACTCTGTGAATCTTAATACATACCTGAAAGGCCTTTTCTAATTTGTTCAAGCAATCAACCTAAGTTGTCAAAGTTACCTTAAATAATACTTAATTTTGTCTTCATAGAGGTAGAGTAGTATCAAGAGGTTAAAAAGGAAGGAAAATCATGAATCCCTTCAAAAGTAGCAGATTTTAAAGGCTTAAGTAGGAGCAGCTCTGTTTGTAGCCTGACTCTGCATTTCTATAAAGAGGATCTTTATGATGGTGAACTAAATCCTTTTTTCTAGTCTTTTCTAGCTGCGTCCTGAAGAGTTGTGATTTCTTTTATCCCCTTGCTTGTCCTGGCAGCATGGACCTGGTGCTGTCAGGACCCAAGGACTACTTCAGACTGAGCCATGCCAAGGCTTTCCTGCTGGCACACTGTCCCTTGGCACCAGAGATTTAATTTTACTGTGCTGCTTGTGGTACCACTGGCAGATGTTTACAGCCTAGCTGTGAAAGAAGGGGGTTCTGCTTTTTGTCCAGTTGCAGACAGACCTTGGTCATAGCTCAACTGCATGTCAAACCTCCCTTTGTATTTTTCTGCCTACACCTGTGTTGCCTATATGTCATTTGTCTGCTGCCCAATAGGAAGCTGTAGTGCATGTACAGTGCTGTGCCAGGTGTCAGTGGCACTGCCCAGCCCTTGACTGACAGTCCTTGTGTCACCTTGCGGTGACAGCAAAATGCATCTGAGAGGTTGCACTGTTTGCTGGTGTCTGTCTGGAGCAACGTGAAGCTGATTCAGCTTCCTCTGTACAAATTTATTACAGTTTCTCTTCACAAACCTCCTGGAGTAGCTGCAAAGCTTCATTTCAATCCATTCAATCAACACTACTGTGGTGTGTACCTGAATATTCTCCTCAGCTCTGTGTTTTGCCTAGGAGAAAATTGATTTAGTTCTGTATCACTTGCAGCTACAATTGGTATGAGCCATTTGTTTGTTCTGGTTTTATTTTTGTATCTCTGGAAACTGTTATGATTTAAATTAAAGAGAGCGCCCTACTAAGGCAGAAGCTTTGGCTAATGATTTTTTTCTTCCAGTTGAGGCAGAACAGTTTCCAGTCTCTCTTTTTGCAGTGCTGTAGAGAGGCAACAAAATCTTGCATCTCCCAGAAAGTTTTTAAAGGTAGATACTAAAACCCAGCAGAATGGCAGAAAGATAGCTGCAGCTCCCAAACCACTACCAACCGGTCTGTTTGCCAGACAAATTGGTATTTTTATCAGTTGTCTGAATCTGAACTTTTACTATCTCTTCCCAAGGGGAGCATGAAATGAGGGTATTTTCTTTTACTAAGCCTCTGTTAGACTAGATTTTGCTTTTTGTATCTTTTTAAAGTGCAGCTGACTGGAAAGCATCTGCAGTTTGGAATGCATGCAGTCAAGGTGCATGTGTGGAGTAAGGGTTTATGGATTAGACTTCTTATCTCCCCTCCTCTCTCCAAATCCTCTAATTTTTGGGCCTGATTATGAGCACTGTAAACAGATGTGGAGTGCAACCTGCTGGAACTGAGGCCCCTTGTCTAAATGACAGTATAGCCACGAATCTGAGTGAGCATGTGGATTGACAAGTCTTTAGTGTCCCTGTGTGCTTCCCCTGTGTGGTAGACGAGGGAGCCACTTCCCTTGCAGTCCCACTCCCTGCATTGACAGTTTTAACTCTCACAAGCATGTGCCAAGGAGAGGTGCAGGTGAATGAATTGCTGCAACCATTGGACACTGCAAAGTGTGGTTTAAATTTCCCAGGGTTTCTTTCTTTTTGTGGCTTCAACACTGGAAAATACAGAGCAGCTGGACTCATGCAGCTAGTCTGAGATAAGAAAAACTTCAAGAAAGTGACACTTGGAAAAGAGTAAAAGTCTGAGAGAATCTTCTTGACCCAGGAACCTAACCCTAGGAGTCAGGGATTGTTTAAATATGTTTCATTTGTGTCTTGAAACCTGTCAATAAATTTCAAGAAGTGCGTGCCCAGGTCTCCCTCCTGGCTGAGGCCTCAAGGATAATGTTGCTGCTTTTCTTTTCCAGGCCAGCCTGTGTAACCTTCCATGGGTTCATGATGTATTTATCGGTGTAATGATCTGTGCAATAATTCAATGAGTGTAGGTAAAACCTTTGTTTAATCCAGGATACATTTGAAGATACAGTGGTCCTCTGGAGAACAGCAGCCTACCAGGGAATTTTAGTTGCACCTTCCTTTGGCAAAATTAAATTTCAGGTACCCTGTTCAGAAAGGTTTGAGCAATCGGTGATTAAAGAAGAGATCAAGAAACATTTTGATGTCCATCATTAGAGTTTGATTGGAACGGCTTCATGGCCTGGAGCTGTAGAGCCCTCTTCCACTGTCCTGCCAGCAGAGGCTTCGTCAGCATGGAGGACTGTATCTTTTAATTTTCCTGATGTGTTCTTTTGTGACGTTCACAGGAATGAGCATTTCAGTGGACACTATTCATTGTTCTGTAGAGTGGTACCAGACTCCAACTGCAGTGTCATCTTCTAAAGAGCATTACAATAAAGCAAAGAGATACAGAGCGGAGTGGTGGTTAGCCCTTCTTCAGGAGACATTGTTAACTACAAAGCCACGTTGCATCAGCGTAGCTTCTGTGGCCTGTTCTTGGTATGATTAATATCATGGAGTAAACTCAAAGTGGATGCTTCACCATAGCATGTGAGGGGTTGGAAAGCAGCTTTGAAAGATCATTCCGTCCAAGTGCCCTGCCAGAGCAGGATTACCCAGGGCAGGTCATACAGGAACACATCCAGGAGGGTTTTGAATGTCTCCAGAGGAGATTCCACAGCCTCTCTGGGCAGCCTGCTCCAGGGATCATCACCCTTACAGTGAAAAAGTTTTTTCTTATGTTCCCATGGAACTGCCCCTTGTCCTGTCATGGAACATCCCTGAGCAAAGCCTGGCTCCATCCTCCTGGCACCGCCCTTCCCATCTTTATACACATGAATGAGGTCACCTCTCAGGCTTTCCTAAGCTAAAGAGCCCCAGCTCCCTCAGCTTGTCCTCACAGGGAAATGTTCCACTGCCTTCTTCATCTTTGTGGCTCTGCATTGGACTCCTTCAAGCAGTTCTCTGAGCTCCTTAAACTATCCACCAGGTGATGTCCTCACCAAAGGCCATCAGGTTGGTTAAACATGACTTCCCCTTGGTAAAACCATGCTGACTGCTCCCAATGACCTTATCCTTAATGTGCACCTAGCATAAGCTGCTCCATCACCTTTCCAGGGATGGAGGTGAGGCTGATGGGTCTATGGTTACCCAAGTCCCCCTTCTTGCCCTTTTGAAGATTGGAGTGACATTTGCTTTCCTCAGGCACCTTCCCTGTTGCCATGACCTACCAAAGATGATGGAGTCCAAAATGGTGGTGTTGGAGGAAGGTAACTGACATTAGCAGCATGAATGCACATCCTGACGTGCTGGTGTGGTGTGTGTTCTTCACTGCCAGTAAGTGAGGGGGAAGGAAGCTGCTAGTGTTGAAACAGAGCCAAACCCAAATGTGTCGTCTTTGTATTTCACTGCTGTTTTGAATGGCTTTGAGCTGGAAGAGGGCAAATTGAGACTGGAGATTAGGAAGAAACTATTTCTGGTGAAGGTGGGGAGACACTGGCACAGGTTGCCCAGGGAGTTTGTGGCTGCCCCCTCCCTGGAGGTGTTCAAGGCCAGGTTGGATGAGGCCTTGAGCAACCTGGGCTGGTGGGAGGTGTCCCTGCCCAAGGTGGGGGGTTGGAACTGGATGATCTTTAAGGTCCCTTCTACCCTAAACCATTCTATGAATCTATGCATAAATGCTAATTTAAGATCTGTTTGAATTAGGATCAGTGTTAACATTGGTTGCCTCCTTTGTTTAAGAACTCTAAAACAGAAATTAGAGTGAAGGAGATGAAGTATATATACTTAGAGATTTTATTAGCTTGTCTACAAAGGCACTTTCAAGGGTAACTGTTAATGCAGTTTCCTTTCCAAGAGGTGAGATTCCTCTGACAGGTCCCCCAGCTGCTGGAGAAGCTTCACATTCAGATTCAAGTTTTCCTCGTTAGGTGAACAGCCTTCGGATGATTGATGCCTTGAGTTTAAAATGCCTTTTATTGTGTCCTTGCTCACCAGGACCGAGTCCTTCTTGCCTTGTAGAAGTAATTGTATTTAATTTTACACCAAAAAATGGACGTTTGGGTTGGGTGGCAGCACCGGTGTTACTCCACTGATGTGCTGTGTCCATCCTTGCCATGATGTCCTGCCTTAAGGATGCTCTGTAGGTTGGATGCAGAGTTTTCAGCTGGCGTTACTTGAAGTAAACAGGATATGTTGGTTCTGGAGGGAGGGTTTTGGCCTCTCTTCTGATACCAGTGACCTAGAAACATACAAGATACCATGGAAGGCAGGAAAGTGCATTCTAAACTTCAAGCTGTGTGGTCACTAAAAGCTGGTAGAAAATACCTTAGTCACTGACTTGAGGGAAAGCAGATCCCTGCTACAGTTGTGGTGTGCAACTGGCTTCTGCTGGGTTAATGTTCTGAGGCCTCAAGTTGCACGAAGGGAGGTTTAGGTTGGACGTGAGGAACAATTTCTTCCCCAAAAGGGTTGTCAAAGCTTGTAACAGGCTGCCAGAGCAGTGGTGGAGTCCTGAACCCTGGTGGGATTGCAAAGCTGTGTAGATGAGGTGCTGAGGGATATGATTTTTAGTAATGACCTGGCAGTGATGGGTTAATGGTTGGACTCCAGCACTGGACTCTCTTCCAACCAAAACAATTCCATGGTTCTATGGAGCTGTAAACCCCAGAGCTCTGCCCAGTGTGCAGCACAATCATTCATCATCTGCTAAGTCACTGCTTTGCAAGGAGGCCAAGACACTGTGTGTCTGTCTTGGCTCAAGCTCTTTGAGCTTGTCTCAGCAGGAAGCTGCATCTCCTCAGTAACACAGAAGAAGGAAAGTTGGCTGCCTTGTCTGAGCAGCTCATTGATGTCTGCTTTGGGTGAGGTGAAGCTTCACCATGGTGTCTCCTCAAACAACACTGCCAAGCACTGACTTCCACCAGCACTACCACAACCACCATGTTTAAGCAGGCTAAAAATGGAAGAGATGAAACAAATTCTGAAAACACGTCCTAGGGGAAGTCTCCTTGTACTTGCAGTCCCTGTGGGAAAGTGGGAGAGCCCAAGTCTCTCCAGCAGGGCTGCTTACGAGAATAGAGTTGTGTTGTACCTCACCAGCATCATGACTGCTGCTCCAGCAGGGAAATCCAGTGCTACCAGCTCTCCACAGCTTGTAAACTGGTAATTGTCATTGCCTTTAAGCTCTATCACAAGGTGCTCCCTCTTGAGAGGCTGCTCAGCATGGCTGAGGCTGTTGAATTTTACAGTGGATCCATCAGCTTCTGCCAGGAAGCACAGAAAGCACAGTTGTCTTGATCACTTCTTTTGGCCACTTCTGAATGAAGTGCTGCTGTTTAATGTCATCAGCTCTTCACTGCATTGCTCAAGCTGCCTTAAATAGAACACCGACTACCTGGGGCCAAACCCACCACAGGCTGATGGTTGGACTTGGTGATCTTAGAAGTTACACACAGAGAATCACACAGAATCACCAAGGTTGGAAGAGACCTCAAAGATCATCAAGTCCAACCCGTCACAACAGACCTCATGACTAAACCATGGCACCAAGTGCCACGTCCAATCCCCTCCTGAACACCTCCAGGGGTGGTGACTCCACCACCTCCCTGGGCAGCGCATTCCAATGGCTAACAACCCTCTCTGTGAAGAACTTTCTCCTCACCTCGAGCCTAAACTTCCCCTGGCGCAGCTTGAGACTGTGTCCTCTTGTTCTGGTGCTGGTTGCTTCAGAGAAGAGACCAACTCCCTCCTGGCTACAACCACCCTTCAGGTAGCTGTAGACAGCAATAAGGTCTCCCCTGAGACTCCTCCAGGCTAAACAATCCCAGCTCCCTCAGCCTCTCCTTGTAGGGCTGTGCTCAAGGCCTCTCACCAGCCTTGTCCTTCTCTGGACATGTTCAAGTCTCTCAATGTCCCTCGTAAACTGAGGGGCCCAAAACTGGACACAGGACTCAAGGTGTGGCCTAACCAGTGCTGAGCACAGGGACACAATGACTTCCCTGCTCCTGCTGGCCACACTAGTCTTGATGCAGGCCAGGAGGCCATTGGCCTTCTTGGCCAGCTGGGCACACTGCTGGCTCATGTTCAGGCAGCTGTCAATCAGCACCCTGAGGTGCCTCTCTGTTTGGCAGCTCTCAGCTGCTCCGACCCCAGCCTGTAGCTCTGCATGGGGTTGTTGTGGCCAAAGTGCAGCACCCGGCACTTGGATTTGTTGAATGCCATCCTGTTGGACTCTGCCCATCTGTCCAGTCGGTCGAGGTCCCTCTGCAGAGCCCTTCTGCCCTCTAACAGATCAAAGTCTTTTCCAACTAAAACAATTCCATGATTCTGCGATATATGTGTTTTTGGTTTTTTCCCCTACTCTGCAAACAGGGATGGTTAATATCTGTAAATGGATGTGCCGGGCTACATAGAGGCTGTTAAAATCAGCTGGGGATCATCTTCTTCCCAGTCACCTTTCTGTGTGATGTTATTTCATAGAAGCCTGCTGGAGTTCAGGAGCAAGCTGCTATTCTACCTCTGTCTTCACAGATTCCTTGTTGATTCCAGCCATCAGCTGCCTCTTTTGGGCTGTACTTCTGTCCAATACACTGCACTTGTGTGACAAACGCCACCTGCACAGGGCTTAACTATGCAACTCAAGCTCCCCAGTGTTAGAATCACAGAACCATTTTTGTTGGAAAAGACCTTTCAAGGTCATTGAGTCCAACCGTTCTCTAATTCTACCAAGGCTAGTGCTGAGCCCTGTCCCTCAACACCACATCTCCACACCTTTTAAACACCTCCAGGGAAGGGGATCCAACCCTAAGAGTCCCAGTGTTTGAGAACCCTTTTAGTGAAGAAGTTTCTTCTAATATCCAACCTAAACCTTCCCTGGTGCAAGCTGAGGCCATTTCCTCTCATCCTATCACTTGTTACTAGGGAAAAGAAACCAACCCCACCTGGCTCCAACATCCTTTCAGGTTATTGCAGTACAGGCAAGATCAGAGAGTCTGAAGCTAAATCCACTTGTGAGTCTCTTAATCTTCTTGCCCACACCAAGTGTGTCTCTTAAACTGTTCATAGAACTTGTTGCAGAGCACAAAGCATGTTCAAGAAGTTGGATAGAGCACTGCCTGTACTGTGCAGCATCTGAAATGGCTCTGACCCACCTTAGGGATCCCAGACCATGCTGTGAGTGCAGTTCTTCAGGCTGCTCCTCATTGGGAGGCTTTGGTGGAGCTGAAACAGCAGAAGTGCATCTCACCGACCTCCAGAACAAGTACCAGGAAGTCTCCATGTCCCCATCAGTGGTCTGGCTCAAATCTTAACAAACAGGTTGAAAAGCCTCATTCTTAGGGTGAGCAGAGGGAATTAAATACATCCAGCTGGCTCAGGTTCTCACACCCCAGCACTGTCCTGGGAGCTGAAATTTGACTACTGAAAGTTGTTAATGTTTCTTCTCTTGAGTTATGGGGAAGTGAAGATAAGGCAGGTTCCTTGTCTTGTTTCATAAACAGGTTTCTTTTGTTCTTTGTGGGTTTCTTTCAATGAAAGCCTTCATTGATGATGAAGGTGAGGATTTGGTGGTGTGCTCATTGAGCTGCAGGTCCTGAAGCAATGCAGTTGTGGGAAATCTTTTTCAGAGTGTTTGTGGTTTGGTTGTGTTTGGTTTAGGTTGTTTTTGTTTGTTTGTCCAAGCTAAGGTTCTGTTCTTTGTCATTTTGGAGAACTGTGACTGAGCTGTAATTGTTTAACATCCTAAGGGAAACCAAGATCCCTGTATTTGCTCTTTTAAAGCCAGCCAGATTATTCTGAGTTACATTTGATTGCGTTGGGGTCAGCAGTCTTTTGTTGTGTGGAAAGAAGCAATAGATACTGCTCTAGCATCCAGATTTATTTTCTGGAATAAAAAGAAGGACATTCAGTGACATAAGAGCTACAGGTTAGGTTTATAACTGGCTAATGAGAAGCTGATGAATAACTGCTCATTTTCTGCCACTAGAAGGTAAAAAATCTTCCCAGACTTCACAGGCTCTAAGAATGCTGCTGGCCAGTCTCATTATCAGCTTCCAACACAGCAACCAAGTTTCTTCTCCCAAGGAACAAGCAATAGGATAGGAATAAATGCCTTCAAGTTGCACCAGAGGAGGTTTAGGTTGGACGTGAGAGGATTGTCAAGGCCTGGGACAGGCTGCCCAGGGCAGTGGAGGGGTTTCAAAACCATGGAGATGTAGTACTGAGGGATGTGCTTCAGTGGTGACCTGGCAGTGATGGGTTAATGGTTGGACTTGATGATCTTAATTGTCTTTTCCAACCAAAATGATTCTAAGATGTCTCCAGTATTGCTGGTCTGCTAGTTTAACTCTTCATCTCTGGAACAGTTTGCTGTTAGATGGCCTCCATCATTCGGTGTGGCACTGGCATCAATGAGTTAAGCAGCAAATAGCCCCAGGGGTGGATTCTGAGCTTTCCAGCCAAATATAAATGTCTCTGAAAGCCTGGCACCCACACAATACTCAGCTCTCTACTGCCTAGCCCAGCTGGCAGAGCCCCAGCCCAGGTGAATTCACCTTGCTGGGGACAAGGATGTTCCCCCCTGGGAAAAATGGTCTCTGGCAGGAACAACTTGCTGGCAGCAGGTGTGGGGAGGTCTCAGCTCTCTGTCACTCACAGGAAGTGCAAGCCCTGGAAAATCAGGGATTTTATTGTGTTGCTGTTGGCTGTCAACTCTATTATTTTTTTCCTAAGCTGAATCAAATTCACTGAGTGCAGCGAGGACTCATAGGTCATTGGACCCAGTCTCAAACTGGGACAGGGGAAGTTTAGGCTTGAGGTAAGGAGAAAGTTCTTCATAGAGTTGTTAGCCATTGGAATGTGCTGTCCAGGGAGGTGGTGGAGTCACTGTCCCTGGAGGTGTTCAAAAAGGGATTGGATGTGGCACTTGGTGCCATGGTTTAGTAGTCATAAGGTTTTGGGTGACAGATTGGACATGATGATCTTTGAGGTCTTTTCCAACCTTATCAATTCTATGATTGCTAGCTGCATTCTGCTGGCATCACAAGTGACAGCCTGTGATGCCAGAAAAACTGGAATCTCACTCTGCTGCCAGGCTCTCCTGCCCTGCATGGGCTATCTGGAGCTGAGCAATGAATACTCTGGATGCTTGCAGAGGAGTACTGATGTCTCTCGTGGTGGCAAGTGTCTGTCCCATCCAGGTGAGACCCTCTGAGGGAAGGCTGTGCTTGCATCATGATCAGCAGGAAGCATACGGACATGGTGGAACAACTTGTGCCAATGAGTGAAAGCCTGACAAAGGGCTCTGCTGTGGGGCAGAAAACCAAAAGTATCAGATGTCAACCAAGTTCTCATCTATCTAAGCAGGCAGAAGGTGGCTACCAGATGAGAGATCAACAGCGCTGGCAGCCCTCAGCAGAGTGACTCTACAGGCAGCATCCTAAGCTGCATGGAATGTACTCAGGCTTTGTAAAGATGGGTCTGGGCACCTACAGAACAGCAGACACAAGAGCTGGGTCTCATCTGGAATGGTCTGAAGATCCACTCATGCCCTGGCAATGATTAGCAGTATTTGTGAGTGACCATACCCACAGCTGGCTGTTACTGGGCTCTGCAACCCAGTCTGGACTCTGAGGAGCTTGCGAGACAGCTGTTTCCCTCTCTGAAATATTTCTTCATCCACCTCTTAGGAACTGGGAAGCCCAGGTGTCACCATCTGAAATCCCACTTCTTGGGGCTTGGTGACAGAAGTCTTTCAAAGATTTGATTTTAGGAGAGAGGTCACAAAAGGTAAGGAAGACACTGCAGGTACAGGCAGATGAGGAACAGGATAGGATGCAGGCTGGAAAAGCAGCTCCTCTGTCAAGCACCCATCCCCCAGCCATGTGCAGTGAGCAGTGTTTTAGGACACTGAGCTCGTTTGGGAGTGCCAAGGCTGCGTGGTGTCAGCTGCCAGCTGGTTGCTCCTCAGGGACAGGAGACACACAGCTCTGCATTTGATTTCAGATCTTGGCCCTGGCTGCTGTGTGCTGTGCTTCTGGAACCTCTAACTTGAGCTTGTTTAATTTGGAGATGCTGTGTGCAGGGGGAATGTAACCCTGGAGGGGCTGCTTGTGCTGCTGGGGATGTTGGCTAACTTCTGCCTGAGGAACTGCTGCTAAAGATCGTAGAATCATGGAATTGTTTCAGTTGGAAAAGACCTCCAAGATCACTGTCTCCAACTGTCAACCTAAGACCACCATGGCCATTAAACTATGTCCCAAAGTGCTATGCTACACATTTCTTAAACACCTCCAGGGATGGTGACTCCATGATCTAATTAAAGACAGCATTTTGTTTGCTGCTGCTTTATTAGGCTTTAAACTGAGGCAGAATCTCCTGAGTTGATAGAATTTATTTCGCTTCCCTCACACCCATCTTTTCCACATTCTGTTTTCATAAAACCCTGCTGGAGTCAAGGTGTGGAGGGTTTAAACTGAAAGAGGGAGATATAGACTAGATATTAAGAAGACATTTTGTACAGTGGTGGTGGTGAGACCCTGGCCCAGGTGGCCCAAGGGAAGTGGGAGATTCCCTGTCTCTGGAATCATTGCACATCAGGTTGCTGGGGGCTCTGGGCAACTTGCTCCGGTTGCAGATGTTCCTGATGGCTGCCAGGGCTTGGACTGGGTGACCTTTGAAGGTCGCTTCCAACCCAAACCCTTCTGTGATTCGACGATCTGTACACAGCAAGCAGACAGGGCACTCTCCCCAGCCTGCTGGAAAGCAGACCCAACACCTTCCTGGCTCTCAGCTGCGGGTGAGCACCAGCGAAACCAGGATAAGGTTGCAGCAGGCTCCTCCTCCAGTGACTCCAGAGAGGGAAGGAGAGGCGGGGAGCTGGAGCCGGCAACTTCGGGCTGCTACCTGCACCTTGCCAGCCGGGCTGGGGATCATACTGGGGGTGAGCATCTTCTCCAGCTGCATCCCATGGGGTGTGTGGGGTCCTGCACCACTCTCTGCTGCCCTGGGCACATCCTCCCACCGCTATCCACCAACAGCCCAGCATGGAGAGCCTGAGCAACAGCCTGAAGAAGAAAGCAAGGGAACAGCACTACAGGGCAGAGGTGATGATTGCAGGAGAGCAACTGAGGTAGGAGGTGACTGTGTCCTTCTCCGGGCTGAGGCAGGGCCACATGCTGGGGCTCTGAACTGTACCCTGTCGGCAGGAGGCTGAAAGCTTTATCCTTCAGCAAGCAATTTCCCCAGGGTGCTAGCGTGTCCTTCTCCCCACTGTCTGCTGATCTGTCCTTCACCCACCAGGCCAGTGGTGAAACGGGATATTTCCCACATTGCCTTCTTCTGCTGCTCCTCTCCTGACCTCCACCTGCAGGTGCCAGGGGATAGGCAGGCAGCTTTTGATGGCAACAGGTTTGTTTAATCCCTTTAACATCTTCTCTCAAGTGCAGAGTATATGTGGTGACAGCAGCTTCCTCAGGGTCCCTGCTCAGATGGGGACAGCACCACCTCAGGGGGCTTTCAGGCTTTTTGGAGGTGATTTGGGAGGTCATCCCATGGGTGCCATGCACCTGAATTACTTTGCACGGGAACATCTAGGACCTTCCCTCTCTTGAGAGTCACTTTTTGGACCTTCTGCTTTGTTGCCCCAGTTCCTGTGCAGCTCCTGAGGTGGTTGTATAGGTTTTCTTTTTTCATGAAGAGAGAATATATTTCTTTCTGTGTGGCTGAGAAAACATATTGCTTGTGTATCTGGGGTCAGAACACCCCTCTTGCTCCTTCTAACCATGTAACTGTAAGTTTCTGTAGCTCTTGAGCAGTGTTTGTTTGCTTTTATCTGAAACTCTATCTGAGTCTTGGAGTTTCTTGAAATGTAGGTGGAAAATAGGAAAAAGATCTTTGTGTAATGTGAAGAGCCCAGAGCTCAGGTGAATCAGATTCCTAAAACTATCCCTGTGTCATTGTGGTCCATTATGAGTCACATCAACCTGAGCTGCATTGTTCGCTGCACCAAGGACCGATAATTTCCAGCTAAGGATCTGGGCCCTATCTGAAAACACAGCCAGTGTCCTAAGTAGCTGGGATTTAAATCCACAGTGGCAGTTAGCCACTTTTCCAGACCATTGCCTGTCAAATGTTACTGTTCTAGCTCTAGAAATGAGTATTTTCCTTAGGTAGTGTCTGGGAGAGTTGCTGATGGGGGTGAAGGCTGTAACAGCCTTTCTGCCTTTGCAGCATTTCAGTCCGCATTGTAAGGGAGGCTTTGGGAATGAGCTTAACTTTCCTATAGGGAAAAGCAGCAGCTGATCAGCTGATCTGAGTGGTTTGCCTGACTTCAATAACTCAGTGAGAGATACATGAAGTTAGGACTTTTTCCATGCTGTGGGCAAGCTTATTTCTGTTTATATTTCCAGTGTTTTACTCCTCTGGAGTGACTGAGGTTTAAAGTGGGTCCTATAGCCTGGGACAAAGAAGATGGCCAGGTGTTGAGAGAGAAAATAAAATAATCAAGATGTGTTAAAATGGATCAGTGCACGTGCAAAGGGCTTCTCATGGCTGTTGATGGGCAGGAGCTTGACAGATCCTGGATCGTGTGGTGACTGTGAGAAGGGAGTACAATAAATGTGAGCAGAGCTCTTTTATACTACTCACCCACCATGTTAGCTCTTATGAGCAAGGTAAAGGCATAACACAAATGTTACATTCATCTGAAAACCAACAATATCAGCTCCCTTCCCCCACAGCTTCACTTCTCACGTGAGTGAGAAGAGAGCCGAACTTTTAGAAAAGATGCTGAAAGCCTCAAGGGGCACAGGGTTTATACAGTGAGGGAATAGCTTTCCATGGGTGTGACGGGAATAAGGTTGAATAGAAACCCCCAACATTTCTGTACACTTTGGGGTACTCATCCCCCCCCGCCAAGCTCTTTGTTGCATAGAGTAGGAGAACTTCATCCACCACAACTGCTCTCTTCTTCTGCTGTGTTTGGTGGGTTTAAAGGCCAAGGAAGGACTGCAGTGTAGCCAGCAGTGATAGAGAGATGGGTCCTTCTGCTGGTGGCTTGGCACAGAGCAGTCACATCTTGCTGCTTTGGAATGGACAGGACCCTGCTCCCAGTGAAGAAGGACTGGAAGTAGCTACTGGCCAGCACAGTGTGTAAAGCACAGGGAGGAGGGTGGAGGGATGGACACCAGCCTGCAGCTGGGCTGCTCTTTCCCCTGCAGCTCATCTGGCTGAGGGGAGAATGGAGTGATGCAGAGCAGACTGAGTGCTCCAGTCTGTCTCTTGTGTTTTGGAGATCTCACAGCCTAGCAGAGGATGTGAATCTTCCCGTGGCCTGGGTGTCCAACAAGTACCAATGGGGAAACTGAGGCAGAGAGGCTGGGTGATGTCTCAGGCAACAGCAGATGGGGCAGGGCTAAATGTCCACATTGTGCTCCTCTGCTTTTATGCAGGGGAGGATTAAAGAAACATATAAAGGAACTTTGTGGTCTGTCCTGACTCTGCATACCTCCATGAGTAAATGTCACCGTTGTATCTACAAAAAATCTCGAACATTTGCTTTCCCCTGTTATCCACTTCCTGCCCTGCCTCCCTGCTATTGTATTTAACCAAACAAACCTTTGCTCCATCTTTACACTTCTTTGGCTTCCCAGCAATCTTTGCAAATCCCTCCCAAGTTTGGTTTGGCCGGAGGGATGAGTCTGTTCAGTGTCAGGATGCATTTCCCAGCCAGAAAAAGCTGCACAGACAGGGGGTGAGGGAATGCTTCCTGAGGATGGCTGGGAACAAAATGGATCCTAAAGGAATGGAGGAAAGAGTGGACATTGTGCTCTGGGATGTCTGTCTGCCATGATCATAGGTTCATGGAATGGCTTGGGCTGGAAGGGACCTCCAAAGGCCATCTAGTTCCAGACCCCAGTGTGGGGATGCTGCTTTCTAGTCCATGGAGAGGGAAGAGGAGTTTTGGGTCATGAGTCTCTCCCCATCATAAAGACAAAGCTAATTTTCACATATATTTTGGTCTTGGGTATGAAAAGACTGCTGCCTGAGGCTTGTTCCTCATGTGTCTTTTTGTTTCCTCTTGGTCTTTCTGTTTTGCTCATGGACCTGCTGGAGCAGTGCCAGAGGAAGCCACAGCGAAGGAGGGAGGGCTGGAATCCCTCTGCTGTGAGGATGGTCTGAAAGAGTTGGGGTTGTTCAACCTGGAGAAGAAAAGGCTCCAGGGAGACATGGGTACTTAAAGGGGCCCAAAAGAAAGCTGGGGACAGACTTTTGAGCAGGCCCTGATGTGACAGGACAAGGGGGAATGGTTTGAACTAAAACAGGGAGATTCAGACTGGAGAGAAGGAATAAAATTTTTGAGGGTGATAAGAGCCTGGACCAGACTGCCCAGGATGTTTGGGACTCTGAGCAACCTGCTCCAGGTACAGACATCCCTCTGACTGCAGGGGGTTGAACTGGACGACCCTTAAAGGTCCCTTCCCACCCAAACCAATCCATGATCCTGTATAAACCTGCATGGAAATCACACTGATTTTACTGAGTGTTTTGTGTTCCTGGGTGGCACGCTGGGAGAGAGGCCCAATTAGTCATTTCTAGTTGCAACAAATGGTTTATCTGCAGAGAGATTCTGGAACAACTACTGCACTTTGGATTCACACCCTGCTGTAATCTGGAGTTTCTCAATTACAGACAAGCCCCTGTGCACTCTCTTCTGGGTATTCTTCATGGTCAAGTGAAACAGCTTTTCTCCAGTATCTCTTTTAAGCTGCATTAATCACTCTGAAACATAAAATATACTTGGTACATTTATGTCTTGGACTGAAAAAGTGAGTGCAGATGGAGGATTTTCTCCTAGGAGGAACAAAGTTGTGATCTCAGCCACTGTTCAAAGTTCCCAGTGGTGCTGAGTGTTTTATTTGGGTACTCAAACTGAGAAGCTGCTAAATTGGATGCTCTGGAAACTGGGGTTACTGAAAGGGGTAGCTGGATATTTGTATTCCTGACCAGAAACCTTAAGGTGCGCAAGAGTTCTGTGGTTCTCTGCTGAACTGAGATCTCTTGAGGAGGAATCCTGGGACACTGCAGGTGGACATTCTTGAAGATGAGACTACATGATCAGGGGAGGAGCTTGCAAAGCTGATTATTGCTTTTTCAGCACCAGTAAAACTGGGAAGGAGACTTGTGCTGGCTGGGATTCCTTTTTGGGACTCAAGTCTTGTAAGAGCTTTAGATGCACTGAGATGTTTTATTTTCCTACTTGCCACTTTGTGCTGCCACAGGCATGCAAAGCTCTTCTCTTTCCCCCAGAAGGTACTGGTGCTTTTTGCAGACTGGGAATGCAGCAGACGGGGTTTTACTGGGTTCG
Source organism: Picus viridis (assembly GCA_033816785.1). Taxonomy (NCBI): domain Eukaryota; kingdom Metazoa; phylum Chordata; class Aves; order Piciformes; family Picidae; genus Picus; species Picus viridis. The sequence continues at coordinate 18,389,198 of CM066599.1, read as the reverse complement.
TTTGCAGTGGTTGTTTTACCTGAACATGCCTCTCCAGTATCTATCTTACAGCTATGGCTGTTGATGCCGTCTACTGAGAAATTGCTTGTTTGTGAGGCTGGTTTTGTGGTTGGTAGGGTTTTTTTTTGTTGGGTTTTGGCGTTGGGTTTTTTTGTTTGTTTGTTTGTTTTTTTAATGTGGTTGTTTTGGTTTGTTTTCCTGTAAAGATAGGAACAGAAAACGATTCTTTGGCTGTTGCAGCTTTCCAGGGTCACTCATTTGTACTCAACTGCTGTGGGTATGTGAACTGGAGATAATATCCTTGAAAGATCCACCTTGGCATGTGAGATTGTCAAGGTCTGTTTACATGAGGAGGTGGAGAGCACCCCAGGGAGACATTCCCACTTCATGCAGGCACTTGTGAGTTCCTGGTGCAGAATATCCACTGCTTTAGGGGTTGCTCTGGCTGTAAAGATGTGGCACAGGAAAAGCAGCACTTTTCCAACACAACATTTGGTAAAAAGGCCCCTGATTCTGTTCTGAGTAGGCACATCTGAACTGGATGATCTCTGGAGGTCCCTTCCCACCCCTACCGTTCTGTGATTCTGTGACACACAGAAGTAATCACCAGAGGAACATCTTGGGTTGCTCTCCAGCAGTGGACATCTTTAACATTGCTGGGAAAATACTGCTCTGCCAAGGCAGGGAAGCTGTGTTCGTATCAGCTGAAGTGACTCAGCCCCTGGATTCCCCAGAGGTTTGTGTTTCGGGGTTATTTTTTCTTTTTCCTCTTCTATTTATACTGCTGCAGATCTGCCTTTCCACAAGGTTACACAGGATGAATAATGATGTCTTTGTAGTGACCTTGACAAACAAACAATCTGGTTACCCAAGACAGCCTCCCCAAAGCAAACCCATGTGAGAGCAGCACTGCCAAGCCAGGTCTGTTTCATAAGAGCCGACTCTCATGTTCCAGCAGGAATATTTTTCTTCCTTACTCTGCTTTTTGTTTTCCCTTTTGAAGATGAAATATGTACATGGGGTAGGATTTAGCATCTAGAAAACTCAAACTATTGCATTACACATCCTTCCTTAATTTTTTTCCGTTTTAATCTGGAAGTATCACCCAACCAGTATTTATTTGGGACTGTGTGACATAGGTCTTGTGTGTTATTATGGGTTTCATTTCCACACTGAGGGTGGGGAGAGCCTGGCCCAGGTTGCCCAGAGAGGTGGGAGCTACCCCATCCCTGGGAACCATTCCAGGTCAGGCTGTTTGGTCCTCTGAGCAACCTGCTCTAGCTGCTGATGTCCCTGCTGACTCTGGGGGTTGGACTGGATGAGCTTTGAAGATCCCTTCCAACCCCGTCTATTTCTAAATGTATTCTATTTCATTCTATTTTATTCCTACTCCTACTCCCACTTTTATTCCATTCCTATTCCTACTCCTAATTCTATTCCACTCCATTCTTACTCCTATTCTATTCCATTCCTGTTCTTATTCCATTCCTATCCCATTTGTGTTTTATAATACTTAGGAACTCCTGCAGAGTCTTGACAGCAATAGAGACCTCTTGGTTAAGCATTTCTTATCTCTGCCAAACATGCCTCTGAAGTGGCATCCCACTTGCTGCTTACAAAGGGAAGCAAGCATATAAAAAGAGAGTGCTTGTCCTCTCAAGCAGCAGAGGGATGCCAGGGTGGCATCCTCTCTGCAGTTGCTGCTGACTCTGTCTGATTGCAGTGTGACAGGGGACCATGAAATGAAGGAAGGAAAAGGCTAAAGCCTCTAGAACTAGCAGGCAGCTGTTTGGTGTAGGGTGGAATGGTCTGTTCACGTAAAAATCTCTGCATGGAATGACTGCTGGTCAACTTGTGAATGAATCTTCCAGAAAGTGAAATATTAAACATAGACTTCAGTGTAGGATGGAGGCCAGTCAAAGGCAAGACCAGGAGCTACTTCTGCATGAATCTTTGGTTAGTTAGTTAGGTTAGTTTTTTAGTTACATAAAAGGTAACTGAGTATTAATTACATCAGCCACAGAATGTTAGGCATTGGAAGGGACCTTGAAAGGCCTCCTCCTCCTCCCCCCAGAATCAGTTACTACATCTTCATTCCGCAAAAGTATCTTAAGAGTTTTGAGACCCTAGTGCTTGTAAAACCTGCAGTACAAGTGAATCTATTATTATCTGATAGATGTTTAGGGTATTTAAAACTTCTCATATGGTGCCTGAAACTGTTGTCCCCATCCCTGAAGAGATTTAAAAGCTGTGGAGATAGAATCATAGAGCTGTTGAGATTGGAAGAGACCTTTGAGATCAAGTCCAACTGCTCACCTAGAGCTCACAATCCCACCCCTGCAGATAAGCTACTACCACTAAACCAAGTCCCTGTGCACCATGTGCTGAGTGAGGTGGTTTAGTGCTGGGTTAATGCTTGGACTCAGTGATTTTGGAGGTCTTTTCCAGCCAAAATGATTCCATGACTGTATGGTTTTATGATGTGGTGTACACATAACTTCTTCAAAAAAGCAGAAGGACGTGAGGCACTAAACACAGAAGGACTGCGGTGAGTAATTGCTTTGTAAAATACACTGGCCCAGAGCAAAACTGAGTTGAAATGAATAGTCTGAAAACAGAACCATCCTGGAGCTACAGAGGAGATACTAATTAAACAGCTCCCTTCTGAGGCACTGGGCATTTTCCAGGGCTAGTGTTGAAGGAACAGTCATAGCTACAGGTCAGAAGTTTGGCTCCTGGACAGATCTCCTGCCAAGTTAGGTTGGCTTTGGCTTGAACACACAAGATCTCTGTGCCTTGTGGCTTGCTCAGTTGTTAAGATCCTTTTAAAAGTCAAAGCTAGACTCACCTGAGTAACCTTCACAGATCCTTCCATTGGAGTCACAGTCTAATTATAACTTCAGGAGTTTCAGAAAAGGCTGCATGAATTCTGGTAAACTCTGTCCCAGTCTATCCCAGTTTGAACCAGAAAATACCAGAGTTGTTGTCCACTATCATTGCTTTTACTGGGTATATGGATCAGTGGGTAGTGCAATGAGATCCACCTGGACACATGCAGAAGAAACAATGCTCCTATTGCTGCTCCCACCCTGACCTATGACTAAGATTTTGTCCTGGGGCAGCTCCATTCCTGCTTTCATGGTCATGGAGAAGGAGAACTAGACACAGAATCACACCAAGATGTACGTACACATAGCACACACAAATGCATAGACTCATAGAATTGGTTGGATTGGAAAAGGCTTCAGAGATCCTTGAGTCCAACTGTTGAACTAACCATGCTCACTAAACCATGTCCTGAAGTGCCATGTCTGCAGGTTTTTTGAAACCCTCCAGGGACAGTGACTCCACCACCCCTCTGGGCAGCCTGTTCCAACACCTGACCACTCTTTCAGGAAAGAAATTATTCCCAATATGTAATCTAAACACACCTTCCCCCTGCTCAATTTCAGGCCACAATTTGCCTGAGTACCTATTTTTTATGTGTGTTTTGACTCTTCTTCACAAGCTCCAGTTAGATCCTGTGCAGTTTTTAGAGGCTTATTTGGAACAGAAGGACAGGTACGGTTCAGACTAATCTGGTCTAGGCATTTAGGTAACCTGTGCAGTGACAGGAGGAGAGAAGGGGATGATGGAGAGGATCCTTAGGGTTGACTGCTGCAGGTTCACAAAGACAAGTTTGGCTGAGTGGTTGAGTCATTGGGTGCTTGCCAGAAGTCTAAGTTCCCAGTGGTTTCTCCAGGCTGGGCAGACACTGGACTGTTAGACCCAAATTCCCCTGTGCTGCCAGCTGTACTCAGTGGCTGTGTTTCTCCTCAGGCTCCGACTGCATGATGGGAAGCTGGTTAAGGACCGGCGCCACCACCTCCGGACATACCCAAACTGCTTCGTGGCGAAGGAGCTGACAGCCTGGCTGATTGACCACAAGGAAGCACCCAACAGGGAGACAGGCATCCGCCTCATGCAGAAGCTGATGGACCACTACATCATCCACCACGGTGTGTGGGTTCTCTGCCACTGGTACAGGTGTCTGTGTACTGGGTCACCATCTGTGTGCCTCAGCCCAACACATGGAAGCATGGCCAGGGTGCTGCTCATGACCCTTCTGCAGGAGCTGACAGGTGGTAGGCATCTAGGTTGAGGGCTCCAGGAGCAGCTGGGAGATGTCAAACTTGATGGGGTCCTGAGCAACCTGATCTAGTTGTGGAGTTCCAGGCTCAGACATTCCCTGCAGCCAGACACTTGGACAGCTCTGTGTTTGTGGAGGAACTTTGTCTGGGTCCCCACATTCCTCCTTGCAATGGCTTTTATTTGTGTAGTCACCATGCTGGGTCTTCTTCTGGGAAGGGACCAGTTACAATCCACTGAGCTCACCTCTGTGCGCTCTGAGGCTTCTTCTCGAGTGTGGTTGTTTAGATCTCCTTTAGCTGTGCTGTGGGGGTGCTGGCTCTGCCACCCCACCTGGGCAGCCCATCCACAGCTAGCAGCCCCTAGAACAGGCCTGCTCCTTTCCTGCCTTTAAAATGCCCCGCAAACGGCTCCTTCCTCATAGATTCATAGAATGGTTTGGACTGGAAGGAACCTTCAAGATCGTCCAATTCCAACCCCCTGCCATGGGCAAGGACAACTTCCACTAGAGCGAGTAGCTGAAGGCCCCATACAGCCTTGGTTCTTTTCAATGCAATTGCCTGTCCCAGGGGAAGATTCCCTTCTTGCAGGGACTCCCTCCCTGCTCACTGCAGGAGGGTTTGACAAGATGACCATTGGTGATCCTTCTAACTCAATGCATTCTGTGATCCTGTGGTTCCCTGGTGGGCAGGCATGGGGTTGTGTAGGGTTGGCTCTGAATCTGCAGCACTTTGAGGAATGGGCCAGTTCCCTGTGCCATGGAAAAGGGTCAGTGGTAAAACACCACCTGAAGTGGCTCTTCCTTGAGAGCAAGCTCAGTAACACCTGTCCTGTGTTGCCCTGCAGCAATCCTGCCAGCAGCCAGTGGTAGGTATTTGTACAGGAGCTAGCTCATGTCTGTGGCATGCACAAGTAGAAGCTGAATGCTGGCATGTAGAATCAGAGTCACAGAATAATTTTGGTTGGAAGAGACCTTTAAGATCATCACTCCAACCATTAATCCGGCACTGAGAGGTCATCACTGAACCATGGCCCTCAACCACGTATCCAGGGCTTTGAAAGCCCTCCAGGAATGGCAACTTCACCACTGCCCTGGGCAGCCTGGGCCAAGCCTTGACAATGTTTTTGGGAAGAAATGGTTCCTTATGTCCAACCTAAATCTCTCTTGGTGCAATTCAAGGCTCCAGCACCTCAGTGTCTTTCCTGTAGTGAGTGGCCCAAAGCTGAACACAGTATTCAAGGTGCAGCATGACCTGAAGCTGGGGAGATCAAAGCAGATGACAGCTCTGCTCTTCTCTAGGGTCCAGAAATAGCTGCCTTGGACCACTGCAATGCCATCTACTACTTGCTGAGGTTGATGCCCTTTACATTAAGCTGCCTTGAATACAAGTCAGCTGTTGTGCTTTATCTCAAAAGCAGGAAGCTGAAGCAGTGAGTTCCCAGTTAACCATTAACACTCACACACGATTATTGTTCCATCTCTCCAGCCAACAGTTTTAAATGAATCTATTAGTTCCCAAAACCCAGGCAGCACTGGGTATCAGTGGTGTTTTGCTTGCTTATCACAGACACATCCCACCTGCTTCTGTGATAATTCCTAGCAGGACACAGGAGCTGACTTTCCAGCTTGCCTCATGACCATTAATTTTTGTTGGTCCTATGGAAACTGGGCCGGCTGCTAACCGCAGCACTCTGCTAAGTGCTTTACTACTGCCAGTCTACACTGTTTGCCCTCTTCTATGCTGGGATCCAGAAGATGATAATTACCTTATGAAGATCATCATCTGTGCAGCCTCCTAATGGTCTGACGTGGTTTGAGCTGTTTTTCAATTACCTGTTGGAAACATTGAAATTGGTCTTCTAATAGCAAAAAACTGCTTTGGTTTTCTATGAGTGCAGTCTTAGAAGGTTTTATGGAATAGTAGAATTGTTTTGGCTGGAAAAGTCCTCCAAGATCATTGAGTCCAACCATCAACCCAACACTACCAGGGCCATTAAACCATGTCCCAAAGTGCCATGTCCAGATGTGTCATGAACACTCCCAGAGATGGTGACTCCTCCACCTCCCTGGACAGCCTCTTCCAGTGCCTAACCAGTTCAGTTAGGGTCAGTTTCTCCTTGCAATGGTGTCTGGATTGTTGCTCCTTGGAGTTAAGAAGATGCAGACTTTCACCTTTGAAAACAACCTTCCCCACCTGCTTTCTTGCTTGGTGAGCCATGGACTTTAGTGTCCTGATTTCACACACAGATAGTTGTTTAGGAGAAGTGATGAGCTCCAGGTGATCTAGCAGCTTTTAGCATTGAGCTGCTCACTGGAAAGGGAATGAAGTTCTCCTCGTCTGCTCAGAAGAGCCAGCAAGTGTTAAAATTGTCCCAAGAAATCTCTTACACTGTTTGACTTTAATGGATTGTGTTACTGCAGTGAGGAAATCTTGGTGGAGGTTTTCCACATTGACCCATTTTCTTTGTTTGGTTGTTTTTTCACTCTCATGTTGTTTTTTTCTTTACCACTTAAGTTCCTCCATGTTTCAGATGGGTAGACACGAAGAAAGACACCCTGACTGATTTAAGAGCAGGTCTATGATTTTTGGGGGTGGATTTTAGTGATTTTTATTTATTTATTTGTATTTTTCCCCCTTGCAGAATAGGAGTGTGTTGCAGGCAAATTTCTCTCAAAGTTCTATCCCAAATATTTAGCTGCTAAATGTTGCATGCACTTAACAGCCAGGTGTTGGCAGGTTGTGTGCTCATCCCCAAGGTGGAAAAGAGGCGTTTCATAGAGACTTCATTATTCCAGTTGTGTGCATCTAGCTTTGAAGATAAAATTCTCTCTGGAGGTCAGTGTGACCTGAAAATGAATCGAACAGGGTTGGCAAGAAATGATGTGGAAGTGTTGGTGTCATTGTGTATTTTATCTTACATTTTTATCTGACAGGGACAGAACTGATTTTTATGGAATTTTGGATCCAGTGGTGATTTTCCCTCCTCTTTTCTATGCATTGAATCACAGAATCTGTGCTCTAAGTCATAGCATCATAGAGTCATTTTGGTTGGAACAGACCTCTAAGGTCATCAAGGCCAACCATGATCTGACTCAACCAAGTCTGGTGCTAAGCCATGTCCCTGAGCACCTGGCTCTTGTAAACCCTTCTAGAGATGGGGCTTCAACCACCTCCTTGGCCAGCCCATTCCAGACTTTGAGAACCCTTTCAGTGGAAAAGTTTCTTCTAAGATACAAACCTAAACCTCACCTGGGCTCTGTTCAGTAGTGGCCAGTAACAGGACAAAAGACAACAGGCACAAAGTAGAACAGAGGAAGTTTCATTTGAACTAAGAGGAAACTTACTTACTTTGAGGGTGCTGAGGCCCAGGCCCAGGCTGACCAGAAAAGTTGTTCTTGTCTTTCTTGTTCTTCTCTTCTTTCCTTTCAACACCTGCTTGACCCGAATAGAATAGAATAGAATAGAATAGAATAGAATAGAATAGAATAGAATAGGAATAGAATAGACCAGGTTGGAAGAGACCTTCAAGATCATCGTGTCCAACCCATCATCCAGCACCACCTAAGTAACTAAACCATGCAACCAAGCACCCCATCAAGTCTCCTCCTAAACACTGCCAATGATGCCAACTCCACCACCTCCCTGGGCAGCCCATTCCAATGGGCAATCACTCTCTCTATGAAGAATTTCTTCCTAACATCCAGTCTAAACCTCCCCTGGTGCAGCTTGAGACTGTGTCCTCTTGTTCTGGTGCTGGTTGCCCGGGAGAAGAAACCAGACCCTCCCTGTCTACAGCCTCCCTTCAGGTAGTTGTAGAGTGCAATAAGGTCTCCCCTGAGCTTCCTCTTCTCCAGGCTAAGCAACTCCAGTTCCCTCAGCCTCTCCTCATAGGGCTTGGAGTAGGTGTTCTCCAGATTCTATGACTAACAGGAACCTACAGCACTGACAGCCCTGCTCTGGACTCTCTTCAGTTTGTGATGAGCACTCAGACTACAAGGACACCAAGCTGCTGTACCGCTTCCGCAAGGACGATGGAACCTTCCCACTCAGCAAGGATGTGAAGGTGTTCATGAGAGGCCAGAGCCTTTATGAGAAGTGAGTGAGGCCTTCTCTGGCAAACCAGCACTCAAAAAGGGGTGTTGGAAGAGTGCTCTGCTTGCTGCATAGTGCTGGGAGCCATGGCTACACCTCTTTTCTTCCCTCTCTGTATCCTGTGCTGTGGTGCTGGGAAATGCTGAGCCCTGTCTGAGCTGCAGTGCAACCAGCTTCTTTGGAACTAGGACAGGAGTTGTACTTCGATCTCATGAATGCTTTCGAGGGCTCCAACCCAAGTGCAGGTTCTGGGTCCAATTTGCAGTTTGAGTTCTCCTGGGATAGGCCATTTAAAGAACTCCTCCAGCCTCCCTGGGTGAGCTGTTTCCACCAGCACTATTAGGACTTAAGTCCCATCAAAATCAACAGGATAACAGAATCTTCAGTTTCCTCAGGGGCCTGGACCTCTGCACCTCACCCAACGTATTTGCAAAACCGGTAATGGAAAAACTGCTTCTCAGATAGTAAATAAAACTCCTTCCACCTCCAAGTGTTTAGTTTTCTTTGTGCTGATTGTTTCTGGCCCTAAATCCAGATTGAGTTCAACCACAGACCATCCTCTGGAGCCATTTCCTTTAACAGAATCTCCTCATGTTCTCCACCCTCCAGTCATGGCAGTCAGATCCACAAAGTGGCACGGGGGGAGAAATCCCTCAGGCAGGCGGTGGCTGATTTCGGCTTTCTCCGCGACCGTCTGGCGGATGTGCAACCCTTGCGCTTTGCGATGGCCGGGGAGCGGGGGCCGTGGGACCGGGGAGCGCAGGCAGCGCACCTCATGCCTGAGCCCACTGCACCCTCTTGTGGACACTCTGGGTTTAGCACCGTCATGCTGCGAGCCGAGCTACCAGAGGCACCTTCCCCACCAGTGTGCACCATTTGCCCATCGTGGCGTGCAGTCAGCCGCTTGCTTGGCTTTCCCCTGAGATCTTTAGCTGAGGTCGCAGCTGAGCTGGTTTTGCTTAATGTGTTTTCTCGGTGGTGATGAAGTTGCCCAAAGCTGTCTGCCTACAGCTCTGCATTTTCCCTCTTTTCCCACTGCTCCCAGGCAGCCATGTTCTGGCTGTAATGCTTCCCTGCTTCTCTTGGCCTTGCTTCATCTGGCTACAGTTCCATGTAGGATGTCAAGGCTGCACAGCATCACAGGATCCTTGTACCACCTCTGTGCCAGGCTGGTGAGCGTGGAAGAGTCAATTCTGAAGGTGAGAGAGGAGAACTCAGTGAAGTACCAAAGGACTTTCCTGGGCTGTGAGATGATCGACTGGCTCATTCAGGAGGGAGAAGTGGTGAACCGCCAGGAAGCAGTGGAGCTGGGACGGATGCTGCTGGAGCATGGCGTCATTCAGCATGGTGAGTGAGGGTCTGGCTGGAGCCAGAACGGAAAGCAAGAGGTGAGCATAGCTGTGAAGGCCATGCCAGGAACAAACCCACTATTCATGTCATGCAACCAGTGCTGGTCAAGTGCCCACTTGGAAAAGACAACAGAGCCTTTTAGTTCTATGTTTGGAGCTGGTGACCTTTGAAACCGGAGCAATCTTCCACCACCCACGAAGGCTTTGAGTTGAAATCCTCAGTTCTTCAAAGCCTCTGGCCCCAGGACTGAGATCCACCCCTGGCTTTGGAGGGCTGGGTTGTGAAGATGTAATGCTCATCTCTGCTTGGCAGGGGGTCAGAACCATCTGCAGGAATTTAACTTTCAATTGAGAAGGCAAAGAATCCTCTGAGTATCTTGGGACAGAGGCAGGGAGGGCTATGGCTGGGTGGTGTGCCCCTGGGAATGGCATCTCCTGGGAAGGTGTCCCTGGTGTTCCTCCTTCCCTGCAGGCAGCATCCTCAAAGAGACAGGCAAAACTCCAGCAGAACACAGAGGCATTAAAGACATTTCACCTGGGGCCCTCACAACACTTGCTATATGTTTTTTTTCCATCCCCTCAGCCTCTCCCACTCCCCCTGTTCTCTTCTAGTCTCCAACAGGCATCACTTCTTTGACAGTGACCTCATCTACCAGTTCTGGATCAACTTCCGACGGCGGCGCCGCCTCACAGAGTTGCTCAACGAGAGCTCTTCTCAAGCCCTTTCTGAGAGCCCAGACAGTCCCTTCTGCCTGCGCAAGCTCAACCCAGACCTGGGCAACACCACCTTCCTCTCTGGTAACTGTGGAAGTGCTTGTGGGAGGGAGGAAAGCAAGGACTGTGTTATCAGAGTGCCCCAGAGCTGAGGGTGCTGCTCCAGAAGAACGCAGGATGTTCCTCCATGAATCACAGAATCATAGAATACACTGGTTCAGAAAGGACCTCTAGAGGCCATCCAGCCCAGCCCCCCTGCAGTAATAAGGGACATTCCCAGCTAGGTCAGGCTGCTCAGTGATCAGCTATCTCACTGGTTTGTGGTGGATGCCAAGACAGCAGTAGCGATTGCAGCTCTCCATCACAAGAAACTAGCTCAACTTAGCATCAGCTCAGCTCTGGATCTTTCTCTGAAGCTAGTTTTGTTCTTTCCAAGCTCATATGCCATCTCCAGTGCACTCTGACCTGTCAGATCTGTGTCAGGCTGGTGGGAGAACTTTGTTTTAAGTTAGTCTATTTCTTTCTTTGGCTAATTGTTATTTCTGCCTCTTTCAGTCCAGACCAACAAGGAAATCAAAATTGTCTCAGCGGTGCGACGGAGCAGCATCACTTCCCTCGCTGGAATCTCCAACCCCTACTTCAGCACTGCTCCTACAATGGTGTTCCCTCCTGTGACCGAGTGCAACCCCAAATCAGGTCTGGGCTTCTGCAGTGCCCTGTGGTTGTACAGGGTATGTCTGTTCCTTCAGGGCAGAGGCCAGTGCAAGCCTCAAGCCCAAACTCATCCACTGTCAGCTCAGTGTTATGCAAGAGGAAGGGGTCAGCCTCACCTCTGAGGTTTGATTTGAGAGGTGCAAGTGTTTGGAAAAGCACTGAGATGAAGGCAAAGGTTTCCATGTGCAGTAGGTGGGGCTGGTTCTAGCATCTCCTCTCCAGCCATGGTAATCCCCAAGGCTGCCTCGTTATGCACTTTCCTGTATGAAACCCTTGTTTCTGATAGGATCTGTCACTTCCTGCTCTAGTGTTAAAGAGACCTGTCACCAACGAAGAGCTCCTGTCCCCTGGGGCCCCTTACATCAAGAAAATGCTGACTGTAAGTGGCCATAGTGATGGATCTGCCAACCCAACAGTATGAGCTCTTTGACTGCTCTTTGGTAACTTTCTGTCTGACCTCTGCATGCTGACACTTTGCATGTCACATCCTGATGGCTCTGTCTTGGTGAATCTTAGTGGGTCAGTACCTGCAGATGTTCTGATGGGTGAAGTTGTGCACAACCTATGCTTGAGTGTGATGTGTATTAAATGGCAGATCAGGAAAGAGAATGTCTTCTGAAGATAAAAATTCCCATTTATGTTTCATGCAGCTGCATGCAAATCAGTCTTGACTTGAATCAATCAGGCCTTGTGACAGCTGAGCCTTTGAGACTCACCTTCTGTCACACAGGTGTCACCTTTATGTGCAGCTTTATGCATCTCCCAGGGTCCTGCTGCAGTCCAGGATGTTGATGTGCTCCATCAGATGCTGATGGAGCAGCACTAAATGAGAATCATCCAAGGTCCATTCTTGCTTTTCCTAGGATGGGCTTTTTTCACAGACAACCTGAGTTCTGGGTTTTGCTTTTCTAATTATTTCTAAAGCTGTGGGGCCGGGCAGGGCAGGGCTGGTGAGTGCTGGGTGTGAATGTTGCAAGACAATTCCTGCCCTGCAGACCCTATCATGGGTATTTACTGTTGTGCACAACTTTTCAGCCCTTTCCTGCCCACCTTGAAAAGAGAGAATCTCACAGCGCCCAGTTTAGGAAGTGTAAGGGCTGTCTTGCCTTACTGGTTTTGACACAAATAGGGCCAGAGAGGAGCTGTGGATCAGGTTCCCAAGTGAAGTGTGCAGTAGAAATAGTGGGAAGGAGCAAGAAAACTAAAGCTGGTGATTAGTGTGCCCGAGGACATGCTGTTCATTCTCCTCCTGAATGCTCTTGCCCTGCCCTTCAACTCTGCCAGCCTGGGCCTTTCATGGCTCATTTCCTTCTGCTGAGCTCTGCAGTTGCTGTTACTTATTTATATGGGTAATGTGCAAAGTCCTTTGGGAATTCCTTTTCTCTTTTAGTCACATCAGATGGCCACAGTATTACAGCAAACTGCCCTGACAGACTGAGATCAGAGTGGGATCAGTTAAAAGTGGCTACTTCCACCCTGCAAGTGTTCTCCTGTGCCAAGGAAGAGCCAACATATGAATGCTCTGGAAATGTTCTCAACGTGCTCTGGGTGCATGCCTTGCACTTCAGCTTCATGCTGCCCATGCTCCACTCTTCTGCACTTGCTGGCAGAGAATGTTAATCAGAAGGCAGCTTTGCAGAGAGCAAATAATCACTTGTTGTGTGGCCCCTTCTCTCCCACCCATGACAGATCAGGGTCATGAGCAGAGCTCTCTATCTCAATAGGAACTGTTGAATCTCCTCTACCCAACCCATTCCTTAGTTTGTAAAATCCTTAGTTTGTAAAATCCTCTGGTTCTTCTTGTAGATTGTGGGGGATGCAGTGGGCTGGGGGTTTGTGGTCCGAGGAGGAAGACCTTGCCATATCCAGGCAGTAGACCCAGGAGGACCTGCTGCTGCTGCAGGGATGAAGGTACTTACTTTACGGGCAACAAAGCCTGGTGAAGGGTCTAGAAAACAAGTCTCATGAGGAATGGCTGAGGAAACTGGGATTGCTTAGTCTGGACAAGAAGAGGCTGAGGGGAGACCTCCTTGCTCTCTACAACTCCCTGAAAGAAGGTTGGAGTGAGATGGAAGTCGGTCTCTGTTCCCTAGTATCAGGTGATAGAATGGGAAGAAATGGCCTGAAATTGTGCTGGGGGAGGGTTAGGTTGGAGATTTAGAAAAAAACAAAAGTTGCTGCAAGAGTGGTGAGGGATTGGAGCAGGCTGCCCAGAGAGTTGGTGGAGTCTCCTTCTCTGGTGGCATTCAAAACCTGCCTGGATGTTTCCTCTGTGACCTTTAGATGAACCTGTTTTGGCAGTGGATTTGGACTAGATGATCTCCAGAGGACCCTTCCAACCCCTACCATACTGTGACACTGATGTTAGTCTCAGACATATCTGGATTCTGTGAGTAGGGTTTTAGGTGTGACTGCAAGAAATGCCAGGTTTCACAGTTGCCTCCAAAAGCCCCAGGAGTGAGGGAGTGGTTTCTGCAAGCTGATGTAAGTCTGAAGCCACGTGGAGAGCTGAAATAATGGGATGCTTCAGAGGCAGAGTGTGACTCCTGTTTGCTTCAGGCAGGATTGGAAGGGGATGGGTGAATTAATTTCATTTACTCAAGAGCCCAATTAATTTCTCCTTACCTAACCTCATTTTCTACCAAATTGCTAGATGTTAATGTTGTGCCTTGTCTCCATCTGTGAAATGAACCTCTGCTCATAAATGAGTCTTTTTTTTTTTTTTTTCCTCTGATCACTCACAGACTGAATGTCTTTGGCCCCTTTATGACATAGTAGTTGTAACACTCTACCGGTTAGTAGTTATCAGTGTAACTTGAGAGTTTGCAGGGTAGCATGTTATTTGTATTGCACCTAGTCAGCCATGGACAGGAGCTGCCATGAAGGTGTCAGATGAAGGTAACCTGCCCTTGCTCTCCTTGCAGGTGTGCCAGTTTGTCTTCTCAGTGAATGGTCGGTATGTTTTGCACCTGGACTATCAGACCATCAGCAGCCTCATCATGACAGGACCACGAACTCTTGTGATGGAAATCATGGAAGCCATTGAATGAGAGAAAAGCCCCAGTGTGTGCGGGAAGGCAGGCAACCCCACTCAGCAAGGATGGACTGTGGGGAGGGGCCAAGCTTGACAATTCACTGTGCAATGCTAGCCAGGCATTTAAATGTATTTTCAAATAAACACATTCTGATGCAAAGTCTCAGATTTTGATGTCATTGAAATATTTGATTCTCCTTGATCTTGAGAGGGTCTCAGCTCTTGCAGCTCTTGCAGTTTGACTGCTGGTGAGAGATTTTAGTACATTATGAAACCAAACCTCAGAACAAGCCACTCATCCAGCCAAGCTGTAAGGCAGGTAGTACAAGCTGGTAAGCAGCAAGACATTTAATACCAAGTGAGGAAACATGTCTGAGCCCCTCTGAGCTGTCTGTGCACTGCATCAAGATCACAGTGTGTGTCCCAGATGGCCCAATAAGCCAGTGTGGTAGTTTTAGGCTGTGCCTAGAAAACTGAGGGGCAATTTCAACCCACCACAGCCAGGAAAAGGAGGACATGAATGCAGCACTGTATACTTCCTGGTAGAGAAAGTAGGAGGCTCCTGCTACTCTCTTGACTTAGCCATGCTCACAACCAGGACTGGTTGCTCTTCCCAGCTGCTTCTTGAAAAGGTGAGACTTCCATGATTGAGCTTTTTTGTGCATCTACCCTCTCCCCAGTCATACTTCAACATGAGCTCTCAATGTGCACTTGCAGCCCGGAAAGCCAATCAGATCCTGGGCTGCATCAGGAGAAGTGTGGCCAGCAGGTCAAGGGAGGTGATTCTCCCCCTCTACTCATCCCTGGTACTGCCTCCAGTTCTGGAGCCCCTATTACAAGAGGGATCTGGAGGTGCTGGAAGGTGTCCAGAGAAGGGCCAGGAGGATGAGCAGAGGGCTGGAGTACCTCTCCTGTGAGGACAGACTGAAGGAGTTGGGGCTGCTCAGTCTGGAGAAGAGAAGGCTCCAAGGTGACCTCATTGTGGCCTTCCAGTATCTGAAGGGGGCTACAAGAAGGCTGGGGAGGGACTTCTCAGGCTCTCAGGTAGTGATAGGACTAGGGGGAATGGAATGAAGCTGGAGGTGGGGAGATTCAGGCTGCATGTGAGGAGGAAGTTCTTCCCCATGAGAATGGTGAAGCCCTGGAATGGGTTATCCAGGGAGGTGGTTGAGGCCCCATCCCTGGAAGTGTTTAAGACCAGGCTGGATGAGGCCCTGGGCAGCCTGATCTAGTGTGGGGTGTCCCTGCCCATGGCAGGGGGGTTGGAACTGGATGATCCTTGTGGTCCCTTCCAACCCTGACTGATACTATGATACTTAAATTTATTGATCAGCTTCCCCTCTTCATGGAGCTAGGCAGTGGTCCCAAACACCATAGGCTGCTACCAACCTAGTGATGGGAAGCAGCAGGGGAAAGAAGAGACCCTGAACAGTGTCTGTCTGACAGAAAACATGTCAAGGGCTAGGGCTGACTCTGGGAAGGAACAGAAATGACTGAAAGCCACCAAAATGCATCCCTGCTGCTCCCAGGATGACTGCAGGCTACCCTGAAAGTCAACTCCACATTGATTACCAGGCAACAACATGTAAGGACAAGAAACTGGGGAGGTTTCTTCCTTTCCAGCTGACAGAGCATCCTGTTTGTGATCAGCCTGCAGTGCTGTGCATATGGCAGGATGATTTCCAGCACTCCTGCTTCAGGCACGACCCTCATTGAAGCTCTTTTGGCCACCAACCAAGTCTTAAAAAAACCACCCCACCCAAAACAGAACAAAAAATAGTAATTTTGATTTGGGTTCAAGTTAAAGTGGGAGCTGACTTTCTTGGACAGTTTAGTGTCAGCTGGATATTAGGTCTTGCATTACTGCTGGCTGCCTTTTTCTCCCTTGGTATAAAGGGAGATGTTCTCCCCAGTGCCCCTGCAGAGATAATAACTTGGAGCACAACATTCCTGGAACATGGTCCAGGCAAGATTCTTGCACTGATAGTTCACTGGGGTCTTTCCAGCCCCTAAGTTAAACCAGACAAGCATTTAAGCTATTTGTCAACAATCTCACAGTTGTTCTTTTCCAGCCTTGCAGTGCACAAGCAGAGCAGCATCCATCTGCCCTTTTGCTCTGTCAGTTCTAGTTTGTGTTGCTGTTCAGAGACATCTTGGGTGAGTATCTGTGGTAGCTCCAAGGCTGAATCCAGAGTGTTGGGCTTTAACTAAAGTCAAAGCCAAAAGAATCCAACAGTATGTGGGTGCCTTGGGAAAGGTAGACCAGGAAGCAACCACCTGAAGATAAGCACTGGAAGCAGCTCCATATCATTCTGATGTAAACAGAGGGTGAGTTTTAGCCCTGGATCTGAATTTCCTGAGAGTGAAGTGCAGGAGAGCTGTTCTTGTTCCCTTCTCACCTCCTCCTAGTTGAAAGTAAACTGTAGTAAACCTAAGCAAATACTGAAATCCAGCAGGGATTAGAGAGAAGGTAATTTGTGGTGTTTACATGTAGAGTGATGTCAGCTCTTCCTCCACAGGCCACCAAATGCTCCATGTTTTGTCTTAACATGATTTAAGTGATTCCTTTTGGTGGTGTCCTTTAGCCTGTGTATTGTGATGCTTTTAAATACTTAGGTGATAATCAGAATAGCAAGGAGCTACCAAATGTTTCTTTAGTGTGCACAAGTGTTTAACAACTGTGATTTTATTTTGGGAATTGACACTTTCAGAGGTTTCTGTTTTTCTTATAGAATGGCAATTGTGAGTTTCTTGCAGTGCTCTCTGTTTCAATAGGAGAGTGATGCTGACAGTCCTCAGAGATGCAGATGGAAATCCATCCATCATCTGTGATGAGAAGTGCTGTGGTTAGTTGATAAACTGGAGCAGGGTAGGCTTAGATTGGATATCAGGAGGAAGTTCTTCACAATGATTGTGGTGAAACACTGGAAGAGGTTGCCCAGGAATGTGGTGGAGGTCCCATCCCTGGAGACATTCACGGTCAAACTTGATGGGGCCCTGAGCAACCTGCTCTAGTTGGAGGTGTCCCTGCTCACTGCAGGGGAGTTGGACAAGATGACCCTTCAAGAGTCCCATCCAACCCAAACCATTCTATGATTGTGACCATTTTAGGCTCTGCCTTTAAGAAAGGGACAGTTACCGGAACACTCTGGCTGAATGTTTTGAAAACAAAGATAAAGTCTAAACGAAATTCATTGGTAGACTGCAACTTTAAATTTTAGCTTTAGTTCAGTTTGAATCTCAGTCAGTTCAGTCTGTTTCAGCTTCTCTGAGCAACAGCTGTGTTCTGTCTGTCAGATGCTGACCTTCAACTAACAGATAAGAAACTAGTTCTTGAGTATGCTTTGAGCTAACAGAATTTCCTCCTTAATAATTACCTTTTCTCTCTCTAACCCTTTTTGGGAAAAAAGGGGGGAAGGGGAGAAGGGAGAGTGGGGACCCTCCTTCCTGGAGGAGGGAAAGGTCTTTCTGTCTTACGTTATTTGCTGTATATTTCTGTATGTATATGGTAAATACTGTATATTGTGTATATATTCACTGCATTTCATCCTGCTTGTAAATATAGCTTGTCCATTTTCGCTTCTCTGACCAAGTTAGCCGTGGTTTCTTTGTGTGTGTGGGAGAACTGAACCTCTCACCACCACAATGATTCAAAGAATTTGCCCCTGAAAGTATTATTCACAGAATCACAGAATGGCAGGGTTTGGGAGGGACCTCTGAAGATCATAGAATCATTCAGGCTGGAAAAGACCCTTGGGACCATCAAGTCCAACCATTAACCCTACTCTGCAAAGTTCATCTAGACCAGCCCCAATTGCTGTCAGTAAGTACAAAATCATTCCAAAACCAGTTTTGGTGTGTGGCTGGGCAGCTCTCCAAGGCTGTCCTGGGGCTGGAGACCACATGGTGGGGAGGTCAGGGCTGCATCCCACAGCTGAGAAGTCTGCAGCAGCATCAGGCTCCAGTTGATGATTCAGCCTCTGGCCATGTAAAACTTACAGATGTGCTTCATTTCCTTACACAAAGGGAAAGCCTTTTGCCTTCATCCCTAACACTGGGCTCTCAAAAATACGTGATGGGACATGAGTGGGGCTGGGCTGACTTCACCCCTGGGAGCCTGACAGTGGGTGGGAGCCAGGACTTGTTGCTGCACTCTAGGAAATGAGTGTGCAGCTTTCTAGATGTGTGTTTTGTATTTAGTTAGCATCCAGCTAGCAGTTATTTAAATCTGGTTCTTGGTTTTCACAGCAGCAGCTTCCTGCTTTCTGTGCATGCTTTACTGATCTGCTGTAGGGGCCACGCTGTGCTCTCGGCTGTGTGGGGAGAGGGAGGTGGGGGAGTCATCATCCCTCTCCCCTGCTCTCCCTCCCCTTCCTTATCCCTCCTGACTTCTGGGAATTGAAATCTCTGACCACGCCGAGGAGCAGACGAGGTGCTGGGGCTGCTGCTCCCATAGATTAAGAATGTAGCTGGATTTGTCTCATCTCCTGTCTGGCTCCAGGGACAGTCACTTCATGACAGAGGTCTGTGGATCATCACCCTTTGGGGTTCAGTTCTTGGGGATGCTGGGGAGGAGCTGTGTTGGTTTGGGGCTGTGTTTGGTTGGGTTGGGTGGCATCAGAGGAGCAGGGGGCTTGTGCAGGGCTTTGTTATCTGGGAAACCTGGAGCTGAAGTAGCTTCAAGACTCACCTTCAGTGAAGGGCAGGTCTAAATGTCACAGGGACTGCTTCTTTGGGAGTGATGGCTTTAGAAATGTGCTTTATTTGTTGGCTGGGTTTTATTCCTTCTCTTTTGTGACTGATAATAATAATTTAAAAAAAAAAAAAAAAAAAAAAAAAAACTGCAGGGAACTGCTAGAGGACAGTGCTTGGGAGGGTTTGCTAGCCATGGCAGTTGTCCAGGTGGGTTTTTGCCACCTGGAGGTGTGGGTCTGCATCAAACTTATTTTACTAAGTGTGCCCAGGCTGTGGGGAGCTGCAAAGGCTCAGCCTAGAAGTGAAACTTGTGTCTTAATTTTTTGAGCTGGAGACTTTTTGTTCAATAGTGGGGCTGAAATCCAGGAGATTTCCAGGAGAAAGGGCTTGATGAATGTGAGATTTTAGTCTATTTAAGATTTTTTAACTAGCAAAGCACTTGGGGGGGTGAGGGGTGTGTGGATTTAGTCCCTGCCACTGGCAGGGATCTGCTGTCTCGAGCACTGCTCTTATATCCAGCAGTGAGGTGACTTTGCCTCTGCCAGCATGTCTGTGCAGAGATGGTGATACCCTCTGGGATGAGGAAATGTCCTCACATTGGGGCTGTGAAGGGTGTAAATGATTCACAGTGCCACTGAAACCCCACTTTTAGCTGTGCTGATTTAAACATGAGGCAGGGATCCTTTTTTTTTTTTCATAGAATTGTTTGGGTTTTTTCTTCTGGAGTTAAAGAGAGATCCCAGTACAAATAAGGGGATCTCCAACCACCTCAACCTCCAAATCCCCTCTGAGCACACAGCTGGGACAAGTGGGAAGTGTGTGTCTGCCCCCCACCCGATATTCCAGGCTCTGGAAATACTCATCACATGCTCCATGTGTTGCTATCTCCAATTTCCTTCCCTGAATGACTAATAGGAGTGAGACACCAATATGCCAGAGGCTTCCTGATTGCCAGCATGCTGCTGTCACTGTGGGTCCCTCCATCCTGAGGTCCGTATCTCAGCCTGTCTCAGCCTGCATACCAGGGAGGGCAGAAATGGGTGCAAGGGGCCATGAAGACCCAGAGTGGGGATTGGGGTCTAGAAGGTAACCTGGGGAGAGGGAGCTCTGCAGGGTAGGGTGGAGATAGCTCCTCCACCACTTCAGACAGGTGCGTTTGTTACTTCTGCTTTATGGGTAGGAAAAGGACCGTTGTAGAAGAGGCACAATAATGATGAGTTTGCCTGAGCTAGGAAGAAGAGGTAAGTCCCTGCCTCTTGCTTTAGTTGCAGTGAAGATCCACAACCTGGCTTAACATTGAACAGAGTTGAATCAAAACTGCAGTGAAGCTGGTGCAGTGCAGAGTGGAGCAGCTGGTGTCTTCGTTTGGCTGGACTTCAGGTCCTGCATGACCCTGGGTAACATGAAAAGGTCACACAGAGTCCTGTGCTTTTGCCAGTTTGGCATCCTCTTTGCCAGCAGAGGCACAGGAAAGTGGAATGAAATCAAGAGCAATTGTGTGGCATTGCAAAATGGCCCAAATTAACTTCAGCTTCGGGGGATTTATCAACAAGGTAGACGTCAGTGCTTAGAAGGGCTGCTCAGAAAGCTGTGAACAGGCTTTTTAGCAGGGCCTGTTGTGACAGGTTATAACTAAAAAAAGGGAGATTCGGAGTGGAGAGCAGGAAGAAAGTTACACTGAGGGTGGTGAGAGCCTGGCCCAGGCTTCCCAGAGAGGTGGGAGCTGCTCCATCCCTGAAACTATTCCAAATCAGGTTGGTTGTGGCTCTGAGCAACCCGCTCCTGTGGGAAATGTCCCTGTTGACTGTAGGGGGCTTGCAGGGGACTTGCAGGGCCTTTAAAGGCCACTTCCCACTCCGAACTACTCTGTGATTCTATGATTCTTGCTGTGGTTTGGCTCCTGTGCCTCTACAAGCAGGACAGGCTTTGCTTTTCTGGAGAAGGCAGTCAAATTCCTGAACCCCACTTGTGAAATATTTGGTTTGTAATAAGCAATGACTTCATTTTATGAGCTGGAAAAATCCCCAAGTGTTGGCCATGGCTAAGGGCTTCAGTTACACTGCAGTTGTTCTGTATAACCTGATCTTCAATCAAAGCAAGAAACATCCCAGACTGAGCAGGGTGGTTCACATCTCCCTGTCAGAACTTGCACATTTTTCCATTCACTCTTACAGCAACTGAGAGCTGCTTGAAACCTCAGGAGCCATGGCTGGGTTACTCATGTGGATATTTATTTTTCCTTGAAATCTCTAAAAACCCCTGATGTATGTGAAGGGAAGTAGGCATTTGCCAGGAGCCTCAAAATACCTGTCCATCAAAAGGAATAGAAATGAAATGTTGCTGCAGAAGGCAGAGGAGGAAGCTTGTGCTTGGTCTGGTTCTGCCAAAAGCAATAAGGCTGAAATGTGGAGCAGAAAAATGACAGATGCCAAGGATGTGTTGCAAAAGGCCAACAGCCTGTGCTTGAAACCTGCTCTGTTGAGGCTGAGATGGGGGGAGGGAGGCACAGTTTCCTATCAGGGTAGGTTTATGTCCACCTAGCATTTCTGACCCAAACTGAGAAGAATTTTCTCCTGGAGAAAAGAAGGCTCCAGGGAGACCTTATTGTGGTCTTTCAGTACTTAAAGGGGTTGAGAAAAAAGGTCGGGACAGAGTTTATAGCAGGGCTTGTTGTGACAAGACAAGGGGGGTTGGGTTTAAATGAAAAGAGGAAGATTCAGGCTAGAAAGAGAAAGAGATTTCTTATGCTGATGGTGGTGAGACACTGACCCTGGCTGCCCATAGAGGTGGGAGATGTTCCATCTCTGGATCCGTTGCAAGTGAAGTTGTGTGGGGCTCTGAGACACCTGCTCTAGCTGAGGATGTCCCTTCTAACTGCAGGGGAGTTGGACTTAGATGACCTTTAAAGGTCCCTTCCTAACCCAAATCATTCTGCGATTCTATGAATAAACTGAAATCTAGACCAGCAAAGGTAACTGAAGGTACTGGAGGTCTGTGGTCTGAAGTCTGCAGGGGTTGGTTACTTGCAAGTCAAACTGGTCCTCTGCCACAATTAAGTCTGTAACTGCATCTGTCTGCAGTCTCTTCAGTTGAACAGGCTGTGAGCAGTGCCAGCTCTGATCCTGCTCCCCAGCAGGTGTGTAAACACTACTTAGTGCTGGTCCAAGGCATTGAGCAGGAGAGACCAGGAATCTAAAACAACACATAGGAACTGCAGCTAAATTCATCTATGCTTCTCCATCCCCCCTTTCAGTGCTACACAGAGCTGCAGATCTCAGCTTGTGGTCCCTTAGCTGAGGACTGCAAAGCGATGGGGTTCAATGTGGTTCAGTGTAACTACTTCCTGATGTTTGTCCCATTGCAGGTCCTGCTCACCATGCTGATTCACACTTGTTTCTTTTTTGCCTGCCTGCCTGTGGCAAGCCATGTCTGGGGAAGACTGGGTCAAGGTAAGGACGATTCCCAGGGGTTTGGCTGTCACCTGGGTTAGCCCAGCCCTTACCTGAACCATTTCCATTGGTGCTGGCACTGCACGTGAGTGACACTCCCAACGTCATGCAGGATTTCAGGGGTCTCCATGCTCTGCAGTTGGGTCTGAGCTTAACTGCCCATCAACTGGAGAGCAAGGTTACGGCATCAAACAGCTCACATCCAGCACAAGTGCAGGGGAACAGTGCAGCTTTCATGGCACTAGGGTTCATTTGCATCCAGCCCATAATGGTGCTTTAGAGGATGCTGTCCTTTCTGATCTGTCTGAGGACATTCTTGTCTTTTTAGCTTCTGGACTCCTAGAGTGATGGCTGAGAAGTTGGACCGCACTTGGCCAAAAGAGAGCTCCATGTATAATCCTACTATGAATTCCCCTCATTGTTCCATGATCTCTTACCATTTATCTTAGGCATGATTCTGGGATTTGATTTTGCCCCTCACCCCTCTTCCCCATGTTTTCTTTCTTCCTCTTCAGATTTGCCTGGAGTGAGATGTGAATCTCAGCTTTGTTTCCCCAGAATAGTTATCTGCTTGTTGGGCAGCCTTCGGGAAGTCTTTACAGAGAAAGGTTAAGGCACAGATGTTGGGCTGAGACAAGCAAGTCCTCACTGCCAGCTCTGGTTGCTTTCCTGGGCTCTGACTTCATGGCAGAGATGTTAGGAGATAGCTGGACATCATGTCAGGCCAGATTAAAGACTCAAATCCTAGCCACAGAACCCTAGCATGGTGGGTGTTGGAAGGAAGCTCTGGAGGTCATCCAGTCCAAACCCCTGCTCAAGCAGGGCACCCACGGCAGCTTGCCCAGGATTGTGTCCAGATGGGTTTGAGTCGCTCCAGAGAGGGAGACTCCACAACATCTCTGGGCGGCCTGCTCCAGAGTTCCAGCACCCTCACAGGAAAAAAGTTTCTCATCCTGTTCAGATGGAACCTCCTGGGTTCCAGTTTTAGCCCATTCCCCTTGTCCTGTCCCTGGGCACCACTGATGAGTTCCTGGCCCCAGCCTCTTGTCCCCCACAGCTCCTTCAGGTCTTGCTGAGCATTGCTCAGATCCCCTCTGAGGCTGCTCTTCTCCAGGCTCTCAGCCCCAGGGCTCTCAGCCTTTGCTCTTCACAGAGATGCTCCAGGCCCTCAGCATCTCTGTTGCCTCTGCTGGACTCTGCCCAGTACTTCCCTGTCTCTTGAACTGGGGAGTCCTGTGCAACACAGTTTACCAGCACTGAGCTGGACACTCCAGGTCACCCTTTGGTTTTTGAATGAGTAATGGTAAAGAGTCTGGTAAGAGCTGGAAAGGAGGGAAGCGTCTGAGTGCAGACAGTGCAGGCAGAGGAAGTGCTCACTCATTGCAAATCAGTGCAGCCAGCTGGAAAGGCAGCTGGAGGTACAGTGGTGTCAGGAAGGAGGGAGATCAGTCCGCTGAGTTGCCATCCTGTATCCTGTCAAGTGCAAAACTTTCATCTGGTGACATTTGTACACCAGCATGGCTGTGATTTCCCAAGCAGCCATGGGCTCCAGGAGTGACACACGAGTTTTGACATCTAGCTGGGGTTTAAAAGATATCTGTGAAATCTGGAGATGATAAGGCACTGTGCTCTTCCTTCTTTTTACCTCCTTGTCTGATACTAAATTTATTTCCTTCCTCAGGATTTGTCATTTAGTTTGATGCTCCCTGCAGCAAGCTGATACAAGTTGGTGCCCGTGAGTTATGATCCTGCCAGGAACTGTTATTGGCTTTTTTTCCCCTAATTCTAAACCCATCTGGTTCTTAGAGCTGCCTCTCAACTGATCTTTCAGCAGAAGTATGGGATCCTCACCTGGCCCGAGCCTGCTGGAGAACATCCTGAGAGCTTTCATCTATTTCCTGCCCTCCCATTTCATGTTTGCACTAAACACACTTTGCTGAATCAAAACCTTCTGCGTGAAAGCTCCTGGGATAGTCCTGCAAGTTATGAGAGATGCAGACAAAGTCCTCACGTCTGTGGCTGTTTCCCCTGTTTGCTGCAATAGATGTTGAGAAACTTCTCTTTGCTTAGGGTAGAGGCTGCAGATCTGCAGTGACCCGTGGTAGGTTTCCTGGCAAGAGGTGCAGGGAGGCTGCAGGAGCTGCTGTGCAGGTTCAAGGGAAGCTGAGGACTTCCATGGGATGGTGAAGGCCTCCTCTGCAGGGGAGCTGTTCCTGTATCCATAAAGGAGATGAGATATGGTGTTTTGTGGGCGCATATGCAAAGGGAGGAATCCCATCCATAACAGGATGGACTTGTCTCCTCTGCCCAGGGTCAGGCCGGCTGAAGCTCACTGTCCTCTCGGAAGACAGGCTCCAGATGAAATGGAAAGAGTCTGAAGGGAGCATCAATGGCTACAAGGTTCGGGTAAAGCCCATGGCAGGTATGTGCTAATATGCTGGGCATCAGACCCAGCAGGAATCTGCATATGAGTGAAAGTCTGAGTTCCACCTTTGACTTATGGACAACAGGACTTCAGCAAAAGCACTATTAGAGATGAGGCAATAGGAATTGGCCACTGGTTGGTTGTTCTGTTTTCAAGTGTTGATTACCCAGATTCAAAACTTTCCCCTGGTGTGTACATGCAGTGTGGACAAGAAGCCTTTCTGACCACCATAGTCATGGGCATCACTGATTCATGAGAAGGAGACGGAATTAATCCCTCTTCATCCTAGGGGAAAACCTTAGCCAGAAAACGTTGCTTTTTGAGACTGTGAGGAAAATTATGAGAAAAGGTTCATTGTCAGTTCTTCTGTGGGAACTCCCAGCTCATCCTGTGCCTGCAGAGACAGGGGAAGGGTGTAGAGAACAAGATTTGTGAGGAGTGCTTGAGGGAAATGGGAGTCTTTAGTCTGGAGAAGACTCATTGCTCTCTACAGATCCCTGAAAAGAGGCTGGGGTGAAGTGGGGGTTGGTCTCTTCTCCCTAGTGTCAGGTGATAGAACCAGAAGAAATGGCCTGAAATTGTGCCAGGGGAGGGTTAGGTTAGAGATTAGGAAAAATTTCATCTCTGAAAGCCCTGGAACAGGCTGCCTGGGGAGATGGTGGAATCACCATCCCTGGAGGTGTTCAAGAAACCTGTGGACGTAGCACTTTGGGATATGGGTTAGTGGCCATGGTGGTGTGGGTTGATGATTGGACTCGATGACCCTAAAGGTCTTTTCCAAGCAAAACAATTGTATGATTCCATGATACAGGATGGAAAGTCCCTGATCCCACATTTCTGCAGGGCTGAGCTCCATGATTCTCTGCCCCAGCCAAGCTCCAGCACTCCCTGACTTCAGACACTGAGTCTGGTGGTATTGGAAGGACACAACATTCCTTGGCAGGGAGCAGTGGTTGTAGACAACCTTAGTCTTGGCTGGCATTTTGTCGTCAGTCACTGTTGCTCTCCCAGCAAGCCAGAGAAGGGAGCTGCCAGGCAGGAGTGTGAGCGGCAGAGCGCTTGTGATCATCTCCCTACTTTTAGCTCAGCTCCCACCTGTTTCCCAGGCTGCAGCAGGAGGTTTTTCATTCCTTCCCTGCCCTGCTCTTCTCTGGGCCTCAGCTCTGTAGAGATCGATGAGCATCCGGGGAATGCAGGGAATCCCCAGCATATGCCCTAAGGCTGGGGAGCTCCATCAGCATGAGCACAGGGATGGCTGGATCAGAAACTCATCCTTCTCCATCATTAAAAGCTTGCAGACCTTTCTTAATCAGAGGATTTTAGGAAGCTGGTTTGCCTCTCTCCCTTTGTTTTTTGTAGCACACAGAGGGTGGTGCTCCATCTGCTCAGTGCCATGCCATGCAAAAATGCCCGAGTTCCTGGCTCATCAAGGCAGCACAGCCTCAGGACATGTTCCACAACCTCAGGACATGGCTGGAGGGATCTGGAGGCAGTACTGACCCCAGAAATGAGCACCTGTCCTAGGGAGAGATGAGGCTTGTCAGAGATGGCCCAGGAAGAGCGGCTGGCATAAGGAAGAGCAGTCCTAAGTGCCAGTAGTGACCTCCAAAACCACCAAGCCACTTCCTCACCTTGTCTTCTATGCCCTCAAGCACAGCAATTTGATTAGATATTTTCATAAACAGCATTTACTAGTAACTGCCCAATCTCTGAAGACCTCCTTGAGAAGTTGGTGAGAGCTCCAGTAAGCCTGGATGGGAAGTGGTTTTCCATTTTGGGCACATATCAAAGATATAAAAAAATCCCCATTCAAATGTTCTCAACTCTGGATTGAGAAAAAAGAGTAAAAATCAGAGGTCAACAAAATTAAAAGATAAATAGGAGTTGGCTGAGCTCCCTGGGCAGATATTCTCTGTGTTTCAGCAGTGTTTTTGCTACTGTCAGCTTAAATTTAAGCTCTAACAGTCTCTGAACTGTGGTTTCATCCCACCTCAGGGGATTCGGAGCAAGAAGTCATGCTGAAAACCAAGACTCCCAAAGCCACAGTGGGGGGTTGAGCCCTACCAAGGAATACACACTGCAGGTCTACGTGCTCAATGGCTCCCAGGAAGCCCTGTTTGCCAAGAGGAAATTTGTCAGTAAGTAGAGAGGGCTACATTTTACCATCCAGAGAGCTCCTGAGGCCAACAGACCTGTCTAGATGGACACTCTCTCCCTGTGTTTGGTCTTTCTACAGTAGAGGAACTAAAAAATGCATCCCAGACTAGAAATAACCGAAGAAACTCAGGAGCTGCATTGGGAAAGAATCTCACCTCTGCAGGGAGCTCAGCAGCTGAGCACAGTGTGGTGGCAGAGGCCACCCCACCGCCCTTGAACACCATCTTGACCCAGCCAGGTGAGTGCATAGATCATCAGAGACATGCATTCAGTGGGACATGCTAGGCCAGTTTCCTCTCATGTGTGCACTTCTGAACATAGGAAGCCACCTAAAAATATTTGCCCCTCATGCCAGGCAAACTGTCCAGCCTGACAAAGCACATCTGAGTATTCCTGGGGCTGGCACCTATTCTAGCTAAGCAGATACACTCAAATCCTTCAACCAAGAGGAGATCATTTGAGAACAAGTTGCTCCCAAAGTATGAGAGCTAATGATGCTGAGTTCTTGGGCTGCTGATGGTCACAAGAAGTTGTGATATCCCCCTGTGACTGAGGACTGCAGACAACTAACTGCATAGATTCTTGTGTGCTTGAAACAAGGTTCAGAGAAGCATTTTTATGTGTAGATGGATGAAAGATCCATCAGGGCCCTTAGACAAAGAGACTGAGACCAAGAGGGGATGTTCCTGAGTCTCAGATTGCTGAAGTCTGGATAGTCTACTGAGTTATCAGGTGCCATGGTATTGTTTTATAAACATTCATTTTAGAATAGGAGATTTAGGTTGGATGTTAGGAGGAACTTCTTTACCATGAGGGTAGTAGAACACTGGAACAAGTTGCCCAGGGAGGAAGTTGAGGCCCCATCCTTGGAGATATTCAAGGTCAGGCATGACAGGGCTCTGGGCAACCTGATGTAGTGAAGGATGTCCCTACTGACTGCAGAGGGATTGGACTGGATGAGTTCCTTCCAACCCAAACAATTCTATGATTGGGTTTTTTGCCACCAAAGATAATGGGCAGGATGAACCTTTGATGTGATCATAGTATCATAGTATCAGTCAGGGTTGGAAGGGACCACAAGGACCATCCAGTTCCAACCCCCCTGCCATGGTCAGGGGCACCCCACACTAGATCAGGCTGCCCAGGGCCTCATCCAGCCTGGTCTTAAACACCTCCAGGGATGGGGCCTCAACCACCTCCCTGGACAACCCATTCCAGGGTTTCACCATTCTCATGGGGAAGAACTTCCTCCTCACATGCAGCCTGAATCTCCCCACCTCCAGCTTCATTCCATTCCCCCTAGTCCTATCACTACCTGAGAAGTCCCTCCCCAGCCTTCTTGTAGTCCCTTTCAGATACTGGAAGGCGACAATGAGGTCACCTCGGAGCCTTCTCTTCTCCAGACTGAGCAGCCCCAACTCCTTCAGTCTGTCCTCACAGGAGAGGTGCTCCAGCCCTCTGCTCATCCTCCTGGCCCTTCTCTGGATACCTTCCAGCACCTCCAGATCCCTCTTGGAATAGGGGCTCCAGAACTGGAGGCAGTAGTCCAGGTGGGGTCTCACCAGAGCTGAGCAGAGGGGGAGAATCACCTCCCTTGACCTGCTGGCCACACTTCTCCTGATGCAGCCCAGGCTCTGATTGGCTTTCCGGGCTGCAAGTGCACATTGAGAGCTCATGTTGAGCTTCTCGTCCACCAGCAAATCCATTGATCCATTGTTATTAACTTGTGAGCCCTCTTGCAGCCCTCTCAGGCATGAACAAAGGTGGTCTCCTCCATCCAGCTACCTATTTGCAAAAGGTTGTAGGAGTTCATCCTCTGTCAAATGTGGCTGAAGTGAGCTGATGACCACAGCAGGTTCCATGAAGGTAGCACAGCTAAGGGCAGTGGGGTTTGTTTTCTCTTTGGAGCACAGCAAAAGACAGAACTGAAAAGAAGAGGCAGAAGGGGGCTCAGACAAAAGGCTCAGGAGAAGCCATGAGGAACCAGCCCAGTGCAGAGGCCAGCATGGTAGGAGCAGCACTGACACCCACGAGACCATCCCAACTCTCTCCTGCAAACACAGAGCAAGAGGCTTCTGGGAAGGAAAAGCCTACAAAGGATCCATTAAGGCGAGGTGAGAGGGGGTTCAAACATGCCTTGGTCCTCCTTCCCTACAGCTCAATGTATACAAGCCTTCCACCCACTCTTTGTCACCAAGGCTGCCAGGAGTACAAATGCTGCTGGGCCATTTAATTGCTAGGCCATGCTTGGGGCAACTGTCAGGAATCACAGAAGTTTGGAGTTCTGCAGAACATTGCAGATGTTAAGGATAATTGGAGCTAGGCCAAAAATTCCTTCCAGATGGTTTAATTTATTGATTTGCCACTGTTCTCTCACTTCATGTTGGCCAATTCCCCCTGCTTCTGATGGATCCATGTAAGAATTTGAGCTCTTCAACAGAGTCCCCAGCCATGGACCTTCCCAAGCCTGCAGAAGAAGAGCACATCAGTGATGTTCCTGTTTGATCTCCTTGGACTTGTTTTTGTTTCACAGCTAACTGATCCATGATGGTCTTTCAGATTCATGCGCTGAGACTATGACAGCGCAGATATCTCACAGCACTGTCAAAGTTAAGCAGCCATGGTGGTCTTAGGTTGATGGCTGGACTCAATGAGCTCAGAAGTCTTTTCCAACTGAAACAATTCTATGATTCTAGGTGGTGGGAATGAGATTGCCCAAAGCATCTTAATTTGGTCCCTTGAGACCAGTACAAATTTGTTGCTGCGAAAAGAGAAGAACAACCTCTTGCAGCCCATTGTATCATGATGAATTCATCTCTTTGCCTCCACCAAAGATGAAAATTCCTCCAATCAAAAAATATTTGGGGCAAATGTGTTGGATGAGCAGCATGTCCTGTCTTATCCTCTGCAAGCCTGGGCTGAGGAGAAAGGCAGGGCTTGAGGATCTGTGGTGCCAGCAGTTTTTTTACAGCAAGATTGGATTTAATATAAAGCCACAAAATAATTATAGCCCCCAGGGGATCTCCTGATGGAATGGAATGGAGCAATCAGCTGCAATTCTTGGAGACTTGGTCTCAGCAGAAGGGAAGCACTGGGCTGGGGCTGAGATATAGTGGAGCTGACAGCTTGCAGAGAGCAGTGCTTGGGTTAGACACATGCTTCCTGACAGCTTTAACCCCTTCTTGGAAGAAAAGCATCTGTACACCACCCAATTTTGTGGTACTGAGATGGGTTACCCTAAACCATGTGGTCTTCAAAGATTCATAGAATGGTTTGGGTTGGAAGGGACTTTCAAGATCACTCAGTTCAAATCGCCCTGCCATGGGCAGGGACAACTCCCACTAGACCAGGCTGCTAAAAGTCTCATTCAACCTGGCCTTGAACATCTCCCGGGAGAGAGCAGCCACAACCTCCCTGAGCAACCTGTTCCAGTGTCTCACCACCCTCACTGGAAAGAATTTCTTCCTCACCTCCAGTTAAATCTGCCCTCTTCTGGCTTCAATCCATTCCCTCTCGCCCTATCGCTATAACCCCTTGAAAAAGTCCCTCCCCACCTTTCTTGTAGCTTCTACAAGCACTGGAAGGCTGCTCTAGGGTCTCCCCAGAGCCTTCTCTTCTCCAGACTGAACAGCCCCAACTCTTCCAGCCTGTCCCCATAGAGAGGTTCTCCACTCCACTCCTCTGATTGTCTTAGTGTTCTGGACTCACTGCAGCAGCTCCTCTTATGCTGGGGGCAACAGAACTGGATGCAGGACTCCCAGGTGAGGTCTCAACAGAGCAAAGTAGAGAGGCTTTATCCCTCATTCTGCTGGCCATACTGCTTTTGATGCAGCCAGTTGGTCTCCTAGGCTGCAGAACATGATGAGATGCTGGAATGCATCAGGCCGGCAGATGGTTCAGTGCACCACCTAGGCAAGGCCTTGCACTGCAGAATGCAATGTTGTCTTAAAATTGAAGCAGTTTTTCCTTCTTACAATTCCTTCTCTCAACCTCAAACCTTATACCCTGCAGGTTCCCAGTTCCAGTGTGACACATCTGCAATGACTGATGTTGTCCTGCTTGTGGATGGATCCTGGAGCATTGGACGCAACAATTTCAAGCTCATTAAGGAGTTTCTGAGCAATTTGATTTCCCCATTCAGTATTGGCCAAGACAAGATAAGAGTAGGTAGGATATTGTATCCTCAACTTGGGAAGTCCATGTTTAAAGAAGCTTTGGTCTCTGTTGTTGTGCTTATGTGCTCCTCTGAGGAATGTTTATTCCTTTAAGGTGGGGTCCTTCTTGTTCCTTTTTCATCTTTCCCAATATGGCAGCAAGCTCTGGCCTCTGGTGGCTGTGCCAACAGCTGCACAGTGAGCAGAAGTGATGTCTTCTGAGCAGTACTCGGTCAAGTATTGGTGCTGAGGTACATTTGGGATTTGCTGCCTACCTTGAGGAAGTGCCCAGCCTCCACAACACAGCATAGACAGATGTGGTGGCACATCCTCTCTGGAGCTCCTCTGAGCTCAGCTAAGCATGGGGCTGCTTCCAGTTCTGAGTGATGTCCAGGCCCTAGATGAAGTAAGACAGTGTGAATCCTTCCTGCTCCTTGTAGCCAACCAGTTTTACCCCAGTTAACACTGAGACTTACCAAATACTTCAGAACATCACCACATGGGGAGGTATCACTGTACCCAGTAGGAACTGAGCCAGAATAACCATGCAGAGAAGTGGAGCCAGAAACCAGGTCTGCTCACCCCCACTCCCTCTCATCACTTTATGTCACCTTCCCATGGCAAACCTGACAGCACCACTCCAAAGCAGGTCTCCACTTGCAGATTACCTTGGTTTGCATGATGCTGGTAGTTCTTCCCTCCCCAGGGCTGTCCCAGTACAGCAGCGATCCCCGCACGGAGTGGGATCTGAGCACTTACTCAACAAAGAACCAAGTGTTGGAGGCCATGAGGAACCTGCGGTACAAGGGTGGCAACACCTTCACAGGTAACTCCATCCCACGAGCCTGCATCATCTGTGTGGCTGCAGGGCAAGAAACTGCACCCATGGGATCACCTCCATGGAGACCAAGGCCACTGGGGGCAGAGAGAAGAGTAAAGGTTGCCCATGAGGCTGTAGCTCTCCATCCGTCTCTGCTCCTCCCCAGGTCTGGCACTGACCCACGTCCTGGAACAGAACCTGAAACCAGACGCTGGTGCCCGACTGGAGGCTGAGAAGTTGGTAATCCTCTTGACTGATGGCAAATCTCAGGATGATGCAAACCTGGCTGCTCAGACCTTGAAAAACCTGGGCATAGAGATATTTGCTGTTGGTAAGATCACAGCCATTGATAAGCCAACCTATTCTGGATCTCCAAATGGAAGACTATGCTCCCTCAGCTTTGACAGGAGCATCCTGGCACTTTCGGGTGGTGGGTAGGACCTCATTATATTGTGGCTGAGATGAAAATGAACTAATTTATTCAACAATGTGTCCTCAAAGGGAATTCTGTTTAGAAAAAGCCCTCCTTCACACCTCCCATCTCACACCTCATAAAGACCTTTGTGAGCCTCAGAGAGAGCCTCAGAGACCTGTGCCAGGAGAACAATATTCTCAGCTGTGGAATTAGGCAAGAGAAAATTGTCTTGGGGAGGGCAGGAAACCTCTGTAATTACTGCCTCTTGCAGCTTTCCATTTGTCTGGATAATAACATTATCTGTTCTTTGCTATCCAACAGCAATAATGAGACACAAAATGGCCTTGAGCAGCTCTGGCCTTGAGGACTAAACAAGTTTGCTAGGGACTAATAACTGGACAATAAAGTTACATAGAAAACTCGCATAAGAATGCAGTTTCCAAACCTTGAAGTGCTAACTGATGTCGTGAAGGCACCAGCAAAGGTTTATTACTTAGGGGTTATAGCTAAGTGGTTGATGCTGTTTTTTCCTTCCGTGGACTCCATGGAGCTGCTGAACTTCAGCTGAACATTGTGCAGCACCACAGACTAACATCTGAGCATCTGAAATCACTTGGAGATTGGCTCCTGCATGGGGTCTTTGTCTTTCCTCCCCAGTTAGAGGAAGATACATGGTTTGGTCCTTAGACATCAGGATCTGAGTATTAATCTTAAAAGCTCCTTGGTTCTCACTGCTAGAGCAGGGGGGAAGGAGGCTAGCAGAGCTGATAAAGTAGTGGTCCAGGACTTGAGAAACCAGGTGGGGTGCCTGTCTGGGGATGGAACTGCTTGGACAACATAGGGGAACCTTGAACCTATCACTGGGAAGCAAACTCAGTTGTATACTGTGGGGCTTGGGCTGCAGAGGGTTAATGAGGGTGCAGAGCAAAAGGGTAGGGATGAAGAATGCTGTGATGGTAAAGTTCTGCTAAATAAATTATCTGCTCTTTGCTCATCCTTGACACTCCTGAAAGGCAATGTGGTGTTCTGATGAGCAACAGGCTCTGTGGGGAGTGCTGGCACCTCATAAATATAAAATTGCTGTTCATTCATTCATTCATTCATTCATTCATTCATTCATTCATTCATTTCCCTTCTTTATGCCACTGCTTCTTAGGGTGAAAAAATAATTGCCTGCCTGGTAGCAAAGGCTGCAAGTGATGAGGCAGGAAAGTAGAAGGAGGATTCATTAGCCCATCTCCAGGCCATAAAAGACCTTCTGAGCCCACAGAGTTGAAAGTCCATTCCAGGTTGGACTGAGGCTGTTGCTACAGGAAAGCCCAATGCCATTCTCAGATGCCACCACCTCAGTGGAATGACTAAGGGGCTCTGCCTGGAGAGCAGGGTGATGGTGGACACACCCTGCCCCTGAATAAAGACAGAAGCAGGAGGCAGAAGCTGCTCCTCTGGGGGAGTTTTGAAAGTCTCATTTTCTGCTCTGGTTGCAGGGGTGAAGAATGCAGATGAAGCAGAGCTGAAGCAGGTGGCCTCGGAGCCACTGGAGCTCACCGTGTACAACGTGCTGGATTTCCCTCTGCTGAGCCCTCTGGTTGGCAAGCTCACCCAGGTCCTGTGTGCCAGAATGAAAGAGAAGAGCAACAAGGAAGCTGCAGGTGAGGTGCTACCCCCTTAGTGCGGGCTGAGCTTCCTTCTGCTCACCACTTGCCTCCCTTGCCTTTAGGGTTGACCCTTTCTCATGTTTTCCCCTCCATGAGCTCCACCACCCTGTCAGCACCACCTAACTCTCCTCCTCTGCTGCTCTTGCTCAGTTCTCTGGCTGCCTGACAATGGTCCTTGCCACATCAAAGTCTTGGCCAGTTTCTCCTGTGATCATTGCCTTCTGCAATGCCCTCTGGGTGCAGCTCTTCCACTGCAGCCTCCCTGCTGTCTCTAGCAAGTGAGAGAAGGACCTGACTTGTAGATGTTTCCATTCTGATGCTCTTGGTTTAGCCATCTGCCTTTGGCTTGCAGCCAATACAGACAACAGCCATTGCTACCAGGAGTTTGGATAACTCTTGGTGGATATAATCACCTAATGACAATAGCTACCATTATAGGGATGAGGGGACACATTTTCCATTATCATATGGTGTGAAAAAATGTGTTGTGACCATCTCCCTTTCTGAGACTCTTCCAAGGGGAGGCACAGAAAGCAGAAGAGCTCATTAGAGAATATATTAAGGGGAAATATATGGAGGAAATACGGAGGTAGGAAGAGGACATCTCAACATTCTTTTTCTCCATGGTTCACTTATATGATGGAGCTCTGGGACATTTTCCAGTGTAAACCAAATAGCCTATTTCTTTCCTTTGCTAGCCTGCAGCTTGTATGAAGAATGAGAGAATGAAGAACCACTCCAGGTATTGGCTTAGATCCTCAGGAGGAATAATGTGCACGTATTTCTGTCTCTCTGTGCTCTAAGATTGCCTAAGGAGAATGAGAAAGTCTGACTTTGAAGCACACTTTTATTTCAGTGCTCAGGAGGTGCATAGAAATCAGTTGATTCCTCCTTGTTAATTTGTACTTGTCTGATACAATTAGACATTGTTCAAAGGTGCAGATCAGGATGCTCAAAGAAGAAACCAAACTAACTTCTGCTTGTTCAGTTTGAGACATTCTCTTTTGGGTACAGGTGAAAATGCAGATTTGGGTTGAAGAAAAACAATTCCCAGCACCTGGCATGATGCAGAGCTTGTTCTCCATAGAGTGTTTATGTTCTCTGTATGCTTGGGTTTAAAAGTGTTTATTTCAGAGCAGTTCAGAACAGTTTCTGTACTCTATAGGGAAGGAAACTGTAATTCGATTGGAGAAGTGTCACTCACATTTACAAGCTGGAAAGCAGCCTTGGCACAGGAAGTCTGAAATCAAGTTAATAGCTGTGTTTTGAACTCCTAGGCAGCACTGTGAAAGATATCCCTGTGAACACTGGTACCCAGCTGAGTCCAACTAACCTGAAAATATCAGCTGTGACCTCCAAGAGCATGCACTTGACCTGGAGTCCTCCTCTGAGACCACCAAAGAAATATCGGATTGTGTATTATCCATCTAAGGGTGGAGACCCCAAAGAGGTGAGAGACCTTTCTCCAAACACCTGAGACTGCAGTGTCTTCCAGGTGGTGGCTGGGAATTTAAGCAGACTTGAGTAGATAAAGAGAAGAGGGTAGAGATGTGGTTCTTGTGGAACATCAACAGATCTGCACAAGGAAGACGTGCTCGTTAGGAGATGCCACTTTGACTGTCGCTTTGCTAAAGAGCAGCTGGCAGCTCCCCATCTTGACAGCCTTCCTTTGTGCTTCCAGGTGGTTTTGGATGGAGCAGTGTCCTCTTTGCAGCTTTCTAATCTGACCTCACACACGGAGTATCTGGTGTCAGTGTTTCCTATTTATGACACAGCTGTTGGGGATGGACTGAGAGGCGTCACCTCCACATGTAGGTCGTGAGTAGAGAGATTTATGCCCATGAACATGCCTGTCAACCAAGCTCTTTCATTGTCACCAGCTCAAACTGGAGCTTGACATTGTGTTTTTCCCCCTCCCTCAAATTCAGTCTGTCTACAGCCATCTCCATGCATGGAGATGTTCAGACCTTGACCAGACATGATCCTGAGGAACCTGCTCTTTGAGCAGTACATTGGACCAGAGACCTTCAGAGACCCCCTTTCACCTTTTATTCTGCAAAGGAGACCACCGATTTGCCACCAACACACCATGCTAGAAATATCTTCCCACCCCTTGCCACTTCACTATCCTTGGGCTCCAAGGGAATTAAACCTCTTCTTTGCATAAGTGGCTGTTCCACTGTAGTAGATGTGTGGTAGACATCCACCAGCTTGCAGCAGTTGTTGCAAAACCAGACCTCTTCTAGGGTTCAACCTTTCACAGACCTCATGCGCTGAAGATATCTTTCTGCCATTTTTTCCCCCTTTAGTGCCTTTGTCTTCTCCTCGCTCCCTGCGTGTCTCTGAGCTGAGCCACAACAGCATCAGGTTGAGCTGGAAGGCTGCCCAGGGAGCCACACAGTACCTGGTACTCTGCTCTGCAGCCCCTGATGGAGCAGAGGACTACACGATTGAGGTAGAGTCCATGAGAACTTCTTCTGAAGAAAAGGCACCAAGGAGACCTTATAGTGACTTTCCAATGCCTGAAGGGGGGCCTGCAGGAGAGCTGGAGAGGGACTTTTTGTAAGGGTCTGTGGTGACAGAACAAGGTTGATGGTTTTAAGGACAAGGGGCAATGGTTTGAAACTAGAGCAGAATAGATTTAGATTGGACATTGGGAAGAAGTTCTTTGCTATGAGGGTGGTGAGGCACTGGGACAGGCTGCCCAGAGAAGTTGCAGACACCTTGTTCCTGAAAGTGTTTAAGACCAGGCTGGATGAGGCTTTGAGCAGCCTGGGCTAGTGGCAGGTTGGAACTAGATCTTTAAGGGCCCCTCCAACTCAAACCATTCTATGATTCTATGAATCAAAAGAAAAAAGGGCAGGGGGAGCAGGTATGGCCCCTGACTCAGATTGTCCCCATGAATGCATAGCAATAGCAGCAGTTCCAGATTTTCATATCCTCTGTTTTCAGTGCGGAATTGTGGATTTTTGTTACGATTCACAGCACTTGAACAGAGGCCAACATTCAAAGCTGCATTTTATCATCTTAGAACAGCAGATACTTGACCTACTCACTGTAAGGGTGCAATGCCCAAAGACTATAGGATGGCTGCAAAACCAGCATTAAAATGTTTCCAGTCTTTTATAAAGCTGGGCTGAGTTGTGTGGAGGCTCCTAGAAGCCTCCAGGCAGAGTTCTGCAGCCAGTAGTGAGCAGAGCTGTGGCTGTGCTGCGTTAGCAGCAGGTGGCAGCAACCAGGCTGCTGTGGGGCTGCTTGCAGCAGGCAAGGCTTCTGCAAGAGCTTCCCCTGGGTCTGAGCATGTCCCCTGATCCAGCCCAGAACAACAACAGCAGCAGCATTTTCCTGTAAGAGACTTAGATCTCTATGGAACAGTGTGAGAGAATCATCGAATTGTGTTAGTTAAAAGAGATCTTTAAGGAAATTGAGTCCAACCCTTAACGCAGCAATGACAGGTCACCACTAAACCATGGCCCTCAGCACCACATCTACACAGCTTTTCAATCCCTTCAGGGGTGGAGAAGCCACCACTGCTCTGGGCAGCCTGTTGCAGGGCTTGACAACCCTTTTGGGGAAGAAATTTTCCCCAGTATCCAACTAAACCTCCACTGGCGCAACTTGAGGCCATTTCCTCTTGTCCAACCCCTTGTTACTAGGGAGAGGAGACCAGCCCCCACTTTACTCCAGCCTCCACTGCAAGAGTGGTCAGGGACTGGAACAGGCTGCCCAGGCAGGTGGTGGAGTCACCATCCCTGGAGGTGTTCAAGAAACCTGTGGCCATGGCATTCACAGCACAGTTTAGTGGCCATGGCGGTGTGGGGTTGACCCTTGGGCTTGATCTTAGAGGTCTTTCCCAACTGAAACAATTCTATGATTCTAAGAATTTCTTCACAGAAAGGGTTCTCAGGCATTGAAAAACCTTGCCCAGGGAACTGGTGGAGTCCCCATCCCTGGAGGTGTTTAGGAGTTCTGCAGACTTAGTGCTTAGGCTCATGGTTTAGTCAAGGACTTGTCAGTGTTGGGCTAATGATTGAAGTCAGTGATCTGAAAGGTCTTTTTTGATCGAGCCAGTTCTGGGGTTCTGTGATGTCTCTGTTGACAGATGAAGGTGTCCCAGCCTGAGGTCCTGCTGGAAGGGCTGTCCCCCAGCACAGAGTACTCCGTGGCAGTGTACGCCATGTATGGGGAAGATGTGAGCGACCCAGCCAGCATCCAGGAAACCACCCGTGAGTGCTGCTCCCCTGCTTGCTGAGTGGTTATGAAACACAAGGGCTACATGAGCTGCTTCCCGTGTTGTGCATGTGGCCTTTAACTACACTGCCAGATCTTAAGTGAGCAGTAGTCCCCAAGGGGATCTCTAATTTCATGGTGAGATGTTAAAAAAAGAGTGATTTTTTTCCTCCAGGGTTAAAAAATGACTCCTGAAAGAGCTCTTCCCTGATGTCTTTGTGGTCTAGGGGGAAAGGGGATTATCTGCTGCTTCTTCACCTAAAGCCCAGGTAGCCTTCCAGGACATTCCAAAGTCATAAAATTGTACAATGGTAGGGGTTGGAAAGGTCCTCCAGAGACCATTAAGTCAAACCCCCCTGCCAGAGCAGGATCACCCAGGGCAGGTCACACTGGAACACATCCAGATAGGTCTTGAAAGTCTTCAGAGAAGGAGACTCCACAACCCCTCTGGGAAGCCTACTCCAGGGCTTCAGCACCCTCACAGCAAAGAATTTTTCCTCATATTGAGGTGGAACTTCCTTCATTCCAGTTTGTATCCATTGCCCCTTGTCCTCTCACAGGACACCACTGAAAAGAGCCTGGCCCCTGCTTCTTGCCCCTCATCCTTCAGGTATTTGCAAACATTAATAACATCTCTCAGTCTTCTCTTCTCCAGGCTGAACTGCCCCAGCGCTCTCAGCCTGTCCTCATCAGACAGGTGTTCCAGTCCCTACATCATCCTCACAGCCTCCATTGGACACTCTCTACCATATCCCTGTCCCTCTTGAACTGGGGAGCTCAGAACTGGACACAGTACTCCAGATGTGGTCTCACCAGGGCAGAGTAGATGTATGATAATGACCTAAGGAGAATATTTTCCCTCATGGTGAATGAGTCTCTTAGTTCAAGCAACAGGAGACCACCAATGACATCACTGTCATGCAGCCTGTGAAACCTTGGAGTGCTGTCACTAACTGTTGTTGCAGTGGCCTTGAGTCCTCCCAGATACTTGAGCTTCTCTGAGCTCAGCCATGCGTCTGTCCGAGTCAGCTGGGAGGCTGTGTCTTCGGCTGTGAAAGCTCACCGTGTCACCTATGTTTCTAGCAGAGGGAGCAATGCTGGGGAGGTGAGTCCTCGACGGGCTGGTGGAAGGGAAAAGTACTTGGGAGGTTGCATACTGTCTTGCTCTCCTTGAGCAAGCTGTGTGGTTCAGGGAGGGGTTATCTGCTGGGAGTATTTTGACTCTGGAAAGGAGACTTTTGATGGAGTAGCCATCCACAGGCCAGCCCTGTCTGCAGCTGTTCCCATGCTCCTCTCCAAATCACAGAATTGGTTTGGGTTGAAGGGACATTTAAAGGTCATCTAGTTCAGCTCCCCTGCAGCCAGCAGAGATCTGCAGCTACAGAAGGTTGCCCAGAACCGCAGACAGCCTGACATGAGTTGGTGCCAGGGACGGGGCAACTCCCACCTCTCTAGGCAACCTGGGCCAGTGCCTCACCACCATCAGTGTAAAACATTTCTTCCTTCGGTCTGAATCTCCCTCTTTGAGTTCAGACCATCACCCTTTGTCCTGGCACAACAGGCCCTGCTCAAAGGCTCTCCCCAGCTTTGTCACTGGCCACTTTAAGTTCTGAAAGGCCACCAGGAGTTCTTCCTGGAGCCTTCTCTTCTCTAGGCTGAACAATCGCAACTCTCTCAGCCTTTCTCACACAACACTCTCACATCTCCTCCACTGCAGATGGAGGTTCCTGGTGCTGCAACATCTACTGTCCTCAGACCACTGTCCTCCCTCACCCAATACTTCATCAGTGTCAGATCTACATATGATGAAGGCGACTCCTTTCCAATTACTGGCAATGTTACCACCTGTAAGTAGGGAATGGAAAAGCTTTTTGGTCCCAATAAGAGGTGACAAAATTGGTTTGTGTGTGTCTGAACTGGAATGATTAGAAGCTTGGTCCCAGCAGCTGATGGCCACAACCCTTGCACAAACTCCAGATGACTGTTGTTGTCTGTGGGTGAAACATGTCCAACTGTGTTATGTTTAAAATGAGGTGGAAGGAACAAAGAAAGAAAGCAGAAAAAGAAGAAGCATGGTGCATCACTGACTTCTGTGTCCTCCTAGTCTTCCCCCTTTGCAGTACCAGTGTGATATGTGTCCACTCCACAAATGAGCTAATCCTTCTTAATTAAGGCTTATAAAAATAATGTACCCTTCCCTGTCCTGATGGCTCTTGTCATATGGGTCTGAAGATGTGAGAGACAGGCTGGTCTCAGACATCTGCCTGGTTGATGTTTCGCTCCCCAGCCATCTGCTCCCCACCTTGGCTCTGATGAGCACTGTCAGCATCCTCACTTCAACTCATTTTCCTTCTTCATCCCTCAGTAAAGGTCCCCCCACCTCACGCACTGAAGGTCACTGAGCTCTCTGGGAACAGCCTCCGACTGCAGTGGGAAGCTGTGGCTGCCTCTGATGTCGTTGTCTATCAGATCAAGTGGAGAACTGCCAGCGGAGAGAAGCCTCAGGAGGTATGGACACCCCTGCATCTCTGGGGAGGCTGGGTTGGCTTTCTGCCTGCTTGGTGGCTCTGAACCCACCTGCAAGAGTGGCACACAGTAGTGTAAAACTATCCAGGTTAATGAGCAAGCAGTTAAACAGTTCAGCACCCGGCTGAGCCTGGATTTGGCTCTGTTCATGTAGCAGTCACCTTGAGTGCTGGAAGCAGGAGGGACAGAGAGAGTCCTACAGGCTCTGAGAAGATTGCAGAAGTGTTCTGGAAAATCTCAAGGAGGAAATTCAATAGGGACAAGTAGAAAGTATTAAGCTTAGGCAGGAATAATTAACTGCAGGTCTACAGGATGTAGAACAAATAGCTAAGAAGCAATTCAGTAGAAAAAGATCTAGGGCTGCAGAGACTCTTCAGCCCCCAATGTCAAGTTTCTGTGGAGAAGACAGAGATAATGCTCCAGTATTAATAGCTGGAGGTGTTGCCTCTAAGATGAGTAAAGCAACTTTTCTTCAGTACTGGTAAGTACTGGGATGCTGCTCTTCAAGAAGGGTGAGGTCCAGCTGAGGAGCACACAAAGGAGAATGACTAGAGACAGAGCTGGTGCAGGACAGAGAGGGATGGACCAGGTGACCTCATCTCAAGCTCCCCAGCAGTTTAAATGGTGGTTTAAACACAGGAGTGTCTCATGCAGTGCTTCACATTTGGGCTGGAGAATGTGTGTAGTGGGGCTTCTGTTTCCAGCACACCTAAAAGCTGGCAACTGAGCCAAAGGATTTCATGGTGGGGGTAGGTGGACTGCCTTGTGTCAGAGCTCTGCACTGTGGTACTGGAGTAGCTGCTGAACACAACTTGTCAGCAATGCATGGGCATCTGCTCTGCATTGATCAGGGCTGGGATTTTGCCTTTGGTGAGATGTGTGCAACCCTGAACAGCAGCAGACTTTGTCCCCGGAGACCAGAGCTAACTAATTTGTGCCTATGGGCAACCTGTGAGCCAGATGCTTGCATGGCATGAGCGAGCCTGGGGCTGCCTGGGATCTCGACTGACTCATTTGCTCCCTTCCTACAGCTCTCCATTGCTGGAAATGCGGCCACTGCTGTCCTGCCAGGCTTGGAGAAGAACACAGACTATAAAATATCCATCTGGGCCTATTACAAAGATGGTGCTCGAAGTGACACCGTTTCTGTTGAGCACAGGACCAGTAAGTGATTGATCGTGTCCACAGGAATAACAAACAGGGCACAGAATGCCTCAAATCCTAGCATGGATCCTGCCTTCTCCACCTCTGAAAACCCAAACCTGAATGTCTAAAAGAGGTTGGAGGTACTTGGCATCTGTCTTACGGTGTTTCAATTTGTGCTGAGAAGAACATGCTGAGCAAACTTGAGCAGGATGGTGAATCTGATACCCTTGCAATGAGCACAGGAATGGCTGAGAGAACTGGGGTTGTTTAGTCTGCAGAAGAGGAGGCTGAGGGGAAACCTCATTGCCCTCTACAACTCCCTCAAGGGAAGTGGGAGCCAGCTGGGGGTTGGTCTCTTCTCACACGCAACAAGTGACAGGACAAGAGGAAATGGTCTCAAGGTGTGCCAGGGGAGGTTCAGGTTGGATATTAGGAACAATTTCTTCCCTGCAAGAGTGGTGAGGCACTGGCACAGGCTGCCCAGGGAGGTGGTACAGTCACCACCCTGGAGGTCTCTCAAAGCCACCTGGATGTGGTGCTGAGGGATGTAGGTCAGTGTAGTGGCTTAGCAGCAGTGGTGAGGCTGTGAGCTCTAGGGGAGTGGTTGGACTTGATGACCTCAAAGGTCTCTTCCAACCTCAACAGCTCTATTACTCTATGGTGTTTCATGTAGAAGACTTTGCTTCTACCACCCCCTTGCCTCCCATCTTCTGTGCGGTGTACTGATGCAAATGAATTGGCTTTCTGTGAGGTGTTCAGCTGAAGGTGTCACTCTGCTGCCTAATGAGTGTTTCCTGTTGGTAAAATACTGTCTGTCAAGGTGGGTGAGGGTTTCTTCAGCTATGTCATTGCTGAGCTGTGCTTCATCCAAGGGTGCTCACAAAAATAAGAGAGAATCCTGCAGGCAGCCTCTGCCTTGGAGGCATTATCTGAATCTCACTTTGTGCAGGCAGGAGATGAGGTTAAAAAGTGGCACTCCAGAGGTCCTCTTAATTAATATTGCCTGTGTAATGACTTTGTTGGCAGTGAGTGGAATGCAGTTCATTCAAGAGCAGCAGTCCTTTCCTCCTCCACCTCTCAGCTCTCAGAATTGTGGGGTTTGGAAGGGAGCTCTGGAGATCACCCAGTCCAATCCCCTTGCCAAAGCAGGGCACCCACAGCAGCCTGCCCAGGATCACAATGGTCAGGGGGTTTGGTAGTTCTGCAGAGAAGGAGACTCCACAACCTCTTTGGGCAGCCTGCTCCAGGGCTCTGCACCCTCACAATAAACAACTTTCTCCTTAAGTTCAAGTAAAACCTCTTGTGTTCCAGTTTGTGTCCCTTGCCCCTTGTCCTGTCCCTGGGCACCACAGAGAAGAGTCTGCCCCCATCCTCTTGCCCCCCACCCCTTAGCTCTTGCTGAGCATCACTCAGATCCCCTCTGGGGCTGCTCTTCTCCAGGCTCTTAGCCCTAGGGCTCTCAGGCTTTGCTCCTCATAGAGATGCTCCAGGCCCCTCGGCAGCTTTCTAGACTCTGCTGGACTCTGTCCAGTAGTTCCTCTTAAACTGAGGAGCCCAGAACTGGACCCAGTGCTCCAGCTGTGGCCTCTCTAGGGCAGAGTATAGGGGGAGGAGAACCTCCCTCAGCCTGGTGACACTCTTCTTAGTGCACCCCATAATACCATTGGCTTCTCAACCACTTTTGCAGAATAAACTCATTTAGGCTGGTGTTGGACTGTTGAAGCTCATTGTAAATGGGAAGCTTTGAATAAGAAGCTGAGGTTTTATTAGTAATGAATAATAATAACATTTGTTTATGGAAAGCTGCCTCAGGAAGGTACCTAGGTGTCTTATACTGAAAAAAGAAAAAAGAAGAGGTTAAGCATCCTAGAGGTGTGTGATGACAAAGGGACTGTTGGAGCTGTTCAGAGGCTTGAGAAAACGAATGTCTGTATTGTAAGGTATGAGTCAGAAAATGTCAGAGGAG
Source organism: Picus viridis (assembly GCA_033816785.1). Taxonomy (NCBI): domain Eukaryota; kingdom Metazoa; phylum Chordata; class Aves; order Piciformes; family Picidae; genus Picus; species Picus viridis. The sequence continues at coordinate 18,345,524 of CM066599.1, read as the reverse complement.
CTCCCTCAGCACTGCCAGTGACATGTGATGGTGCCCTCCCAGGCATACTTGAGCAGACCAGCCCTTGCTGGTGTTGGCACCCTGCTGTGACACGGAAGCCAATTTGATTTCTGCTTGTCAGCTGCTGTCCTTGTACAGGAGCAGGAATGCCCCAGGGAGGTCTGAGTTTGTCTCGGTGTATGAAGAAAGCAAAGTGCTCAAGGAAATGGGTGTGCAGCTGGGCAGCCAAACTGGAGCTTCAGTGCCTGAGTGATGCTTGCACAGCGCTCAGGCCAGTGCCATGCTTCTCAGGACCAATATTTACAGCTGTAATCAATGTTTTAATGGTGACCCTTGTTTTTTTACTGGCTGTCCAGGGAGGTGGTAGAGTCACCATCCCTGGAGGTGTTCAAGAGGGGATTGGATGTGGCACTTGGTGCCATGATTTAGTCATGAGGTCTGTGGTGATGGATTGGACTTGATGATCTTTGAGGTCTCTTCCAGCCTTGGTGATTCTGTGTGATTCTGTGATTCTGTAAAGTACTTTTCATGAGGGTGTCTAGAGGCAGGATAAGGAGGAATGGTTTGAAGCTGAGGCAGAGCAGGGTTAGCCTGGAGATGAGGAAGAAGTTCTTCCATACAAGGCTGGTGGGACTCTGGAACAGGCTGCCCAGGGAGGCTGTGGCTGCCTCCTCCCTGGGGCTGTGGGAGCCAGGTTGGATGAGACCTTGAGCAGCTGAGTCTGGCAGAGAGGTGTCTCTGCCACTGATGGGGAGGTTGGATTTCTGAAGTCTCTTCCAACCTGAGCCATTCTGTGATTCTATGATGTAGTCATTGCAAATGAATAAGACTCCAGAGTTTCACTTTTCCTTGAAAATATGCTTGTGGTGCTGGTTAGACCCAAGAGCAAGCAGGCTGGGATTCCTCCGGTGGAGGAGCAGAGGTGCAAGAGGTAATGGAAGACGCAGATGGTGTCCTTCATGTCAGAGGTGCTTCTAACCTCCTGTGCAGCTCCAGGAGGTGACCTTACCCCGACTGTCAGATCCATGCCATCGAATTCTTCCAGGTCCGGGGGCTTTCCAGAATAAACTCAATTCAGAAGACTTTCCTCAACTTTCCCTTTCAAGTTGACTTTAGCAGAGGCTCCACTTACCTCAGCTGAAGGAGACAACCAGTGCCAGCAGCAAAGCTGCAGATGTACAGCACAGCACTCAGAACAGTACTGCTGAAGTGACTTCACCTCCCACAATTGTTTTCTTCTTCACTTTACCTTGAGGTGATGCACAGCAACAGCCTCCAGCCTGATTCAGCTGCCAGCAGTCTTGATTCAGCTGCAGTAGAAGCTGATTTTATACAGAAAAGGGAAGGAGGATCAATGAGGATACAAATGATCTTCCTCCAGCCTGTGCTCTAAGGTCACCCTAGACTTTGCTGGGTGGGCAGAAGAGCCTTAAAACTGCAGAAGAGAAATCTCATAGCTTGCATGTGTGTCCTTGACTCTTTTTAAGGCTCACCCATGGTTTTTAGTCTCTTCTGAATAAAATGCTTCCTTTTCTCTCTCCAAGACTGCTTTGCCTTCACAGTAGCATGGATTGAAGGCCAGATACATTTATGCAGAGCAAGACACTGCTTGGAAACAAACAAGTCTCCTTCTTTAGAGCTTTTCAAGACCTGTCTGGATGTATGCCCGTGTGACCTGCCCTAGGTGATCCTGCTTTAGCAGGGCGTGATACCCAATGATCACCAGAGTTCCCTTCCAGCCCCTACTATTCTATGAAACTCCAGGAGTAAGGGACCCCATGCTGCTGAACCCTTTGCTTGAACAGCAGATGAATGCACCCCTCTCTGCCTTTCTCTTAGACTCAGCCTTTGCCACCAGCTCCACACAGCAGGACCCCAGGGAAAGAAATGCATTTACATAATTAAAAGTCACTCAGCTTTGCTCTCTGGTAAACCCTTTCCTCAAGCCATCTCCTGTGTGGGACCCTTCCATACCTCATGATGCAGGGCCAGAAGAGGCACTGATGCGATCCCTTCCCAGGGCTGTGGGTGACGGTGTGAGGAGAGTCTGACAACACTGTTGGGTGCTGGCTGCTCTGGGGGAGGTTTCAGAATTATTAAAAAACAGAAAGAAAAGGATGGAAAATCTTTGAAATGCTGATGGATTAACTTTGAAGAATGATCCAGGCCGCACCCAGAGAGTGGCTGTCAATGGGTCCATGTCCCAGTGGAGGCCAGGGACAAGCAAAGTCCTTCAGGGATCAGTCCTGGGACCAGGCTTGTTCAACACCTTGCAGGTGCCATGGACAGTGGCACTGAGTGCACCCTCAGCAAGTTTGCTGATGACACCAAGCTGTGTGGTGCAGCAGACACGCTGGAGGGAAGGGATGCCATCCAGAGGGACCTGGACAGGCTGGAGAGGTGGGCACAAGCCAATCTCATGAGCTTCAACAAGATCAAGTGCAGGGTCCTGCATCTGGGTCGAGGCAATCCCAGGCACAAATACAGGCTGGGCAGTGACTGGCTGGAGAGCAGCCCTGAGGGGAGAGACTTGAGGGTGCTGGTGGACGAGAAGCTCGACATGAGCTCTCAATGTGCACTTGCAGCCCGGAAAGCCAATCAGAGCCTGGGCTGCATCAGGAGAAGTGTGGCCAGCAGGTCAAGGGAGGTGATTCTCCCCCTCTGCTCAGCTCTGGTGAGACCCCACCTGGAGTACTGCCTCCAGTTCTGGAGCCCCTATTACAAGAGGGATCTGGAGGTGCTGGAAGGTGTCCAGAGAAGGGCCAGGAGGATGAGCAGAGGGCTGGAGCACCTCTCCTGTGAGGACAGACTGAAGGAGTTGGGGCTGCTCAGTCTGGAGAAGAGAAGGCTCCGAGGTGACCTCATTGTCGCCTTCCAGTATCTGAAAGGGACTACAAGAAGGCTGGGGAGGGACTTCTCAGGCTCTCAGGTAGTGATAGGACTAGGGGGAATGGAATGAAGCTGGAGGTGGGGAGATTCAGGCTGCATGTGAGGAGGAAGTTCTTCCCCATGAGAGTGGTGAAGGCCTGGAATGGGTTGTCCAGGGAGGTGGTTGAGGCCCCATCCCTGGAGGTGCTTAAGACCAGGCTGGATGAGGCTCTGGCCAGCCTGATCTAGTGTGGGGTGTCCCTGCCCATGGCAGGGGTTGGAACTAGATGATCCTTGTGGTACCTTCCAACCCTGACTGATACTATGATACTAAGATGTTTGTCCAGTATGCCTCCAGATCTTTGATGAAACCCAATTGCTGTTTGGGTCTCCATGAAGGATGTGCTTTAGTGTTTGGCCCTGATGTATACAGAGGATCCTGTGCTTCCAGGATTCTTCTCTCCTTCCAAGATTTTTTCCCCATGTCCTAGGAACTGAATTGTGGAACGCTTGAGTTGTGCTGTCCTATACTTTGTCAATTCATCCCTGCAGGGTAGGGTTTTTTATTCTTTCCTGGTCCCCAGGGTGACTGCTTCTGCTCTGAGCATTGCTTAACTAAACAGCAGAGCACTGAAGCATTCAGAAGTGGGCTTGGAGGCAAGTGCTGCTGCTCCTCTTTGTGGGCACCTCATGGAATCATAGAAAGCACTGGCTTGGAATGGACCTCTAGAGGTCATCCAGTCCAACCCCCTGCAGTCAGCAGGGACATCCCAACTAGAGCAGGTTGCTCAGAGCCACATCAAACCTGACCTTGACTGTCTCCAGGGATGGGGCCCCCACCGCCTCCCAGGGCCACCTGTTCCAGTGTTTCAACACCCTCATGGTAAAGAACTTCCTCCTGATGTAAATCTCTACCTCCCTTTGATGCTTTAATCCCCACTGCAGATTCCCGGAGCCCACCCACCAACCTCTTCATTGACTCTGAGACACCCACCAGCCTCCAGATCCACTGGACCCCTCCTGATGGCCGTGTACAACACTACAGAATCACCTACCACCCCGTTTCTGATGTTGGTGCTCAGCAAACAGTAAGTCTCCAGCTCCTTTGTTGGTGACAGGTACTGGAGCAGAGAGGCATGGGGACAGTTTCCTGCCCAGGGGACCTCTGCCCATTCTAGGAGGGTTTTCCATAAAGGGAGCTGGTTTGCAAGACTACAAAACCAAATCTGTTTGCTTGACTTGCTGGTATTTTGCTTTGTGAAGAGGACCTCCAGGCTTGTTTGTGATTAAAATACTTGTGTCCACCAAAGCTGCTAATAATGCAACTTTCTCCCCTCCCTGAACTGCTGGGGGGAATTCTCAGAGGCAGAGAGGTTGAAGATGAACCTACTGCCCCTCTAATTCAGGGCAGTTAAATATTAACCTTTTAAACCCCAGCTTTTCTACTCAAACCCAGGCTGGTTACCATATTCTAAGGCATTTCTGCTGCATTTGCATGGAGAATATTGGGGTCTTTCTAAAGGGTCTTAACAGGTTGTCCAGGGAGGCTGTGGATGCCCCCTCCCTGGAGGTGTTCAAGGCCAGGCTAGATGAAGCCTTGAGCAACCTGAGCTGGTGGAGTCACTGCAGCTCATGGAAGGACTGGAACTAGATGATCTTTAAGGTCTCTTCCAACCCCAACTGTTCTATGATTCTTCCCTTGGACATGGCTGATCTAATGCCAATGCCCAGCCAGGCTTCCTTGTCCTGCTGAACTAAGCAGGGATGCTGCCCTGAACCCCAGAGTCCCAGGACTCACCACTAAAACCCCTCCGTGTAACTCTGGAGTATGACTAAGGGCTATAACAGGAAGCCTGATGAAACCCTAACTCTTTTTCCACCCTGCTGTAGATCATGGCTTCTGGTAAAAGCAGCAGTGTGACCCTGCAGTCACTGCTGCCTGATCGAGCCTACAAGGTGCTGGTTTCTGCAATCCACTACACAGGAGAGAGCAAGAACACATCCACAACGGGGCGGACAGGTAAGTGCCCCAGCCAGGGCCTGCATGCTGGGCCAGCACAGGGTGAGGTCAGAGACTAGGAAAATTTGTGTGCTGCAAGAGTGGTCAGGCACGGGAACAGGCTGCACAGGGAGGTGGTGGAGTCCCCATTTCTGGAGGTGTTCAAGAAACCTGTGGACATGGCACTTGGGGACATGGTTTGGTGGCCATGGTGATGTTGGGTAGACAGTTGGACTGGAAGACCTTAGAGTTCTTTTCCAACCTTAATGAAGCATCAGTCTTGAGGAAATCTCTATTGGGGCAGCAATGTCCTTGCTTGCACTAGGCTGCGGCCAAGGCCAGGGTTTGGCTCATCAGGGCAGACTACTATTCTTGAAAAGGGAAAGTTCTGTCCCACTTCTCCTCTCCTCCTATGCATTACTGCCCAGGGAGGTGGTGGAGTCGCCGTCCCTGGAGGTGTTCAAGAGGGGACTGGATGTGGCACTTGGTGCCATGGTCTAGTCGTGGGGTCTGTGGTGACAGGTTGGACTCAATGATCTTCGAGGTCTCTTCCAACCTTGGCGATACTGTGATACTGTGATATTATTTGCAATTCCAGGATGACCTGGGAGGGTTGCTGACCATCCAAGCATCACCGTCCTGAACAACAGAGCTCATGTGTACTTTGCTTTCTCTTTCAGCTCCTGTGTTGTCTAAATTCCCTTCGATACGAGGATTTGTTCCATCCAAAGCAGAGGGTAAACCACCTCTTACAAAGTCTTGCTTTGCTGTTTTTTTCCACTATAAAATCATGCAGGGTGGGTTCTGCAGGGCAGGCAGGAGTGGATGTCTGTGGGGACTGTCCAAGGACAGCTGGAAACTGCAGAACTTCTTCAAATCAGATTCATTTACTAAAGAGACTAACAGCATTATTAGAGGCTTTCTGCACAACTGGACCAAAATGGAGCAAAGGGAATGATGAGATGATGGAAATTAAAGTTCTCTGTGAAGTCCCTTATTAAATTTAATGAGCATATGCTCTCATACACCAAAACAAAGCAAACTGTGGGAAGGATTAGTCAGAAATGTTGAATTAACAGGGTTATAAAAAGTTGTTAAGAAGCAAATATTGGAATATAGATATTGGGGCTCTAATGTATTTCCCTGCCTGCTTGAAATCATTCCAAACAAAACTTCAGCTTTAAAATGTATCAAGGGAAGCCACAAAGGAAGAATGAAGCAGATTAGAGGAGAACATTTTAGCTTGTACCCAACAAAGAACACAGCAGAGAAAGTTTTCTAGTGGCTTAATGAGGAAACGTGCTGGTGTTCAGAGCAGAGTGAAAAGTCCTGTGAACTTTGAAGGAGAAAACAATCCTCCCCTAAGGCTGATGACTCACCTTGTAGAATTTAATATAGCTGTTTGGCTAGGAGAGCTGAAAAGACAATAGGAGAAGTATTAAATTCTTTGTGTTTTAGAAAGTAACTGCTTTAAGAAGGGGAGGTGGCATGTGCTAATGCTGGGAAGAGTGTTGGATGTGCAATAAAACACTCAAATACTCAGATGTAACCAAATTATGGAGAGAAAGGATCTGATGTTGCAGGAGTGGATGTTTATTGTACAGTGAAGAACTGCATTTGGCTGGGAACTGGGGACAAAGGCAAAAAAAACCCAAACCCAAACAAACAACAAAGAGAACAACAAGACAGCAGGAATTCCAGGCTGGAAAGTCTACAAAAGATCTTCAAAGCAGAAGTGCAAACTGTCAATGTCAGGGATCCTCACCCTGGCTCTGATATGCTTTGTGTAAGTTGAGCATTGCCAGATCAAAGAGCTGTGAGCAATCCAAGTGCCTCCAGCTCAGGAGAGGAGGTGAAGATTGCCAGGGATGTCAGCAAGAAGTGGTCTGGGCAGGGGTCAGAAGGTGCTCCCAGACTCTCCAGCAGGGAAGTTAGATACCTGGTGAAGAGGCAAGTTCACAGCCTACTTATCTGACTTGAGGGGGATTTCTTTATTTCTCTTTGTTAAACTTCAGCTCTGAGCAGTCGTTCACCTTTGGAGAGCTGGTTGTTTTTCTGGAAGGGAGAGAGCAGCTTGTAGATGTTGGATCATAGAGAGCTCCAAAGGTCAGGTAGTCCAACCCCCTGCAGTGAGCAGGGTCATCCTCCTCTAGATCATGTTCAGCATCTTGTGGGTGCCATGGACGGTGGCACTGAGTGCACCCTCAGCAAGTTTGCTGATGACACCAAGCTGTGTGGTGCAGCAGACCCACTGGAGGGAAGGGATGCCATCCAGAGGGACCCGGACAGGCTGGAGAGGTGGGCACAAGCCAACCTCATGAGCTTCAACAAGATCAAGTGCAGGGTCCTGCATCTGGGTCGAGGCAATCCCAGGCACAAGTACAGGCTGGGCAGTGACTGGCTGGAGAGTAGCCCTGAGGAGAGAGCAGCCCGGAAAGCCAATCAGATCCTGGGCTGCATCAGGAGAAGTGTGGCCAGCAGGTCAAGGGAGGTGATTCTCCCCCTCTGCTCAGCTCTGGTGAGACCCCACCTGGAGTACTGCCTCCAGTTCTGGAGCTCCTATTACAAGAGGGATCTGGAGGTGCTGGAAGGTGTCCAGAGAAGGGCCAGGAGGATGAGCAGAGGGCTGGAGTACCTCTCCTGTGAGGACAGACTGAAGGAGTTGGGGCTGCTCAGTCTGGAGAAGAGAACGCTCCGAGGTGACCTCATTGTCGCCTTCCAGTATCTGAAAGGGACTACAAGAAGGCTGGGGAGGGACTTCTCAGGCTCTCAGGTAGTGATAGGACTAGGGGGAATGGAATGAAGCTGGAGGTGGGGAGATTCAGGCTGGACGTGAGGAGGAAGTTCTTCCCCATGAGAGTGGTGAAGGCCTGGAATGGGTTGTCCAGGGAGGTGGTTGAGGCCCCGTCCCTGGAGGTGTTTAAGACCAGGCTGGATGAGGCCCTGGCCGGCCTGATCTAGTGTGGGGTGTCCCTGCCCATGGCAGGGCGGTTGGAACTCTATAGATGATCCTTGTGGTCCCTTCCAACCCTGACTGATACTATGATACTAAGATGTTGCTCAGAGCCTTGCTGAGCCTGAGATCACCCTGGATGCAGTATACTGCTCCTCAACCAAGGGCTGGTCAAGCTGAGAGAGATGATTTGGAGGCTGAAGATTCAGTAACTGATTTCTTCACTAGTTTCCAGAAATCCCTTCAGTAGTTTTATACCCAACTCAACAGGAATCTGCGGTGCATGTACAAAACTACGCCTCTGGTTGAATAATGGAGGTCATGGCAACTTGTAAGGCTTTATGGTTTAACTCTTGACTTCAGCAGCCCCATGGCTATCAAAGCCATAGTTTTGGGAGCCCTTTCCTTGATGTGTGTTCCAATCATAAAGAATGGCCTGAAACTCCTATAGGAATGTCAGGTGCCTCAGGGAGGGAGAGTGACACAAACACACACCTCCCCCTTTTCCCATGTTTTACAAAAGTTAGGTATGGAAAACTGGAAGCCCTTTGTTTCTGGCCGGGTATGAAATTTCATTGGTGCAACAACAGCAGTAGCAGGGCTGTAATGAAGCCTCAGGTATAATGATCTGCTGGATTCTATTATCCTGGTGACCTAGAAAAGCATTTATGAAATAGCTCATCTTGGCGAGTGGCCTTGATTGTTCAGGGACGTCCCTTCTTCTGCGTCAACCATTCCCTTTGTCCCAGCTCCATCTGGCATCCATGGCCTGGGATTTACAAGGCAGCAGATAACTGACAGTTATGTCCCTGTGCTGTTTCCTAACCCCCCTCACCTGAGCCTGCTCTTAAACAGGAGTAAGCTGATTCTCCCTCTCTGCTCTCGTGTGACCCTGCCTGCCTCCAGTTCTGGTGTCCTCAGCACAAGAACTGGCACAAAATGTGGAACTGCAGATATCTTTCCTAATTTTACAACTCCACTGAAGCACAGGCTGCAGTAAAAGCACTGGTTTTAAAAAATAAATGAGAGTGTTTTGAAGTCTCTTTTTAAAGAGAAGCTTGCAGGACAAGCTGCTCTCTTGTATCTTGTATTGAAAGGTGCCAGGTGAGTTAGAAGAAAGTGATTGTGAAGAGGTTTGATGATGAAAGACTATTTTTACTTTTGTGATGAGCTAGCCAAGAAATTATCTTCATGTCTGCATAAATATAAATTCTCTCCCCATCCAAACAAGGTCGAAGTCCAGGCTCTGAATTAGGCTATAGTTCCTCCTGCTTGGAGGAACTGTCTTCATTTTGCTTCCATAATCCCCTAGTATCTTGGTTTTCCCTAATAATTTTTCCTTTTATTTTTTTTTTTTTTTTTTTTCTCACAGCCTGCCCCATCATCAGCTCCACCAGAGGCTCCGTGCGAGGTACAGTGGCATAGCAACCCTCAGTGCTGCTGGGCTGGGATGTGGAAATACTCCCTGGGCCTGGCTTTTGAGGAATCTGAGCTGGTAGGGAAATGGTTTTCCTGTCCTGAGGGAGAAGGGGGAAATCTGAGAACTGAAATAGTAAAATATCCTTTATGAGGTTGAAGAATATCCTGCACTAACTGCATTGGTATGTTCCAACCGTTCCATCAGTTCTTGCTCTTGGATGTTACTGCCCAATGCCGGGATTCTCACTGGGCTTAAGGAAGCCAGGCTTCAAATGGCTGCTGAATTTCAAGAGGATTTCAGTTCCTAACTCATATAAGGTCCTTAAGGAAAACTCTCAGTCTGTCTCAAGATCACCTTTGCATCCTCCAGAAGATGTACAGATACCCAAAGAGCTCTCTGTAGTCAGGCTGTGGATGCTGTGGGGCCTGGAGCATCTCTGGATGAGGAAAGGCTGAGAGAACTGAGGCTCTTGAACCTGGAGGAGAGCAGCCTGAGAGGGGATCTGCTCAATGCTCAGAAAGAGCTAAAGGGTAGGGGGCAAGAGGCTGGGGTCAGATTCCTTTCAGTGGTGCTCAGCAACAGGGATGGCCGTTGTGATCCTGGGCAAGCTGCTGAGGGTGCCCTGCTTTGGCAGGGGGTTGGACTGGGGGATCTCTACAAGTAATTTCCGACCCTCACCACTCTGTGGTTCTGTGACTTTGCTAGGGTAGAATGTTCCTATCTGCCCTGTCTGTGCTGTAACCCCTGCTTGTTCTCTCAGGGCCATTGTGTGTGTTTGTTCCTTAGAAAGCCATTGCCTATGAGCTGGTATCACCTCCTCCTTCCCAGGGAAGCTTGTGATATGGGCAAGATTAAGAAACTGTGACTGAGTCATGTCATCTTTGCCCTGCTCCCAGCTCACAGGGATGTGCATCCCCACCTGGGAGGCTCTCAATGGCTGGTGTTCTGTCCGTGGCTGCAGAAGCCAAAGCAATCAAATCATAAAGCCATGACAAATGCTGTCCTCTCCTTCTCCTTGGCAAAGATGGCAGAGCAGCCCATTTCCTCAGCAGCTCACTGAAACCATCCCCTGGCAGATTCACAACCTGATAATAAGATGCTTCTATTACAATATGTTTGTCATTTATTTCCAGTCTTTACACAACAATATTTCCTTCGTGATTTAAAGGAGCTTCCAGTGCCAGAGGCTCCGTACCAGAGAGAAATGGCTCTCAAGTGGGTCTTTTCTCTTGGCAAACTCCCTAGTAGTACTGGAAAATGCAAAAAAAGCCTCCAATCACCCTGGACCAACCCTCAGGCAAAATAAAAACTCAAGCCAAGAAATTGCAGACTATTCTAGCCGATGACAGGGTGAGGGAATGCAAACTGAGAGCACCACATTGTAATGAAGTTGTAGCTTTCCCATTTGCTGCAGAATGAACTATCTCCTTCATCCCAGCCTGCTGCAAACCCAGATAAACTGAGAAAAAAGAATCCCAATTGCAATATCTTGTCTTACTGAAGAGGAAACTGAAATGAGAAAATGCCTTGGAGCTTTGATGATGAGCTGGGAGAGTCAGATGAGGCTGCACGTGCAGGGAGGCGATGTCAGGGGAGAATCTCTGTAGACCACATAAGGCAGGTCACCCTTGGGTGTCACGTGAAAACAGAGTCATGGGGATGCTCATACTTTAAAGCTCTCCTTTAATTTCTCTGCCTCTCACATATAAAGCATTTCAGAGCAGAAATAATTCTCTCTCCATGCTAGCAATTACTGGGCTGATTCCATGGCTTTTGAAGATAACAGGTTTGCCTCTAGCTGCAAAGGAGAAATGGTTGGAGTAAATTCTCTGCCATTTGTTTCTCATTCTGAAGACTTGCAAGCACAGTTGTGAAAGTCTCCATCCTTAGTCTGCTCTTCTCCAGGAGGAGGAAGTGACAGCAAATGTGTACAGTGTACAGACACAAACTCTTTTCCTTGGCTACCACTTGTGGAGTACCCTCCAGGTTTGCACTGGGTTTGCAGTGGGTGTTGTGTTGCCATGGTTGCCTTCTTTGTGCAAGCTACAGGCTAACTCTACCCACTGCTCAATCATATTACTTCTGCACTCTTTTCTAATCACTTATTTTTCTGTTTTGCTTTGTTCCAGGGTTTGATATGATGGAAATTTTTGGCTTAGTGGAGAAGGAATATGCCTCTATTAAAGGGGTAGCTATGGACCCATTCATATTCACTGGTTCCCAAACCTTCACCCTCTTCAGAGACATCCAGCTCACACAGAGGACCAGGTGGGAATGGGGTTGTGACTGGTGGCATCTTCATCACCACCTCTTACATACACATGAGCCATGCTCACAGCAAAGGGGGATCATTGATTCGTGGGTGAATGATGCAGCCCCATTGCCAGCTTCAAGATGCCAGCATAAGTGTTATGAGAGCCAGGAGTGTGCCCAGGTGGCAGAGAAGGCCAGCAGCTTCCTGGCCTGTATCAGGACTAGTGTGGCCAGCAGGACCAGGGAGGTCCTCAGCACTGGTGAGGCCACACCTTGAGTCCTGGTTTCAGCACTGGAGCGGGCTGCAGGTTGTGGAGTCTCCTTCTCTGCAGAGATTCCAAACTCTCCTGGACCTAATCCTGAGCAACCTGCTGTGGGTGACTCTGCTTTACAAGGGTCTAGATGATCTCCAGAGGTCTCTTCCGACCCCCACCACTCTGTGATGCTATGGTCTCATAGCTGCACTCTGCAACTTGATCCTTGTTAATGAGGGGGAATAACCCATCAAGTCTGGGTTGTGACTTGGCCCTGTTGTGCTGCATGAGAAGCTTCTCCACATAGTCCCAAGCAGGCCAGGCAACTCCCATGACCTCATTCATTTTTCACAGCTGTGCTCAGGAATGACTCCTGACATTCAGTGCTACACTGTTGAAAGCTAATTACTGAGACCCTGGCTCGGCTTGATCTGGGTTAAAGCAGCAAAGCTTCTTGCAGTAAACAAAGCAGGGGAGACTCAGAGAACCCTTTGGTTTAAATACTTGGAAAACGATGGGCGAAACCTTTTGGTCAGCTGCTATAATGCCTTTCCAAGGACATTACTCCTCCAGAAGCAGAGAGGGGACTAAGAATCTGACATTACTTGTGAATCAGTGCTGAAAAGATGCCTGATGGGTTGTGTATGTGTCCATGCAAAGGTGTCCTGCTCAGATTACAGAGGTATTTCAGGCACAACCAAGGTGACCTTCCTCTTTGACACATCTCTCACTGCTGCTCCTGCCCAGTGTGTTCTGATGGCTCTAGCAGCAGCTGCAGGGGGAGCTGGGGTGTGCCAGCAGCTGCTGGTGGGCATCACTGCATGGCCAGTGCTGAGCCTAGATTCTGCAGAAGGCCTGGAGGGGACTTCTGTGGGCAATTTGTGTATCCCTGAAAGGCATTTGGACTGATTTCAGCAAAGGCTCACCCCATGATACGTGATGTCTGGTCATCCTTCTTTAAAAGGAGACCTGAGAGTGGTTTGAAACCTGTCAGGGATGTTTTGTAAGCTGTCACTGGGCTCTATTTGAAAAGCATTAAGGCTGCACTCGCTGTGTGCCTTGGCATTCCCCAAGGCATCTCTGGCAGTGATGGACTGACACTGGCTGCTCCACCTGGGTCTCCACCCTGGCATGAGGGAAAGGTCCTCGAGGGCTCACCACTGAGCTCTAACTTCAACAGTCTGAAAAGGATGCATAAAATGTAGGCCAGGCTCTCTCCTGGTGTATCACGCTCAGTTCCCAAGGGTGAAACTTTCCTGGGCCACCTTCACAAAGACACATGGGTGAGCCCTGTCTGTAGGATGAGAAACTACTTTGAAAGTGCTGGAGCAGGCTGTCCAGAGAGGCTGTGAAGTCTCCTTCTCTGTAGACTCTCAAAACCCACCTGGACTCATTCCTGTGCAACCTGCTCTAGGTGACCCTCCTTTAGCAGGGGGGGGTTGGACACAATGATCTCCTGACATCCCTTCCAGCCCCTGTGGTTCTGTGATTCTGTGTTGCCTGCTGGCTCTCACTGCTTTAAGCCACTGATGCTCTCCTTTTGTGTCTCTCCCCAGTGATGTCCACCTCTTTGCAATCCCACCTGAGCACACCATCATCATCCTCCTGCGCCTCCTGCCTGACACCCCCAAGGAGCCCTTTGCCGTGTGGCAGGTTACAGATGAGGACTTCCAGCCCCTTCTTGGTGTTACCCTTAACCGTAAGCTTTCTTGCTGAACACATTAAATTCAGATATTTGCAGGCATTTCTGTGGGCAGCAGAGCTCATTTTGGCCTTCACTTGGGAAGTTTTAATGGGTTTGTTATAGAGCAGAAGTTTTGGTTGAGCTTTGTCAGTGCAGCCAGCATTGCATTTTAAGTGCTGCGCAGTGCAGTTAAAAGACTTATTGCCATTTTTAGTCCACCTGTGATACATTATTTACTTTTACATATTATTTTCCATTGTTTAGAAGTGTTTCCTTAAAATATGTGAAGGCTTTCAGCCTATTTATTTATTATTATTCAATATATTTATCTGTTAATTCTGAGCTGTTATATCTCCTGTTTTCCCTGTAGCCAGTAAGAAAACCTTGACCTATTTCAATCACGACTACAAGGCTGATTTACAGGAAGTCTCCTTTGACCAGCAGGAAGTGAAGAAGATATTCTATGGGAGCTTTCATAAGGTCCTTATCAAAAGAGGAGAAACATGACTTAGCATCTCACCCCAGGCTGGGAGTGTTATGCCATCAGGGGTGTTGTTCAAGTGAGGAGTGATGGAACAAATGCTTTGCATGCAGGTTGTTAGGGACTGCCAAACCCATTTGATCACTGAAGTTTGTAATTGTAAAGGATTAAGGTTCATCCTGTGTTCAAAATGTGGTTTCCAGCTAAGGGTTACTCTCCTTTTCCCCCAGAAACTCCAGGACTGTGGGGCTTTTAATAACCAGGAATATATGGAAAATCAGCCTTTTCGGTTTAGAATTTGGGATTTTTGATTACCATTTAGTGCTGGGAGGATGGAAAAAAAAAAAAAACAAGCCCTATGAGAAAGCCACCTTGTCCCTCACAATGGGTGTTTGTGGCTACCTCTGTCCTCTTGTCAAAGGTATTCCACCTGAATGAGCACTTTCTACCACTATCTGTAGGCAGTCTCATCATTTAACTAGTTCTGAAACCTGAATTATTCAACACCACAACTCCAGCAAGGCTTCTCCCAAGGACAGGTGAGAACAATACCAGGGAAAAGTGCAGTGTTGCCCAGCAGACACAGCACATATCAAAACTTATTCCTGAGCCCCCTGGATCCATGTGCTCATTAAAACCACACTACCGGTAAGAGCAGCAGTCTGGGAATTGAGCAGAGGTATCACTGTCTTTAAAAGACTCTACAGCTCATCATGGAGCTCCAACCCATCTCTTCCCACCCACTGCCCAGGTGCACTTGGCTGTAAGCCACTTGACGGTCACACTCTACCTGGACTGTAAGAAAATAGCAGAGAAGCACATCCAGAGCCTTGGCAGCATCTCCACTGCTGGCTTCATCATGCTGGGGAAAGTGACAAGGACCAGAGGGCCCAGGAGTGGGTCTGCATCGGTGAGTCCCCCTGGCACAGGCTGTGGGAGAGTGAAAGGAGGCTTCAATTTGGAGCTGGCAGGGGCTGGCAGATGGAGAGGAGAGGCAGTTCACATCCCTGTGGCTCAGAGTGCCTCTGAGTGCTGCTGTGACGCACGTCTTGATCCCACTGATCTCGGTGCTTTAATGAGCTTTCCCCCTCCACCTCCCACCTCTCTTGGAGGTCTGTGATCAGAGGCAGCAGCAGGAGCACGTCCCAGAGGTGCCTTCAGCTGGCTGCATCATGTGGGGACTGGGGAAGGACAGATCCTTAACTGAGGTGCTGAAGCAAACAGGAGCGTTTGGGAATTGCCTCTGCAAGGGGATGCAGCACATCAGCCCCCTCCAAGTGGTACTGGGAAAAGCCAGTGACAGGCTTGGATGTGCCTGTCTCCAGCCTGTTTGCGACCCGCTGAGCTGCATGCAAATAACAGGAAAATAATCTTCAGCATAGAGGCTCTTTATCAGCTGCTGCTTGAAAAGAAACTCAACCCAGACACTCATGGCCAGCCTTGTGGTGTCTCCTCCCTGCATCACACTGCTGCAGAGAGCCTGGTCCCTACAAGGGAGGAGAATAAGGACAAGTATGTCATGCCAAGTGACAGCTCCATTCATGGTCCTAAGGGCAAGACCACCATCACCTGGCAGTGTTGCCATATTCACAGAATCCCAGCATGGTGGGGGATGGAAGGGAACTCTGGGGATCATCCAGTCTAACCCCCACCCAGCCCCTTTCTAAAGCAGGGCATCCACAGCAGCTTGCCCAGGATCACAATGTCCAGGCAGGTTTAGAAGCTCTCCGGAGAGGGAGACTCCACAACCTCTCTGGGCAGCCTGCTCCAGGGCTCTGCTCCCTCACACCAAAGAATTTTTTCCTTATGTTTAGGTGGAACCTCCTAGGTTCCAGTTAGTGCCATTGCCCCTTGTCCTGTCAAGACAAGAGTCTGGCCCCATCCTCTTGCTCCCCACAGCTCCTTTAGCTCTTGCTGAGCATTGCTCAGATCCCCTCTGGGACTGCTCTTCTCCAGGCTCTTAGCCCCAGGACTCTCAGCCTTTGCTCCTCACGAGATGCTCCAGGCCCCTCAGCATCTTTTTGGCCTCTGCTGGACTTTCTACATTAGTTCCTTGTCTCTCTTGAGCTGGGAAGCCCAGGAATGGAGCCAATACTCTAGCTGTGGCCTCACTAGGGCAGAGCAGAGGGGAAGGAGAACCTCCCTCGATATTCTGGTCACACTCCTCTTAATGCATCCCAGGAGACTTTTTGGCCAGAAGTGCCCAATGCTGGCTCATGGGGAACCTGTTTTCCACCAATGCTCCCAGGTTCTTCTCTGTGAAGCTGAGTCCACAAACCAGGAGTGTCTCACAAACCAGGGGTTGGTCTCTTCTCCCAGGCAACCAGTACCAGAACAAGGGGACACAGTCTCAAGCTGTGCCAGGGGAGGTTTAGACTCGAGGTGAGGAGGAAGTTCTTCACTGAGCGAGTCATTCGTCATTGGAATGGGCTGCCCGGGGAGGTGGTGGAGTCACCGTCCCTGGAGGTGTTCAAGAGGAGACTGGACATGGCACTTGGTGCCATGGTCTAGTTGTGAGGTCTGTTGGGACGGGTTGGACTTGATGATCCTTGGGGTCTCTTCCAACCTTGGTTATACTGTGATCTGTGTCAAATATGTACAGAATCAGGGGCAAGTTGCTTACTCACAATGTTCTAGTGGGACTGTAAAAAATAATTCATGACTTCTGTAAAGCTTTTACTCCTTGATTCTGCTTTTAGCTCTAGAGGTCCAGGGAAGAAGAGTGCATCAGTCAGTTTTCAAGTTCCCTTGCCTCAAAACAGTGCAGTAAAACCAGTTTGTCCCCTAATGCCTCCTCAAGTGCCAAGTGAGAAGCAGAGATCTGGGATATAGCAGGGAAAAAATGGACAATGGAAGTGCCTGTAAAATTTGAGGCCATCTATGTGGCAAACAGTGATATTCCAGCAGCATTTATCCATCTCCTAAGTAAATTTGATCCCCAGCCTGTGACTGCCAGGGCAGGAATCTGCTGTCCTTATCCCTCCCAAATTCTCCCTGCTAGCAGCTCAGCTGGGCAGAAGTAGTGTAGTAATGAACAGCTTCATGCCCTCCCTGCTCCCACCACCTTTCAAGCCCAGCAAAGTTCCACATCTTCCATGGCTCAGCTGTCCTGGAGACGACAGAGTGTCTCATTACTGCTTATTGTGGAACCTCATTTAATTTAAGAGAGCTTTAACTGCTGCTTGATCCATGGGGCTCATTTATCGCTGTATGCTGCATGGCACACTCTCTGGGCCCTACAGTTTCTCATTGTTAAATGCATGGAGTGGAATGGAAAAATAGATGGGAAAATAGTGTCAAGGAAAGAAAACAGTTCTCTGCCTCATTATTTTGGTTTGGCTCTGTGCAGTGTGTGCTCCTTCGTTAATCAGGGCAGGAAGATGAGGCAGTTGTGAGGGATGTAATGAGAAAGACAGATTGGGGTTTCCTGGGAGGGGATCACATTTGTCCTGGGGAATGCTGCTGCCACCTTTACTCCTATCTCCATGCCCCTAAGGGGAGCAAAGCAAACCTTGTTTTCACATTGTGGTGATGCTGAAGCCAAATCACTTGAGAACTTGCCTGCTGCTGTAGGATTCTGAGTCAGTTGGAGATTTTGCTTTTGCAGGTGTGAAGCTGCTGGCTGACTTGCTCAGAGACAAGCTTGGAGAAGACCTGAGGGCTTGTAAACTACCTGATGGCTTGGGGATACTTTTTTGGGGCATAATTATAGCTGAGAATACATGGTTCTTGTCAAATCAACACTAAGGATTATTGAACCTACCTGAAGGGGGATACAAGAAACCTGGGGAGGGACTTTGTACAAGGCCTTGTTGTGATAGGATGAGGAGCAATGGTTTTAAGCTGGAAGAAGGGAGATTTAGAAAGAAAATTCTTACAGTGGTGGTGGGGGAGACACTGGCACAGATTGCCCAGGGAGGTTGTGGCTGCCTCTTCCCTGGAGGTGCTCGAGGCCAGGCTGGATGAGGCCTTGGGCAACCTGGGCTGGTGGGAGGTGTCCTTCCCATGGCAGGGGGCTGGAACTGGATGATCCTCAAGGTCCCTTCCAACCCAACCCATTCTGTGAGTCTATGACTGTTAGCACTTGACCATCGAGGTGTGGTGAAGTACCCTGTGTGCCAATGCTACTCTCATGTCAATCTCTCTTTTCCCCACAGTTCCAGCTGCAGTCATTGCAGATCACCTGTAGCAGCGTAGGGGCAGAAGAAGACAGATGCTGTGATCTTCCTGCACTGGTAAAGCATAGGGAGCACTTTGCTAATTGATATGAAGCTGGGGATGATGGAATTGAAGTGACACTGCAAATGATTTTGATAGACTCAAGAAGGAAGACATGTTTCCCCCTCTGGGGAATAACAATTACATATTTCTTGGTGAATTGAACAAAACTGTTTGTTTCAAAGCCTCCAAACCCTGATGCAGTGTCTGTTCCTCCTGTCATGACCTCATCTGTGACAGCAGTCCTGGCAGCCCTATGGCTTTGTTGAGACCCCAGCCCTGAGTCACATCATCCTCCTGCTCTTCTGTTCCAGTTTTCATCTTGACACAGAGAGTTGCTATGTGGGGTGCATAAATACTTAGCAAGCAGAAAATTATCTCCCAGTCTGTGTTATGCAAATTTCAGACAGGGCTGGTTTGTATTTTTTGCCTCACTTTGTTATTTGACAGCAAAATCACTCAGTTGCAGACAGAGATCTCTCAGTGGAGGAAAAAAACTTTCTGCTTCTCTCCAGCTGAAAGACTGGATTTTAAAACACTGAAAATCTTACCCGTGACCCATCCTGCCCTTGCCACTTTGGCTTGCTTTCATTTCAGAGGGATGAGGAGACCTGCCCTACCTTAGCTCCCGCCTGCTCCTGTGCTTCTGGCCACCCAGGTTTGCCAGGACCTCCAGGTCCCCCTGTAAGTTCACCTTTCCACATAGTATTTTGCAGACACTGCTGTTGCTTCGTGTTGTTTGGGCATGTCAGGCATGAGGATAATGCTCATGGGGGGCTCTGAGGCTTTAGAAGCATAGAATCATTTAGCTTGGAAGAGTCCCTTGAGATCATCAAGTCCAATCATCAAGCCAGCACTGCCAAGCCCACCACTAAATCCTATCCCTCAGCACCACATCCAATCCCTGCAGGGATGGGGACTCCACCGCTGCCTTGGCCAGCCTGTCCCAGGGCTTGACAACTCCTGTGAGGAATACATTATTCCTAATGTCCAACCTAAACCTGCCCTGGTACAACTTGAGGCTCTTTCTTCTTGTCCTGCCTCAGGAAGCTTTGATGTCCTCCTCATGCCAGGGCAAGGCTGAGAGGTGCCCTTCAGATTTCAGATGCTGATGAAATAGGGAGGTAGCAAGTTGGCAACACAACAGCTGCAGCTGGGAACAGGCTGAGCAGTTTCTGGTACCGCATTAATCCTCTTAGGAGAGGAGAACATGTCACCCTCAGAGTCTGCAGATTTCATGGGTTGGAAGCTCTGAAACTCTTTGTAAATACAAAACCAACCAAACAAAAAAGTGCCCCCAAGCACTACAAACCTTCCTCTCTGGTTTCTGGGTTAAGTGGGAGCCGTACAAGTGTCTGTGTAGGTGAGCAGTGTAGAGAGAAAAGGGACATTTTGCAATCCTGTCTGTCCCCAGAGCTCTTTTTACAGCGAATGTGACCTGCAAGAAAACCCTGAAGGGAAGAGTGCAGCAAGTGGTAAGAGTCATTCAGTCTGCACCATGCTCAGGAGCAAGGGGCAAATGCAATACTCTGCTTGATCTCTTACAGATGCAGGAGAGAATATTCCAGTTACCAAAAAAATTTGCTTTTTGGGAGTTTTGGGTGAAACCCCCAACATTTTATTTGCACATCTCAACTGAAACCTGACAACCTGCCTAGAGCACCACCCTAGGTGTATTTTCTCCTGGCAGGTAACCATTAAAACCCCATCAAATGAAAAGGTTTCAGCTCAGGACCTCACTGCAGAGTAATTATGTGCTCCTTCCAGTGAAGTTTAGTGACACAGCACACTCCACCCCCACCCCCATTTGCCTCAATGTCCTCAGTGCATAATTACCAGTTTGCCTTGGCCTGTGGTGTGAATATCCCCACAGAACAACTCTTTCAAGAGCATGTCTTTGAAGGATTAGAGAAAATAGAGGTTTGCCACACAGCCTTGTCCTCACACCACTAACCCTTGCTCCTTTGCTGCAGTTACAGGAGCACATGTTGCTAGTTGTAAAACTCTACCTAGCAAGCTCATGTCCCACCCTGTATTTATCACTGGCCTTAAGTAGTTTTGACCAGCTCCAGCAGACTTCTGAAAGGAGTTTCTGGGCTTTTCTGGAAGTACCTTTTCCAAACCCTAGATTCATAGAATCATTAAGGTTGGAAAAGACCTTCAAGATCATCAGGTCCAACCATAACCCAACTACCATGACCACTAAACTGTACCCTGAGGTGCCACACCCACAGCTTTCTTGACCCCCTCCAGGGATGGTGACTCCACCACCCTCCTGGACAGCCTGTTCCAGTGCCTGACCACTTCTTCAGTAAAGAAATGTTTCCTAACATCCAATCTAAACCTCCCATGACACAACCAGAGTCCATTTCCTCTTGTCCTATGACTGGTTACTTGGGAGAAGAGACCAAAGCTCCCTGCTGGTGCTTTGTTAATTCAAATCCATTGTTTTTTTAGATTCCAGAGTAGAAACTTTCCGATTAAGCCATCAAATGTTCACACAATATTTGTTCCTGCCAGGAGATTGGTTTCTTCTCTCCATCCAGTAGTTATGCAGATGCAAAGCTAAGCCAGATCTCCTCAGAGCTGATTGTTGTCCTCAGTCTCAGCAAGGTGGAATCACTGTCCTGGGAAGTGTTCAAAACTCATGCAGCTGTGGTGCTGAGGAACATGGTTTAGTGCTGGCCTGGCAGTGCTGGGTTGATGGCTGGACTCAAGAATCTTCAAAGTTTTTCCAATCCTAATGATTCTATGGCTTTGTTCCCTCAGGATGGTATTATGAAAACTAGACAGTCCCAAAGGCTGTAGATGTGAGCGCCTCTTCTTTTCCTTCTCAAGTGTGTTCCCATGTTCATAAGTGGCATTGTCTTAACATGCATTCACTGGGGGTTGGAGGGAGGAGGTTGAGCAGGTTGAACCTTCATCTCTCCCTGCTAGGAGAGGGTGCAGTGTACCCACTGTCTGTCATGGAGGGGCTTTTCCAGTCTTGTCTTTCCACATTTCCTGGGAGACTTGGTTTGCTTTCCTCTTGTCTCCATTTGCTGTGAGCTCTCTGGAGCAGGGAGCATCTCTCACTGTGCACAGCACAGCATGCCAGCTTCTGTCCCCTAGGCTCCTGGTTACACTGCTATGAAGATTATGATGTTGGTTACAGCACCTTTGTGTCCTGCTGGCAGGGCAGCCCTGGGAGGAGAGGACCTCAAGGGGAGCAGGGGCAGCCAGGACCCAAGGTGAGTCCTGATACCCAGCACTACCTCTGGCTTCATTTGCTTCAGACTGTGTCAGATGAATGCTGCAGGAGTGCAGACTCCTCTGTGAGTGCAGCTAGATGTGTCCACACCTCGTCTCCTTAAGCTGAGGATTGTCTACTGCACCAAGCAGAGCCCAAAGAGAGCCTTCAGAACCAACACACTGAGAAGAATGGGGTCACTTATTACTAATTAAATACTGAGATGGGCTTTGCAAATTGAGAGGATAAGGTTGATTGTGCTGAACTGATGTGATTGATGTGTGTGGTCAGCAATGGTCTCTGAAAACAGCCTTGCTGGGCAAAGGTCAGTCCTTGTGCTGGGCTTGTTCTGGCTGCCCAGCCTCCAAACCAGACAGACTGGGACTGCTCTGGGGCAGAGCAGTGTGAGGAGCAAAGCTGAGCAAGAATCACACAAAGCCTTCAGGAACAGCTCTGAGGTGAGCATAGGGAATGGCTAGGTCTGAATGTCCAGACCTTGGGGACTAGAGTGCAAGTGTTCACTGCTCCAGTGATCAATGCAGGACAGAGCCAGCCCAGCCCACTGGGCCTCTTCTTTGGGGGGACATCTGGGAAAGCAGCATCGTTACAAGGGAGTGGTTTTAGGGAAGGAACGAGATTGGATGCAGATCTCAGCCATGGCTTGAGGAACATTTCTCTTTGCTCTCTGGCCACTGTGAATAAAAGCAATGACACCTTCCTTGGGAAGGTGAACCGTGCTTTGCAAAGCACCACCCGCAGCTTTGCTGCCTTCTCCCATGAAAGATACACCAAATCCTTGGACTTAAGGTAGCTGAGGTTACTAGAGATGCCCTCACTGTCCTGACTTCCTCTTGAGTCCTGCAGGTGATTCACTCTGACCTGGGTTGTGCAGTGCAGCCCATGTGGAGAGAGCCACTAATTGCTTTCTCTCCTGATGAATTCCATGTCTTTGGATTTAGGGTGAACCAGGCCCACCCGGACAAGTAGGGCCAGAAGGTCCCAGTGGCCAGCAGGGCTCTCCAGGTTCCCAAGGAATCACGGTTCAGGGTCCTGTGGTATGTGATCTCTTCTACTTCCTGCTTTGGTCACTTGCTCTGTGCAGCTGGAACATGCCTCAGAAACCAGAGTCTGCAGGCAGCCCCCCCATGATCTGTGCATTTCCACCATCCTTACTGACAGCTGAGCAGCTGCACTAGAGAGAGGTGGTGACAATATTCTTCATGCTGCCTAGACCTTGCTCTTAGTCATTCTGACACAAACCTGCTTTTGTCCAGACTCTCCCTAATGTGTCTTAAATGAAAACAGCCCAGTGAAGTGTTCAGGCATTTTTCTTTGCAATCACCACTGTTCCTTGACAAGGAGAGGTGGAGGCTACCGCATGGGGTGGTGGAACCCCTACACACATACTGGGCTTGTAAAATATCCTCTAGCCCCACATTTAGCAGGAACCACCTGGGATGTGGAGCAGCAGGGAGCTCTTTCTCTTGAGGGGTGCTGCAGTGGGTCTAACTGTGGCTTTCTGTTTTAATCCAAGGGACCACCAGGAATTAAAGGAGAGAAAGGAGACACTGGAAGCCCTGGCATGCAGGTAAGGGTAGGCACTAGGCCTTCTCACTGTCTGAGAGTTCTGCCATCTTTCCCACTGAAAGCCATAGAACTGTTGCTGCTGTCTGCTTGGGAACTATCATTTTGGAGAATCACTTTCCCAAGTGATGGCATCAGTGAGTCAGTTGGTGAGACAAACACAGACCTACCTGGAAGCTAGATACCATGGAATTAAAGGTGGGATTGCTCTGTTTAGTGAAGAACTGTTTCTTCTTCCACCTTTTGCTTACGTCCCCTGTAACAAGATGAATTAGGGCAATGATAATCAGATGCCAGCTTAACCCAGCAATTCTGACTTGCAGGGCATTCCTGGCATGCAGGGAGCTCCAGGCAAGGATGGTCTTCAAGGTGCAAAGGTAAAATATCTCCCCTCTGAGTTTTCCTGTGTGGGTGCTTAAAATTCTGCTGTGAGCATACCAGCAGAGACCTGAAACCTCCTAACACACTCAGTGCCATGAGAATGGTCAAAGCCAGGGCAGCTGGGCAAAAACCCCATGGGTCATCTCAGGTTTGGCCAAGCTGGACCAGGTGCTGGCATGGACCAGGTGCCACCCTCCTGGCTTGCTTGGCAGATGCATTTTTTACCCATTCCTAGCAAGTTTCAGTTAAAAATGGCTCAGGGAAAAACCGCCTGGCTGCTTCCCAGGTCTCTTTGAATCTCCTCTTTAATAACTGCTTGGGTTTGGCTTTGCAGGGGGTGAGGGGGCTAGAAGGAACAGCTGGGCCTCCAGGACCTCCTGGACCAAGGGTGAGTACTTGCTTTGAGTGAGCCATATTGAGACCTCTTCCCCAACAAGGGCTTGTGGTTTCTGCTGACCAGCTGTGACCCAGAGGTGTCAGACAAAGCTCTTCTTGGGGTGCAATGGGGAATACCTGGCACATTGAGTAGGTGTCCAATTTCCCTGCCATTGGCAGTGTAAGAAGCAAAACCTTGGTTTCCTCTAGCAAGTTCTGAGGAAGCTTCGACTTTGCAAAGAGATTCTGGTTTTGCTCTGGGACCCTCAGCACAAGAACATGAACCTGTTGGTCCAGAAAAACCACCTAGATAGGTCTGTTTGCACTCTGCTGTACCCAGAGTAGCAGAACCTGTTGATTTGCTTCCATCTCTGCTGATCTGAAGGCACCACAGCCCTTCTGAGCTCTGTAAAACAGTTACACCTCATTTTACAGGGGAAACTGACCCAAATTTGGTTTTAGATGATGAGTGGTGGAGCTAATAGTTACTGATTCTCTCTGCGGAATTCTGAGGAACTAAGATGGAGACACAATAGTTGTGCCGAAGTTAGATATTAATGGGAGCTAAGATTCAGTTCTGCTCATAACTTGGGCTTGCTTATCCTGGGAAGATGTGGAATCAAAAGGCTTGAGCCTCAGCTTTCTAACTAGGGGAAAACTCTGAAGCCTTTAGAACAGGCTCTGAAAGCTGCTCTGGTGCTGCCTTGAAGACTTATTTCATTTTCACTGATCAGAAGAGCTGGTCATTGCTGTTGAGCTGAGACATAATAGCTGGGAAATTACAAAAGAAAGTATTTCTGCTGGTTGTTTTTGGCTTCTTTTTATCTTCTCTTTGTGGGTCCAAAGGGCACAGAAACTTCACAATGAGGAGATGGCCGGAGAAGACACTTTCCACTCTCTGTGCTGCTGTGACTGTTGTAAAGTCTTTGAGATAAACACAGGTCTTGGAGGGAAAACAAAACATCAGCATAGGATTAGGAGGCTGAAGGAAAGGATTCTGCTCTGGGCTTTGCCTAAATCTGAATCTGTAATGAAGGATCTAAAGCCTGTAGGGTAAAAAGACCACACTGCAACTTGCTGGCAAAGCTCAGCTTTGCTGGCTTGATCATAATTCAGACAGTAATAGGAAATTACGTGGACATGACTCATGCATGCTATACTCTTAACACTGGACTTGTGGCTGGACAAGGTACTGATGTAAACCTGAAGGCTACAGTAACCTTGCTTGAGTCCTCTAAACTCAGACTGCTGGTGCCTCTGGAG
Source organism: Picus viridis (assembly GCA_033816785.1). Classification (NCBI taxonomy): domain Eukaryota; kingdom Metazoa; phylum Chordata; class Aves; order Piciformes; family Picidae; genus Picus; species Picus viridis. Next base: position 18,320,562 of record CM066599.1, on the reverse strand, counting down.
CTGTAGGGAGATGTCAGCCTTGAAGAGACAAAGAAGAAAGTTAGGAAGTAACTGGACTTTATCTGTGTCTTCTAATTAATGTCTGCAGGGTTTCCAAGGAGTGGCAGGCTCTCAAGGCAGCAGTGGAGAGAAGGGGCCTCCAGGTGATGTTGGGCCAACAGTAAGTTTCTGCTTTTGAGCGTCAAAGAAGGCCAAAAGAACTGAAAGAACTGAGTGGAAACAAACTGTTCCTTCCCTCAGAGAGCTTTAATTCAAGCTCATCCTTCTTAGGGAGCTGTCTGGATCTGCACAGCCTGTGCTACTGAACTGTGGAGAAACCATTAAACCAACCTCAGCTCCCTTGCTCTCTGTGGAGTCACAAGCTCCACAAAATGCAGCATCCAAAAAATGTCTGGAGTGAGATACTAAATAAAGCCAAGAGAGTCAGAGCTGAGCTGGAGTAAGCAGTGTTGGGCTTGTAGGGGCAGCCTGAGGGCTAGGTGTTGAAGTTATTTCTTCTCAGAAGTTAAAACCTACCTGCTAAGTTGGGAAATCTTTTCTAAGATTGCCTCTGAGGAATTTCTGCATCCCTGTTGATAGTGCTCTGTGTCTCTGCTCTAGACACTGCTTTATGGTTACTTCTATTCTTTCTTTTCCATCCTCATAGGGGCTCCCTGGTCCAAAAGGAGAACGAGGAGAAAAAGTGAGTTTTTGTGGTGCTAGGCAGTGCTGTCTCTGTGTCCTACACCCAAAAGAGGGGATGTGGCGCCCTGCGTTCTGTGATAGTCTTACAAGCATCACTCAAACCTTCCTAGGGTTATATACGTTCATGTACCTACAGCTTGTTTGCTTTCCATGCACCTGCACTGGTGGGCTATAAATACTTCTGCAGCAGCCAAGAGGAGTCCTTCACATCTGGTGTAGTAATTAGGAAGAAATTCCAACTGAAAATCCATTCTTTGCTGGGATGGAAAAACCAAACCCACACAGCTTCACTGAGCTGCTCTGGTTTGATGTCTTGCATAGGAGGGGACTCGCTTGTGATAATCCTCTGGCAAAGCACCGAGGCTTTGAGGTCAGGAGATCCATGCTGTCTTTGAAGGTGACTTTCTTGCAAGAAGAAGTTCTTCTCATCCTGAATTTTGACCAAAAATAAATTCTGTGTTTTTCCAGCAGTCTGAGTCTCATCATCAAGATTGATTTATGTGAATTAGGCTTCAGGCAGGGCTGAGATTCTTTTGTTTCTAGTTAATGCTTAAGAATTACCATTGTTAACAACATTCTCCTTCCATTCCCAGCAGCTTCTCCTACTCTAGACTTTTTATTTTATTCTCCCCATGGGTTAGAAGGGATCTGCCTGATAGAATGGAATGGAATGGAATGGAATGGAATGGAATGGAATGGAATGGAATGGAATGGAATGGAATAGAATAGAATAGAATAGAATAGAATAGAATAGAATAGAATAGAATAGAATAGAATAGAATAGAATAGAATAGACCAGACCAGACCAGACCAGACCAGACCAGACCGGAAGAGACCTTCAAGATCATTGCATCCAACCTATCAATCAATCCAACACCACCTAATCAACTAAACCATGACACCAAGCACCCCATCAAGTCTCCTCCTGAACACCTCCAATGACGGTGACTCCACCACCTCCTTGGGCAGCCCATTGATGATCCACCCAGAGATGCTTATCGAACCATCATTTTTGGAAGTGCACAGCGTGTTAGGGATTTCCACAGGGCCAGTGTTGATTTTTAAGCAGCTTTATTGCCTTTTTTTATCACTTTACTGCAACTTTCCTAAGGCCTCCTCACGTGTGAGTTATTCAGAACACAGCCCTAATCAATATTCATAAAAGATTTGGGCAAAGATAGGATATGGTGATATCTGATCACATGAAATGTTTTCCCCATCACAAAGCATTGAGCTACAGCCTTAACATCTTTTCTGATAAAACTGGAGAGGGAATTTTGCTCTCCCCTCTTTAGCAGCTTCAGTAATTACTGAGATTGGGTCTGAGCTTCTTGATGTGCAGGAGAAAAGCAATTATTGATGTTTCCCAATTTTGATTTTATGGCTTCAGAGCTTGGTGATAAATAAAGCTGCATGCACTTCACAGTAATTAATGTCTCTGAAGCCCAAGCTGACAAAAAGAATGGGCAGAAAATTGGCGAGTGTTGTGGTATTGATCTTTTTGAAAAGATATTAATACTGCCTTGCTTTTTAATTAAAAATAATCTCTCATTTCAGGGGGAGCCACAGTCCTTGGCCACCATTTACCAGGTCGTTAGCCAGGCTTGTGAGAGGATGATTCAAAGTGAGTATAAGCAGCCCGGCTCCCAGTGTGCTCACACCTCTCCATCACTGGTGACAGCATGAAGCTGTAGCGACCCAAGGAGCTCCTCCAAGAGCAGATGTTCCATTGCAGGTTCCAGTGCTGCATTCATTTTACTGAGTGGCATTAGCACAGTAAAACTATTTGGAAAACCCTTTGGCACTTTGCAGAGGCTCCTCTCTTTCTGACATGGGAAAGCTTGAAAGCAATTGGAAAGAAATTACTCTTTTGGTGATTGGTGCAGACTCCCCTAGAGACAAAGCTTGTCTGGAAAAGCTGCTGTGTGCTGTGATGCACAACAAGAAGCAGCAGTTTGCCTGAGGTCAGGCAGCAAAATCATGACTCAGATGCCCATCTTCTGGCTTTCTCACTTTGGACTGACAGCTTCTTAGCACTACCTGATCATTTTAAGCACCTTTTAGGGAACATCCTTTCGTTGTGTCTTTTTTCCTGACTCTCTCAGCCAACCAAACATTCATTTGCTGCCTTGCCTTCTCAGCTCATGTGTTGAAATTTGACTCATTCATTCATGAACACACAAGGAAGCCAGTTCCTCTTTGGGAAGAAAGATTAAAACCAGGACAACCAGGATCACCAGGCCCTCCAGGTCCCCCTGGGAGAAACGGAGAAAGAGGAGAAAGCGGCATCCCTGGACAGCCAGGCAAAGATGGGTATCCTGGAGAAAGAGGTATGGACAAAAGAGTTTGTGAGGGTTTGTTGCTTGGGATTTTGTTGGTTGTTGCTTGCTATTTGGTTTTGGTTGTTTTGTTTTGGTTTTAGCTATATTTTTGCTATTTTAATTAAATGTTTTTTGTGCCTTAGTCAGTACTGCAAAGATAATCCATGACATTATCTCATCTCATCTCATCTCATCGCTTTCCCCCTTCTAGGAAGAGAAACCTAAGTTAGCTCAAATAGTAGGGAGAAGACAGATACAGCTCACTGCTTGTGCAGGCTCTGTTTTAAGAGCAAGGCCAATTTTCCACCGTGTGGAGATTTTTGGGGGGGGTGAATAACTTAATTTTAGGGGGCAGGAGGCTTTTCCTGTAGAAAATCGAAAGAAACAGCACTTGGATGAAGATGGTGGTAGAACAGATCACCTCTGGGAAGAAATGCTGAGTCTTGGAAAACACTGAAGTAAGGCTTGAGGCAGTTGAAGTAGTATTGAAAAAGGAAGGAAGTTTCCGGAGCAGTAGTTTCCCCAACAACAGTAAACAAAATGAATGAATCTCATCTCAGAAAGTGACATCAGTTACTGCTCATGAACTGTGTGCAAGATAGGAATAGGAATTGCCTGGCTTTGCAGACAGTGTTTGTCAGTGGCTCGAGTAATTATCTGTCAAAATAAAGTGACAAACATTGGTTTCATCAGAGTCCCAGCACATTCCAGTAACTAGAGACCTCCTGTTTAACTCCTCACTCTGGCACTGTTAAGCCTTAGATGGCATCTGCAGAGCTTTCAGAATGTCACTGAAAAGGATGTACCAACCTGCAGATGATTCCAGCCTGCTGAGCAAGGAGATGGGAGAAGACAGATCTCACTGAGAAACAACCTGAAGGACACAGCTGATCAAAATATCAGTATCTTTGAGATGTGAATGATGGCATTTTGTCAAAATGCCTCTCTTTCCCTGAGCTATGCTGCTGTCACAGCAGTTTCATGTGCTAACAGCCATCCCAGCTGGCCAGTGTTTGGCTGAGGAGACAGTTCAGCTTTGTGATGGGTCTGATCCATGTGAAGAGCAGGGCAATGGACCTCACACTCAGGCCAGGGCACAAACATTCAGACCAGTGCTCTGAATTTCTATCTGGAAAAATCTCTATTTTCATCCATATCAGGCTGCAAATCAGTGCCAGCTCGAGCTCTGTTGGTCATGGACAAATGGCTGCTCTGGGAAAAGGGGTGGGTGACCAGATAGAAGTCAATAAAAAGGGGTTTTCTCCATGATAACAAGGGTTGTCGCTCTCCTCCAGCATCTAAGAGCCAGGTGGGAAGGCTGCAGGAGCATGAATTCAGGGTGAAATGTAAAGAGCAATGAAGTGAGACTTAGCTCTTCTCTTGGATCAGGTGCTCCAGGGCCCAAAGGAGAAAAAGGGATGGCTGGAGCCAATGAGGAAGGTATCCAAGGACCCAGAGGCAGAACAGGTAGAGTGACTACAACCCTTTTGTATTGAGCCAGTGGGGCCATCTGGAGCTCCACATTCAAAGAATCACAGAAACAATAAGGTTGGAAAAGACCTCCTGGTTGATGGTTTGACTCGATGATCTTAGAGGGGTTTTCCAACCTTAATGATTATTCTTCTCTGATTTCTTCTTCAGGCCCACCAGGAGAAGTCATGCTGGGGAAACCAGGTCCAAAGGGTTCCCCTGGGAGTGCTGGTCCTCAAGGCTTTCCTGGTGTCAGAGGGCAGCCTGGGCAGTCTGGGTATCCAGGGGCTGTGATATCTCCAGATGCTATGGGGCAGGTAGAAGAGGTAAGTTCTGACTACCTCAATACTAAAGTTACTATTTTATAGCTGTTCTCTATGGTTACTCCCCTTATGCTAGGCAGAGACTTTTGTTCATCCTTCAGGCACTGTCAGTCCTGCAGAAGCCTCCTTTGCCAAGCACTCAGGGTGATTCACGTGGACAAAAGCCAGATCAATTGCCTGCTCCTCAGCCATCCTTCATGGATGCACACACAAAATTGCAGCAGTAGTTGAGCAGGTGGAGTGATCACTGAGATACCTTCAGTTCTTAATGTCCTCAGCAATGTCTCCATGGTGGATAGAGAGGAGCTGTTCCTACACACACTTCTCATGGAGGCTCAATTGTGCAAAGTCTGGGCAAGGAAGAAGATCAGTGGCACTGAACAGAAGATTAACAAGGGGAAAGATCTGAGGCTGTGCTGTTCTGTACAGTGCTTTACAGAAATTTCTTTACAGAAATTCTTTAGAATGTGGGGGGAGACACTGGCACAGGTTGCCCAGGGAGGTTGTGAATGCCTCTTCCCTGGAGGTGTGCAAAGGCAGGCTGGATGAGGCCTTGAACAGCCTGGGCTGGTGGGAGGTGTCCCTGCCCTTGGCAGGGGAGTTGGAACTAGGTGATCTCTAAGGTCCCTTCCTACCCAAATTATTCTATGATTCCTTCTCAGTACGTATCACTGATTTATTCCTTAGCTCAGTGGCCTCATCTCCTCTCCACACACAGATTTCATCCCCTGATGGCTGGTGTGCAGCAGCTGAAGATGTCTCTGCCCTGAAAAACTCTGGGAGAAAGCTCCACTGACTCCAGGAGGAGCAGCAACCTGAACACTAACTCTGTCTGTTTTAATGCCCCATCCTTTCTGTATGGACAAGTCAACCAAACACCTAATGCCACCAAAGCACCCTGTGTTCAGATGAGTCATTCATCTGCTCTGCAGCATCGGAGAACCAGTGTTCAAACTCACATTGTGTGTCCCACCCCCATGAGAGAGTCAGAGGTGCAGGCTGACAGCCTTGGAAGGAGAAGGAATCATGTGTTGACCTCTCAGAAATTACAGATCATGTTTGCCCATTTGGCTGCTCGTGATTTATTTTCATCTCTTGTTGTTATTGGTCCCCAGCATAGAGACAAACAGCAACCTCATGCTCAAAGATGCAAATCCTCTGGAGCAAAGCTTCATCCTCTGTTGACAAGGTGATTAAGTCTAGCACCATTCTGACCACCGCTGTTGTGGACAGAATGCTGATGGATTCCCTGGAGGATTGTGATGTACACAAGCACTTCAGTGAGTGTGACAACCCTCCTGTGATGGGACACACCTCACCCTTTAGCCTCCTGCTTTGGGGCTTGGCAGCTGTCAAGCAAAGACTTACATCAGACAGAGCACAGCCATGGACTGAGAGGAGCTGGGGATTAACCTACTGGCCTCTTCCATCTCTCCCTCCTGCAGCCTGAGTAGGTGCTCTGCATTATATCAGGGAGAATATTGAATAGCTCTGGGTCTGACTTTTGTCTGTGTGACACGGAGGTAGTTGTCATGTCACACCTCTTCCCCTTGCTTGAGCCTGCGTCTAATATGTATTACAACAAACCCTGCAGATACAGATAAAAATCCTCCTCCTCTGCAATCCTTGCTTTGGGCTGTGCTTGGTTACACCACTCCTAAACTGCTTCAGAAACAATTGTGACTGGACTGTGATTTAAACCTGGAACAACAAAACATCTCTTTTTTAATTCTTCTTTTCCCATATTTTCCTCTTTTATTTCCCCTCTCCCTCTCCTTCTCCCTCTCCTCTCTCCCTTCTTCTTCCACCTTTCCTCTCCTTTTCTAAAAAAGCAAAATGAAGCAAAGAATCATCAGCAGAGATTTTTTCAAAGAGGTTATGAGGCAAAAGGAAAAGAAAGAGCATCAGACCTTTTCCTGTGTGCTTAGGCAGGATGAGCACTCCCTGCAGCTCCTTGCAGACTGGTGGCTGGTGCTCAGAGGGTGACAGCCAACCTTTGAAAACCTACCAGCAAAGAGATCCACATTTAATAAGTAGACCATCAGCTAAACAGCAGAGTTTGATCTTAAGAAAATCAGGTTGCTTGCAGAAGGAATCCAAACATCATTTCTTCTTGTCATCATGGGAAAACCCTATAGAATTAGGACACTTCGCCAGAATCCCAGAAGGGACCACTGGAGCACATCTAGTCCAAGTCCTCTGCTAGGGCAGGTTTGATTTGACCGTGTCAGACTTGTCTGGGAGCCACCCTACAACACGGGTCACATCAAAATGCAATTACTGCATCCTGTAAGTATTTAACATAGTCCTTGGCTTAATGGATGCTCATTGTCTAGGAACACCCAAGAACTAATGTTTTCAGTCTGACACAATTTCCCTGTGGATTAGGTAGGAAAATGCATAGAAACATGCTGGTAGCAGGAACATTTCTGTTCACTTTGGAGCTTTCCAGAGCTGCTTTGACATATAAAATTGATGTTTTTCTAGCTTAGATGAAGTGTTGCCACAAAGCTCCAGCCAGAAGGAAAAGGAGAGGTAGAGGAGCTGAAGGACACAGAACACTGGGAGGGTGGTGTTTGGAAAAGATGCACTGGTGGGACAGACACAGAGGTGTTTTGGGGTTGTAGATGTCTCTGTGTATACAAATCAAAGAGCTTTTGGTCTGTGTTTTCCCTATTCTCTGAAAAATGAAGATGCTCCAAAGACAAACCTACCAAACTTGGTGAAGCTGTGTTCAGAATGGTTCTGCATTTAGCACTGGGTATCAAATCCAGCCTGGTAGGGACAGAGCAGTGGGCTGGAAAAGCAAGGAGGGAGAAGAGGTCTCCTGCCCACAGAAAACAGTGTGTCCTGAAACCAGCAAACACAGCCTGGGAAGGTGAGAAGCTCAGGGGGACCATCTGCATTTCACGGTAATTCTGCTTCCTCCGATTTACACCAGTGCAGCCAGTTCTGAACTTGCTGTTCTGCCTGTTCCAATCTAGGTCCTGCAGCTGGCTTCAGACAGAGCTGCTTCAGTTTCCTGTATCAACTCTTTTTGGAAGTTACTGACATCACCTCACTGCCTGCCTTTGGGACTTGGTTTGTTTGGTAGCATTTCAAGTGATGTTTGCTTTGTCTGGTGGTTTCAGATACAAGGTGAAGGGTCAGGCTTTAACAAAACTGGGCCCCTGAAGGGCAATTTATTAGGAGACAGACAACCTACACTAACAACTTCTCCATTTATATCACTAAGCCTCATCCCATGAGTGCTTTCATTTACCTGAAATCATGAGTATTTAGTCCACCTGCTGTGACAGAGCATATGTGCTAGGGCTTTGTAACCCAGCTCCTGGAAGCCAAGGACCATTTCTGCTGGGAGATTTTAGCCACTGAGAGTGTCCTAATGCAGCAACGAATGTTGCTTGCTATTAAACAGCAAAAAGAGAAGATTTCAACAGTTGGGTGTGCAGGGAGCTTGGGAGACCCTGCCCAGCCCAAATTGTTAGTGAGGATCCAAGAACTGGAGCATATCTGCTCTGAGGACAGGCTGAGGGAGCTGGGGGTATTCAGCCTGAAGAAGACTCTGGGGGGAACCTTAGAGCTGCCTTCCAGTACCTGAAGGGATCCTGCAGGAAGGCTGCAAAGGGACTTTTTGCAAAGGTGTCTAGAGACAGGACGGGGGGGAATGGTTTGAAGCTGAGGCAGAGCAGGGTTAGCATGGAGCTGAAGAAGAAGTTCTTCAGTAGGAGGTTGGTGAGACTCTGGAATAGGCTGTCCAGGAAGGCTGTGGCTGCCTCCTGCCTGGGGCTATTCAAGGCCAGACTGATAATATATCTTGTGTGCCCTATGGCTGGGAAGAAGACCTGCACAAAGGGAGCACTGGGAACCAGGAGAAAAAGGATGTAGGGAAAACCAGGAAAATGGTGGTAGTTGAGGCTATTACTCTCAGGGTTTTATGCCTTTGGTCTTCTTCCATTCCTGGAGTTGTACTGGTGGGGAAACATGAAACATCATGATGAGGACACAATCTCTCCTTGACAAGTAAACCAGATCAGCATCTGTGTCTGCTTTTTGTGATGTCTTTGGGGTGTCCCAGCTTATTTGTGCACTCCCAGATCCAGCTGATTTGCTGTGAGCCTCTCCCAAAGCAGTTTTAGAGCCCCTGCTGTATCCCAGTCTTGCTTCCTCACCCCTCTTCTATTGTCAGCTTGCTTAGCCAAGTCCTAGGAATGAGTTCTGAGCTGAGAACACTGCAAATGTTAGCAGCCTGGCTGCATGCATTTTCCTGGAGTCTTTCATATGCTAAAACCTTCTCTCTTTGTGTTTCATGGGTTTGGAATTGCAGAATCATTCATTATTCTACAGTTATATTCTAGTCCTTGTCCCAGTTTTATTCCAGTTTCTGTTCATTGAATCCTCCTTACAACCTCCAGGGTGGAATAACCTAGCTAAGAAAGAGCAGCAGGCCTTGACTCCTCCTTTCCCCCCTTAGATTTTATGAGGAGGCACATCAGAAGCAGAGAGTAAGACTTTAGTTGAACTTCAAACTGGAGAACTCCCAATGCCATTGGAGAAGAAAGGGAGTTGCTGCTGTATGGAAGATGTTCTGGTGCTAGCAAAACAAGGCTGCCCCTGACCTGCGTCCCCCAAGTTTCTCCCCACACACCAGTAACACCTTTGCAACTGGTTTCAGCTGTCACTCCTCATCTTGTCCTGGCACACCCTCTGATCCTGCGGTCCTGGTGACCCCTCAAGGACACAACCAGGTGCAGAGCACTCCTAATCATGCCTATGTTTTGGATGTGCTAATGGAGCAGGTGCACAGTGCTCTTTCCTTCTCCTCCTCCACGGCAGGGTGGCTCTGCCAGGGGCTGTACCCTGGCTTCATGTCCTTGCTCGGTTCTTGTCATGATGCCACATTCCCCTTGAGATGCTGCAGGTCACACTGTGCACTGGCAACATCTTTTTACAGAAAAGGAGAAGATTTGAGATGGTCCCTTTGGTGTGAACAAAGCACAACCTATGCATGCCCCTACTGAATTTCCCAATATGCCATCGTCAATATTTGGCTTTTAAATGTGTCCTCAGACCTCCTGCTACCCCCAAACCATTCCATTTTCCTAGAGACCTCTTGCTGTACAGTCGGGGAAAAAAACACCTGGAAAATGCAGGTGGTTTTAGTGCCCAAAATGTGCATGCACAACCTGCTGCAGTGCCCCTGGGGCTGGGAGAAGGAGGAGGAAGCTGCAGTGGGAGCTCTGAACAGCCAGCATGGGCACTGCTGTGATCTGGCAATATGATGCTCCTGACCCAGCAATGCCCAGGGTCAAAAATATTTCCATCTTCATGATTATTTTATCAGCGAACTGGGAATGTGAAAAGGCACTGGAGAGGGTTCAGGCCACCTCCGTGAACCCAGCCTGTCCTCAGCACAGACCATAACCCAGCCCTGCCAATCCCCTCTGTGACAAGCAGCCTGGGCTGCAGACTGCAGCTGTGTTGTACATCTATGCACTAGACCTTGAAGATGTTTGGCTTTGTTTTCCTTTCCTTGCCATAAGCAAACTCACTGACTGTGAAAAGGGATAAATTAGCATCTCTGAAGACTGAGTATCTCTTTATTCTGAAAACAAGCAAAGAGGAGCAGCAGCTTGGGTTCCCTCATCCTCCCTCCCTGTGTTGTGCCAGCACGGCTCTTTATGGAACTGGAGAGGAACCACCCCCCCTGCACCAGTACCACCCACTGGGCTGGACTTCTGGACACAGGAAGTACACCACGTAGCAGAGGGCACCCAGCCCAAGCCACCACACTTTGTGTCCTGTTTGGGTTTCCCCACATATTGACACCTCCCCTTATTTTCCTGCCCTGGATTTCTGCTGTGGCTTCCCCATGTCCTTTTTATGCCATCCTGGATTTCTGCTGTGGCTTCCCCACTTCTAAGCATCTTCTTCATATACAGCAATGGTTTTAGAGCTCAGGATGACCTTCAGCAGCCATAACTTGGAACTAGGGAATTTCCTTTAAAGTGCTAAACACTAAATTGCTCCCAGCACAGTCCAAATCTTAACCCCAAATCCTCCCTTCATTAGCATGTTTCACCCTCAGATGTGGCCCCATGGCTTCTGAAGTGGCCAAACTGAAACCTCTCAATAGACAGACCATGACTGCCATGCCAGTGATCGCTGCTGGTTCCTTTGGGGCTGAGCTACCCCAAGCACTTCTTTCAGCCCTTCCAGTCTGTCCATCTTTACCAGCTGACCACAGACCACACCCTGCACAGGTATCCCAAACCTGCACCTTTATTTAGAAAATGACTCACACAGGGACACATGGCCCTGAACCACTTCAGCATTTGTCTGGGCAGGGCACACTGAGACCTCTGAAGACAACTGGAGCTAACTGCTTTGTAGATGTGAAGCCTCTTCTTGTGCTGCTCTAGGGAACAAGAGCACTGCTGAGGAGATGCCAATGAGTGCCACCATGCTATGTACAGACTTTAATAAGAACATTTTTTCCCCTAAATTAGATGGAGGAGATGAAAATGACTTGGCAAAATGATATGACCTTGGAAAGTATTCCTGGAAAGTATTCCCAGGAAGCTCTGGAGCAACTCAAGTGCAGACACACAGTGAATTTTTCAAAGGGCTGCCTCCATTCCTCTGCTCCTGTCCTCTCCTTCCAGGTGAACTAAAATCCATAGAGTGGGATATACTTTTTTCCTTCAGGACTTATATTCAGATCATTCCTGCCAACCATGGTGGAAGGAAGAGACCAACAGTTCCCAGCAAACACACAATGATGAACATCCAGAGGAAGATCCTGTCAATGACCATCGCAACGTACTTCCAGTCTTCCTTCACCTGGGAACACAGAGATCAAAGGCTGGTTATTGATATTGAATTGAGAGTCAAGCTTATGAGGACTATTGGTGCTGCATCCCAAACCAGGATATTTTCATTTCAATCCAGAAGTAGGAGAGGAAGGTGTCACTTACTTTTAGTGGTCCAAGATGAAGACAAAGGTGTATATAAATCTCTGACGTGGGAGACAGATTCCCAGTCTGTGTGGATGTGAGTACAGGTGGAGTTCACACCTCCCCAGGGATATACCCCCTGAATAATTAAGCTCCTCTGCACACTCACTATCCCATTTTCCATGAGCTGTAACTGGATGTGTACATGAGGCTGCAATTTGAGCTGGGGGAGGGTGGGGAGAAAGAAATTACTCCTCTCCCTGTGCTTGTTAAGATATTTGCTTACAGATTAATAAAGCCAAGCTCTTTTCTGTGAAGAGATTTACAGCTTTGGGTCAGTCAGGAGTGAAAACGAACCAGCAAATAAAAGAAATTGTCTTGCTCACCCTGTTTTTCCCCTAGTCTTGTCCTTCTGTGAGAGGATTTTCCAGCAATTCCTCTCTGGGCCCAGTATTAATTACTTCCATCAGACATGAGTTGTAAATGGTTATTTCATTAAGTAAGAAACCATATACTTAGGAAAACCTCTTTTATTTCACTGCTGCTATTAATTCCTTTCCCAGGAAGAGGACTGATCAGATGGGAAATTTTTATTTGATATGGCTACACCATTATAATTTCCTACAATACACCACTTGGTGATTAATAGCCCTGGGGGGCTGAAATTTGGCACAATGCCTCGCTCTGCAGGGAAAACAGCCCAGCAGCAGCAAGCTCAAACCTCTCTGGTGGCCGTGATTGCAGCGAGCCAGGAGTGGAGGGGTAAGGAGAAAGGGACTGTGCCATGCTGGGGCTGCTTGAGTACTCACCAACCTGTGACCCTGAGCAGCCAGGTAGGTTGGGCTGGGTCACCAGTGAAAAGCACAGTCCAACAATAATCTATCACTAACCACAGAATCCCAGCATGGAGGGGGTAGGCACTGAGTTGCTAGAGCATGTCCAGAGAAGAGGAATGAAGCTGGTGAAGGATCTAGAGAACAACTTTTATGAGGAGCAGCTGAAGGAACTGGGGTTGTTTATTCTAGAGAAAAGGCGGCTTGAGAAGACCTCATTGCTCTTTACAGCTCCCTGAGAGAAGGTTGGAGTGAGGTGGGGGTTGGTTGCTTCTTCTCCTATATCAGGTATTAGAAAGAGAGGAAATGGCCTGAAATTGTCCCAGGGGAGGGTTTAGGTTGGAGATTAGGAACAATTTCTTTCCTGCAGGAGTGATCAGGCACTGGAACAGGCTGCCTGGAGAGGTGGTAGAGTCCCCATCCCTGGAGGTGTTCAAGAAACCTGTGGCCTGGGCACCTGGGGACATGGTTTGGTGGCCATGGTGATCTCAGGTTGACAATTGGATTAGATGATTTTAGAGGTCTTTTCCAACCCAAACAATTCCATGTTTCTATGATTATCTAGTGGCAGGATAAACTTTGTCTGAGTACTTGTGCTAGCAAGTGCTTATGTGAAACGAAACTAGATGAGTTTCTCTTTGAGAAAAGAAGGAAGGAATGGGAGAAAAGGAACAACTTGAAAAGTTCACCAGGAATTTGCTTTCAAACCTGATGCCTTATGCATAAATATTCAACCCATCTCCAAAAGGATGGATGGAAGTACATCAGATATTTGCAAAATCAATACCCAGCTTTAGCCTGAGAGCACAAAGGATGAAATTGGGAATTATGGAGAGACAATGAAAAGAAAAGAGGAGGAGGAAAAGAGAGCTATCTGGATTTCCCCCTTTTGTTCCATTTTCTGGCTGTAGCATTTCCCTAGGGCCCAGCACCTCACGTGGAGCAGGATCCACAGAGGCCTCTTTGGCAACCTGTCTGCAGCTGTCAGCATCTGGCACCCTGTGTCCTGAGCTGTGTTTTGATTAGCTTTTAAGAAGCTCAATCAAACCTGGTTTTGGGAAAGAATCAGGGCCTGGAGCCACCTCACTCCCCCACCCACAAATTCCTGAAAAATGAAGGAATATGCAGCTTCTCCCTGTCCCAGCTGCTTGTAGGTCTGGGCAGTGGGAGCAGAACATCCTACCCCAGTGTACGAGTGGAGGTTTGAGGCACCTCTGCGATATCTGATCCCCAAGACCCAGAGCCTGCAACACAGATTAGAGCATTCTCAGGAGGTTTTATTGTCCTTTGTTAAAAATAAACTGCTGGATTATCCTGTGGTTCCCCTCCCCAGCTACACTCCCTCCCATTTAATGTTTAAACTATCTTTGAAGCCTTCGTATTAGAGTAGTCTGAAGATGCACACAGGCATGAGGTCAGTAAGGCTTTCCAGATGGAGCTGCTGGTGTCTGTTTGTTTTGGCTGGTGTGTGATGTGCAACTTGTGTTGCTTTTCAGTCTGTAATTAATTGCTAATAGCATTTCTACCATGCATTGGGACAATCTCCTCTTGCATTTCCCCCCAGTGTCCCACTCTGCTTCTATTGTTGCAGATATCTTTTTGTAACAAGCCACTGCCTCTTGCATTTCCCATTTTCTCTTTGCTGGAGCACTTAATTAAAGGAGCTATTTACTTTTAATTTAGAAGCACTGCCCCTCTGGCAATGGTGCTTTAGGGGGAAAAAGACGACGGCAAAAAACTTCAGAAAAGCTCTGTGCTGGTTCTGGGAAGGTCTCTGAAAGTATTACTCAAGAGACAGAGAGCTGTGTTTCAGGGGCTGCAGCTGCAGCTGGGGTGCCTGCTGACAGGCTGGTTGAACGCATCCATGAAGAGATGCCACCATTTGAGTTCAAGATGAAAGCACATTTCTGAAGCACTGATACTTTGTCCCAAATAAATTCTCATTTTATTAGGTCAGTTCTGCTCCTTGGAGTGAATTTCAATTCCAGATGATCAAATGTCCTTTTTCTTTGTCGTTTCCACCTGGAGAAACGAAAGGCTTTCCCTCTTGCGCGACTGGACTAGATGATACCTGCCAACCCAACCCATTCTCTGATTCTAGGCATTATTTGGATTCAGAAAAAGAAAATATTATCTCACATTTGGCATCTGAGGTTTTTTTATTCCCCTAAATCTGAAAACCTCATTTCTGCCATGCCAACCGCAACTGCTGTGCTAGAGCAGAAAAGGGCCTGCACAGCCTGATGTGTTGGTGGCCATGGGGTGACCCTTCTCTGCCCATTGCTGGGTGATTTCCTGATTCCTTTACTTGAAGGCTAGGCTGGCAGGAGCTCTGCCCAGAACCCTCAAAGCTGCTTCTTTTCTTCTGCTTTTGATCTTTAGTGCTAGAAATAGCTTTCTCCTCAGGATAATCACTGTGTTTCAAGAGGGGGGAGAGGAGTGGAAGATACAAGAAGAAAATTTGTGGCTTCTGAAGATTGTTTTTATTTTAAAGAAAGTTACAGTCATCTGTTAAAAGGAAAGAACCCAAGATATCCATTGACTCAGTTCTTGGTGATATCAACAAGCTCAGCAGAAAGAGAATCCGTTGGAATGGGAAGTGTAATTGGTGTGATATTCTTTCATTTGCACCATGGGCAGCCAAATTCCATGGACTGACTCGTGACTGTTGCTGGAGCAGAGTTTAATTCCCCCAGTTTAATGTGCTTGTGAAGTGCTTCATCCCAGCAAAGAATGCTGGACTGTCAGCTAATGGAGATGGGGTTCACAGCCCAGCTCTGCTACAGATTTGCTCTGTGACCTTGAACAAGTTGCCTCCTATTTCGGCTGTCACTCCTCAACACAAGGAGTAAGCAGCTACTTCCTCAGAAGGGCTGTAGGGAAGCCAAATACATTACAGAGACCTCTTCAACTACAGTACCCAAGGAGTCTATAAATGGGCAGCAGCACTCAATCTTGTGTTGCTGCTGCTAAGTACTCAGTGCTGTGAAAAATGCAAATATAAAGACACTCTTCATGCCCAGGAACACTTGCATAAAATCACTGTGACTTGCACTGACTCCAAATCATACTGTACAATACAATACAATACACCAGGTTGGAAGAGACCTCCAAGATCATCGCGTCCAACCCATCAAACAGTCCAACCCACCCAACAACTAGACCATACAGCCAAGCACCCCAGCAAGTCTTCTCCTGAACACCTCCAGTGAAGGTGATTCCACCACCTCCACGGGTAGCCGATTCCAATGGCCAATCACTCTCTCCGTGTAGAACTTCTTCCTAACATCCAGCCTAAACCTGCCCTGGCGCAGCCTGAGACTGTGTCCTCTTGTTCTGGTGCTGGCTGCCTGGGAGAAGAGGCCAACCTCTGCCTGGCTACAACCTCCCTTCAGGCAGTTGTAGAGAGCAATAAGGTCACCCCTCAGTCTCCTTTTCTCCAGGCTAAGCAACCCCAGCTCCCTCAGCCTTTCCTCATAGGGCTTGTGTTCCAAACCCCTCACCAGCTTTGTTGCCCTTCTCTGGACACATTCCAGCAAGTCAACATCCTTCCTAAACTGAGGGGCCCAGAACTGGACACAGTACTCAAGGTGTGGCCTAACCAGTGCAGTGTACAGGGGCACAATGACCTCCCTGCTCCTGCTGGCCACACTGTTCCTGATGCAAGCCAGGATGCCATTGGCCTTCTTGGCTGCCTGGGCACACTGCAGGCTCATGTTCAGCCTACAATCAACAAGTACCCTTGTAAGCACAGCTGAAAAACTGCCTTTTGCTGAGGGATCCCTCCAGGAAAAGCGAGCTAAGATTTTTCTTCACTGAGAACACTCACTTCAGGTCATCTCGTGGCTTCCTTCATTATGACCCTAATTATCCAGCACAGCCCACCCCTAGTATTGCAGGGGAAGAGCTACACGAGGTGTGAAAGGGATGTGGCATTTTTATCTGCATAAGCACCTCCACTAGAAGAAATTCTACCATCCTCCCTTTTCCTCCTCTTTTTGTACCTGTATTTACCCCTTCAGAAGTGTGACCTGTGTCTGCACACCCACTTCTGCACAGAGCCAACTGCTGCACTGCAAGGCCACTAATGAGCAGCCAGGAACACAGAGCTAAAGATACCTCGAAGCATCCCCAGGCGTCCCACAGCCACAACCTATTTTAGGACCTTCCTAGGCTCACTAGGCAGAGTTAAAGCTTACCAAAAACACAGAGTGTGAATCACCCGACTGCCAGAGGCTTCTTTGCAAAGAATGGCTGCTACATTCCCACCAGATGACTGCTTTATGGGGTCTCTTTCACAGTCTTAGTTGCTTCCTTCCTACTTAACAACTTCTATTTTCTGATGGAGAATCCTATTCTTCTGGAGCAGCCCTGAGCACGGTGCTTGTACCTCTGCAGGGAAGTGATCATCCTTCTGTACCTGGAATTGGTGAGGCTGCATCTCAAATACTGGCTTCAGTTTTGGGCTATTTACTCCAAGAAGGACAGTGAGGTGCTGGAGAAGGGCCAAAGAAGGGCAACCAAGCTGGGGAAGTGTCTGGAGAACAGAGCTTGTGAGGAGCTGCTGAGGGACCTGGAGGTGTTTAGTCTGGATTGAAAAGGAGGCTGTGGGGAGACCTTCTGGCTCTCTACAGCTCCCTGAAAGGAGGCTGGAGCCAGGTGGGGGCTGGTTTCTTCTCCCAAGGAACAAATTACAGGACTAGAGGAAATGGCCTCAAGTTGCTCCAGGGGAGGTTCAGGTTGCACATGAGGAACAATTTCTTTCCCCAAAGAGATGTCAAGCCTGGTTGTGACACACCCAGGGCCCACACGCTTGCCCAGACTGCAAAGACAAACTCCCCAGCCTTTAGTGGCCAACTTGTTCAAAAGCCACACTACCAGGTGTGGCTGAGCCTACAACACCAAGCTTAGGACAACCCTCATGTTTGGTGGGGCTTCCTTAGCAGGTGATGTTTGACTTACCCAAGGAGAGCGGGGCAGGCAGCTTACTCACCGAGAAATCCGCGTCCTCCGCCCGCAGGTGGTCAGCGATGTAGTGCACCCCCTCCACTGCCAGCTTCAGGGCTGGGGACATCAACACCAGGTGCTGCTCTTTGCTGCTGTGAGCCTTTCTCCCCAGAGCTGCTGGGCCAGCTGCCTCACTCTTTTTGCACTTGCACTTGCACTGTGGGGGCTTGTGCTGGGGCTGCTCCTCATTGAGGTGGCACCTCTGGGACGCTGGGGAGCCGGAGGATTGGCCATTGGTCTGGGAGGAGTCTTCCTGCAGGTAGCAATACTGGATACTCCGGGACCTGCAGCGGATGCTCCCCTCCTCTGCCTTGTTGGGTCTGTACATCTGCTGAACGCTTAGTGATCTACCTTTCAAGGTGGAAGTGGTCTGGGAGTCCCTCAGGGGAGGGCATGAGGGTTGTGGAGAGGAGCAGGTCACTTGCACAGGCTCTGGGTGCAGCACAGTATACTGCCCAGAAGGGGACTTGCAGATAGGCTGAGGTTTGGTAGGCTCCTCAAGGTGGGCACAGAAGGAAGAGGTGGGTGATGGTTCATTACTCTGGGAGCTGGGGGAAGATGAGGTAGTGAAGTTGGGGTCCACATCGATCTCAGACCAAAGCCTTGGTGTGTTGGATATTTTGTGCATGGATTCAATAAGCTTCTTGCAGTTGTCTTTCACTGTGGAGGGACGTTTCATGAAGAGCAGGCGTGGGACTATGTCAAGGAAGATCCTCCTCACCCAGTCAGGCATCGTGTGCGTGCGTGGGGAGCGATGGTGCACGTTGAGCACAAAGACAGTGATGATGATAGACAAGGTAACAAAGATCATGGTGAAGAGAAGGTACTCTCCAATCAGAGGGATGACCAAGGAGGTAGAGGGGATGATCTCTGTGATGAGTAGCAGGAACACAGTGAGGGACAGCAGCACAGAGATGCACAAGGTGATCTTCTCTCCACACTCAGAGGGCAAGTAGAAGACCAGAACGGTCAGACAGGAGATCAGCAGGCAAGGGATGATCAGGTTGATTGTGTAGAACAGTGGCAGCCTCCGGATAATGAAGGAGTAAGTTATGTCAGGGTAGATCTCTGTGCAGCATTCATATTTCTTGCTGTTGTAATTGCCCACAGCATTGATGATGACCCATTCCCCACTCTCCCAGTAGTCCAGCTGGTCCACATGACTGTGCATGCTCACCAGGTCTATCTTGGCTTTGTCGTAAGTCCAGGAGCCAAACTTCATTGTGCAGTTTTGCTGGTCAAAGGGGAAGAAGGTAACATCGATGCTACAAGAGCTTTTATAGATAGCAGGTGGCATCCATTTAATTCTCCCATCATAGAAGAGGTGAGCCTTGGTCAGGTGAGTGACTGCAAAGTCACCATCAGCACTGGGGAGAGACAGATTGAAAAACAAGACTAAGACTTCTCTGAGACACCTCAACTGTGTTAAAGAAACAGGATGTTTAGTGTCTGGCTCCCAAAACTGCACTTGGAGCACCAAGAAATGCAAGATGCATGGCATGTACCAGCACTGGGGCCATCCACTCTGCTCAGTGGGTTTTGAATGCTGTTGGCAAGCACTGGATTTGCATGCAAAGGTCAGCCCTCACCTTGCATAAGTCAAGTCCTTGAGCTGAACGTACACAAGATTTCCTCAAAAGCAACCCATAAGTGCCCTGGGAAGGGGTTGAGTTTGCTTTGGAGTAGTGGGAGGAACCACTACCAGGTGTGGGCTTTGTAGAATTAATTGTGATAGCAGTGTTGAGCACTCCTTTAACTTCTTCCATCTAAACCAGCAAAAGCATGCAGTGAGGAGGACATGTGGTCTGAGACAAACTCCAAGTTTGGGGCCAACTCCACAGCTACCTTCTCTGCAACATGTAAGGTTGAAACCCCAAAGTTAAAGAAGCAGATGGAGTCTGTTTGTGGAGCAATGACCTCAAAATTAGCTACAGGAAAAGAGGAAAGAGCATCCAAAGAGAAGGGGAGAGCAGGGGACCATCTCACACCCCCAGCTTGAGCTGCTGCAGAGCCGAGGGATGCAGAGAGAGAAGCCTGTGTGTGATGCTGAGTCACAAGGCTGCTAACGAAAGGGGAGCTGAGCAGGGGAGGGAGAGCTTCTGCTGAACACTTGAGATGAATTATTCAGGCTGATATAGACAGAAAGCTCTCTGCTCCTGCCCAACCCTCCCAGCTGGAGCGGATCCAGCCTGCAGCCACTTTCCCAGCAATGGGCAAACTCCCCTGGTCCTGCTCTGCTGCTTCAGTGCCCAGATGTGTCCTGACAGCAGCGGTACAGTGACAGTGTACATGGGGTCACACCTCTCCTCCTCCTCACCAGCAGCAAGATAAACAGCTCAAGGATGATCCAGTGGAGCCCCTTGAGCTGCTTAAAGAAGAGGAACTTTAGGAGATTATCCACTAATTTGTATGCAAAGGGGGGGGGGGGGGGGGATAGACATTGTAATATTTTTGTCTTGCCCTCAGTCCATGACCTCACTGGCTTCCAGTTCTTCCTCATCAGTCTGTGACCACACAGGCTTCCAACAGGGCTGGTGTAATATTGCTCATCTGGGGCAAATAGGGGCAGGATATGTCCCTCAGTGAGCTATCTTGGCTTACAAAGTATCTGGACAGCAGTGGCCCATGGCCCCAGGCTCACAGCCAAGATCTTTATGTTTTAAGACAATTTACCAGGTTGATTGTGAGCTGGGGGAAAAACAAACCTCAGAATTGTGGTGGCAAACCAGGATTTTACTAAACTCTGCTTTATTGCCCTAATGGAAAACCTTTACTCTTTCTGGCAGGTTTGGGGGAAAAACAAACACAAAAGCACCCAGTACTTTTTGACCCCTGAACTGGACTTTGCTAAAGCTTTAAACTGTCTTATTTTCTTTCTTCTTTTTATTTTCAAACGAGAAAGCTAAAAATACCTAGAAACCCAGACTGCTGTCTCAAAGGGGTGAGGACAAAACCACCGATGATGCAA
>CM066599.1:17620000-17695000 GCA_033816785.1 Picus viridis | reverse complement strand
TGGGATGCAAGGCTATGGGGCTGTGCTAGCCAGGCTAATACAGGACTATGGGATGCAGATTGCAAGGATACAGGGGTGAGGGAGCCGGGATACAAGGATGGGGTGCTGTAGGATGCAGGGATAGTGTGTATGGTGATGGGGATGCAAAGTATGGTGATGTGGGATGCCAGCTGTAGGGATATGGGATGAAGGGGTTGCAGCTGCAGGTCTGTGGGGACATGGGCTTTAAGGATGCAGAGATGGGATCAAGGATTGCGGAGTGCAATGCTACAGGGCTGTAGGATATGGTGGGATGTGGGAATATGAGACTGTGGGTTGTGGGATATGAGGATACAGAGCTGCTTGTACACCAAATGCCAGGAAACAGGGCTGTGGGATGCAGAGGTGCAGGGCTGTGGAGTGCACAGCTGCAGGGATGCAGGATATGGGAAGAGAGGGCTGCAGGATGCGGGATACACGACTGTAGGATGCGGGATGTGGGAACACGGGAAGCAGGATATGGGTAGAAGAAGTTGCAGGATGCGGGACAACGGGAAGCAGGATATGACTGGATGGGGCAGCAGGATGCAGAGACACAGGGATGCGGGATGTGGGGACTGGGATTTGGAATACAGGGCTGCAGGGACTTGGGATTCAGGATAGGACTCTGTGGGCTGCGGGATTTGGGGATGGACAGTTGGGGCTGTGGATGCAGGATGCAGGGAAGCAGCGCAGCAGGGACTGGGCTGTGCCAAGGGGCAGCAGGAGGCAGAATTCCCAGCCCTGGCCGAGGACTTCTCCTGGCCCCACTGGGCTCTGAGCCCCGCTTCTCCTGCTGGACCAAAGCACTGGGCACAGCCTGAGCCTGCTGCTGGGGCACAGGGACAGCCCTACATGGTCTCCCACTCCCTGACCCTTCACCATCTCAACACTGGGACACCTCTGTGCCACTGAGTTCTTCCCAGCCCAGAGGCTCCCTCTCCCCGGGCATCCCTGCCTCCTGTCCATCCCCAGGCGGCCGAGCTGGTGTCACAGAGCTTTGCTCTCCCCTTGCAGGCCAGTCGTGGAAGGCGCTGAGCGCCAGCGACAAGCGTCCCTTCGTGGAAGAGGCAGAGCGGCTGCGGATCCAGCACCTCCAGGATCACCCCAACTACAAGTACCGCCCGAGGAGAAAGAAGCAAGCCAAGAAAATCAAGAGGATGGAACCCAATATCCTCCTGCATAACCTTTCCCAGCCTTGCAGTGACAACTTCAGCATGAGTCACCATGGCGGCAGCCAGCCGGGCCACCCCCAGCCTCCCCCACTTAACCACTTCAGAGAACTCCACTCCATGGGGTCGGATATTGAAAACTATGGCTTGCCAACTCCTGAGATGTCTCCCTTGGATGTCTTGGAACAGACCGAGCCGGCGTTTTTCCCCCTCACATGCAGGATGACTGCAGCATGATGCCCTTTCGTGGCTACCACCACCATCACCAGATGGAGTTTCCCCAGGAGAAGTGCATGGGGCGGGACGTGGCCGTGCCCTATGCTCAGACCCCCTCACACTTGGCCGACGCCATGAGGACTCCCCATCCCTCCAGCATATACTACAACCAGATGTGCTCAGGAACTCAGAATGGGCTTTCTGCCCACCTGGGCCAGCTCTCACCCCCGCCTGAAGCCCACCACATGGAGAGCGTGGATCACTTGAACCAAACCGAGCTGTGGACAGACGTTGACCGCAACGAGTTTGACCAATATTTGAACATGAGCAGGACTCGTCCCGACGCCTCGGGACTCCCTTACCATGTCTCCCTGTCCAAAGTGACTCCTAGGAGCATCTCCTGTGAGGAGAGCAGCTTGATATCAGCCCTGTCCGATGCCAGCAGCGCTGTTTACTATAGCCCCTGCATCACCGGTTAGCTCGGTGCCACCACCCAGTGCCCTCACGTGGGAGAGCCCCAGCTCTCCTCTCCCAACAAAAAGCCATCCTCCTTTAATCACAAGCTCCATAATATTTAGAGTATCTCATTAAATGCCTTGCTTGCTTTCTCTGTTTGGTTTTGTTTGTTTGTTTTCTTTTGAAGGTTTCTGGGGGGTTGCCTCTGCGGAGCCCCACGCTGAACTCACTGATACGCCACATAACTATGTAACACAGATGATAGTCGCCTTGTCCCAGCGCTTCCCTGCCCTCCAGCCCTTGGCAGGGTCTACCCAGAACTCCCACCACCTCCACGGGGCATTTCCAAGCCAATCCCAGTAAATCCTGCCTGAAACAACTGCTTCCACGATGAGCCAAAAGCGAGCTCCCCCCCCGCCCCAGTATCTCAAACCCAAGGGCAGGAGAACTCGTGGGGAGAGGAGTGGAACAAGGAAACCCAACCTTTGCAGAAGACTTTGCCGGGGCCATGGAAGCGTTGGTGCCTGTTGGGGTGGGCTTTAGGACAGATTTTTTACTGTATTCTCAGCAATATATTTTAATTGGGCATCAAAAGTATATTTTTACTAAGCATTTTTATATATAAAATGGTATTTAATGTCTTTTGGGTTTGGTGGTTTGGTTTTATTGGACTTTTTAAGGAGAAAATCAAGGGATAGCCATGAGATCTAAAGCATTTATGTAGCAAAAAAAGAAGAAAAGGGGGGGGAAGGGGAGGGGGAGAAAATGGAGAGGGGGAAAAATGGGGAGGGAAAATATAAAATGGGGAAGGAAAACAAAATGGGGAAGGAAAAAACAAGGATGGAAAAACAGCAATGGGGAGGGGAAAATAATGGGGAGGAAAATAATGGGGAGAGGAAAAATGGGGAGAGGAAAAATGGGGAGAAAAAAATGGGGAGGGAGCTAAAAGGGGGAGTGGAAGAAAAAAGGGGGGGAAAAAGGGGGGAAAAAAGAGGCATTTTGTGCAAAAGGGAAGGACAATGTAAATATTGAGGAACAATTGACTGGAATGATTATTTTTTTGTACAAAAGCAGGGGGGAATAACGGCTGCAAACACTTTTATTGTCTAGAACTGTATGGAGAGCAAACTGTTTTATACTGGTTAATTATTAAAACATCTTCATCTAATTGTTCCCATCTTGTGTGCTGCTTGTGTGAACACATTCTTTCCGCCAATACACGCTGCCCCAACCATTGCCAGACTTTGATTTACTTCTTTTTTGGCCCTTTTTGTTGTTGTTGTTGTTGTTGGGGTTTTGAATTTTTTGCCTTCCCCCTCTTTATTTTGAAGCTGTTGATGAATGTTTTGACAACCTGGCAAATGAATTCATTTCCAGGCTGCCTCCCACCTGCCCGCCCTCGGGCTTCCCCAGCAGCGCTGCTGGGACAAGCCGGCGGCTCCGGTAGCTGCGTGGGGAGGTTGGTGGCCCACACATCACTGTGTTGTGATGGCCTTTGGAGGAGAAGCAGCTGTTCAGGGAGTCAGATTTAACAAGCCATAGAATTGTTTGGGTTGGAAAAGACCTCTTAAGGTCGTTGAGTCCAACCATCAACCCAACGCCGCCGCAGGCATCCTCCTGCTCCAAAACGGGTCCTTGTGTGGTTGTTGATTTGCCACTGTGGTCTCCATGGCTCACCCCATTTTCCCATGGAAACCCCCCCCCAAAGAAAACCCCAGAGCCTGGCAGCTCCAGCATCTTCACCTTAGTGCTTGGAGCTGGACAAAACCCTCCTATTCAGGAGCTCTTCCACCTCCCAGACTCTCTCAGAGCTGTGCTAAGCAGCGCGTCTGGCTGAGCCATCGCCGGCCTTTGCTGGAGCTCCATCCCATGAAGCCTTTTATGATTTACAGTCTTTTTGTGTTCAATTTGCAAAGGAGAAATGACAATCTGCTGCCTGAAACCCCAGTGGCATCCGTTCCTTGAGCGCCGGGTGATTTAAACCAGGCTGATAGCACCAAAAAAGGCGATTTGAGGAAAAAAACAACAGCCCCAACCCAACAGCAACCCAAACCACCCCGACCCAGGCTGGATGGGAGAAGAGTCCTTTTGTTGTTGTTGTTGGCACAGAATTGCCTTTTAGGGGAAATGGATATTTAACAAATGACATTAATTTTCGAGCTTCTCCTAAATTAAATTCACATTAGTGTTAACAGGACTCAATCCTGACTCACTTCATTATTTCACTTCATTGGGGGGGGGCTTGGGGGCAAGGGGAGGGTCGGTTGTTGTTGTTGTTTGAGGCGAAGCGCTAACAAACGAGGAGCACTCCGGGGGCCGGCGGCGTGTTCCCATGGAACGCCAGCAAGGCTCTTCATTGTCTTTCCATATACAGTATGTGAAAAAAAAAAAAAGAAATGAAACACGAAAGAAAGGAGGACTGCATGGAAAAATGACCTCACTACCTACACGGGAGGGCTGGCGGGCGCCCGGGCGGGTGCCAGAGCCCCAGGGCCGCGGCAAACAAACACCGCCCCAAATGAGAAGCATCCTGTGCCTGTGCCGCTGACGATGACTATGAAAGGAAGCAGCCGGCCGTGAGCTTCATCCCGCTCCAGCCGGGGAGGAAGGAGATGAGGAGGCGGGGGTAGGAGGGGGGCAAAGGAAAGAAAACCCTGACTTCATTTTCCAGCCCCCAGCTTCCAGGTACCTTCCAGGCGAGGATGCGATCACTTCCTGCGCTTCAAAGCGGCGACGCGCGCCAGCCCTCGCCCAGCTGCCCCGCGGGGCCGGATCCCACCGTGGAGGAAGAGTGAAGTCATTTTTCTCCAGCAGAAATTCCCTTCTTTCCCCATAGCTCGGGCTGTGCCAGCTCGCCTCTGAGCCCCGAGGATGGCTACAAATCCTTGGGGTGGGTTTTTGGCGGTGGTTCCTCGCTCTGGAGCAATGTGGGTCCAGTGCCGCCCGGTTTGGGGTGTTTGCAGACACAGGGAGCATGGCTGGGCATGGAGTGGAGGCTTCCCAAAGCTGTAAAACTGTTGAGAATGGCATTTTGATGTAGAAGTGGGGAGAGGGAGTAAAGAGTTGGCTCACTTTGTGGCCAAAGATGCTGCTGTGGAGCTGGGGTGGGTTCCGGACTGCAAACCGCAGGGTGATGGATGGTGACTCCCATCCATAAACACCCCAGGGGTGCTTGTCACTAGCGTGGCCAGCAGGGCCAGAGGAGGGATTGTGACCCTGTGCTCAGCACTGCTGAGCCCACACCTTCAGCCAGCACTCAAGTTTTGAGGCACTCCAAGAAGAACATTGAAGTGCTGGTGTGGGTCGAGAGAAGGGCAGGGAAGCTGGGGAAGGGTCTGGAGAACAGGGCTGGGGAGGAGCAGCTGAGGGAGCTGGGGGTGTTCAGCCTGGAGAAAAGGAGGCTGAGCGGAGACCTCATTGCTCTCTACAACTCCCTGAAAGGAAGCTGGAGCCAGGGGGCTTGGTCTCTTTTTCCCAAGGAACAAGAGATAGGATGAGAGGAAATGGCCTCAAGTTGCATCAAGGAAGGTTTAGGTTTGACTTTAGAAGAAACTTCTTCACTGAAAGAGCTCTCAGCCACTGGCACAGGCTGCCCAGGGAGGTGGTGGACTCACAATCCCTGGAGGTGTTTAAAAGCCACAGAGATGTGGTGCTGAGGGCCATGGGTTAGCACCGGGTTTGGTACAGTTAGAGAATGGTTGGACTTGGTGATCTTAAAGGTCTTTTCCAACCACACTGATTCTGTGATTCTGTGCTGGAACCAGGGGGCTGCATCATTGCTATAGCACCAAGTGGGTGCTGTGCACCAGGGCTGATCCAGCTCCATCAGGAGAGCAGAGCCTGAAGAGCTGCTGGCTCCTTGCCAAGGTTTTGCCACCCCAGTTAGTGACCCATGTTCCATTTGATGCCAAATCCACCTTCTTCACTGGGCTTTGGCTCTTTGGCTTTGCTCAGCTCGAGGATGGTTAAGGCAAACCACACGTCAGCAAATCCAGCATGGGATTAGTTAGAGTTGGGGCATGGGATGAGCTGCTCCAGCCATGCCTGTGGAAGCTCAAGAGTCTCAGCCCTCCCAGGACACATCCTGCACCTCCAGGGCACTGGGAGGACCTTCATATTTTTAACATCAGCTCCTTTCCCTGCCCCCATCCTCATGTAGCCGTGCTGGGACCAGGAAACCATCCAGTGTTGTATTTCGTGCTGGTGGCTCAGGTGGGATGTGGGACTGGGAATGGATGGGGCTGGAATATTTGGGGGATGATTTCACTGCCGTTATGGCTCAGGCTGGGGCTGTTACCACGCAGCCCCTTCTGATTTTTATGACTTAATCTCTCCAAAACTTGAGGCCTGATGGTTTTGGACTGGTGGGGGGAGGAGCAAGAGGCTCTTAGCAGGTCGTTACAGCAGAAATATGGAGAAGGCATTTGACAGGTAGATGGAAATGCTGACAGTCCATCCTGAGAGCCTTCCCGGGGCGGCTGTGGAGCAGAGGGGGGAGGCACCACCGAGAGCCTGCCTGGGATTCGTGGGCTGGTGGCATCCGCTCCACATTCTCTGGGCGTGCGGGGTGGTGGATGCCACCCAGGGCTCACGGCCCCATGAACTGGGACTGCTTCTGCAGTGACACATGTGGGTGCCAGCAGCCCCTGTCAAGGTGGCATGTGGAGTCTGTGTCCATGTGCATCCCTGCATGTGTGCATCCCTGCAGGCATCCCAGGCCATCCCTGTGCAAGCCTCTGTGCATGCACTCGTGTGTGTCAGTGTGTGCATCACTGCATGCACCCATGCATGTGTGTGTGCATCCCTGGGTATCCACGTGCATGGATCTGAGTCTTTGTGGCCATGTGTGTGCAGCTCTGCATCTGCACAAGTCTGTGAGCATCCCTGTGTGCATCTCTCTGCACATCCAGATGTGTACATGCATGTGGATCCACTTCCCTACGTGTGCATCCATGTGCATGCACATGTCTGTGTGCATCTGTCTGTGTGCATCTTCATGTGCACGCCCCTGTGTGTGTGTATCCATCTGCACATCCACATGTGCATCCCTGTCTGCATCCACGAGTGCCTCCATGAGATTTTCCATGTCTGTGTGTCCATGTACATATCCAGATGTTTATCCATGTGCACGTGTGGGTTCTGCTGGAGGTTCTCCACCCAGGTTTCTGGAGGTTCTGGATTTGAGGGCACCATAGGGGCAGGATGGCATCATCAGACATCCCAGCAGCCTGTGCCAGTGGCCCCTCACAGCTCCAGGCTCATCACTCCTGAGGCCAAAGCTGCATCAGGGACCCGCTGGGAGCTGGGACAGCTGGAGCCATCCTGGCTGGGAGCAGAGCAGAGCAGAGAGGACGCCCCCCAGCACCACCACACCCCACAGCCACACAGCCTCGCTGAAGTCACCCTGGTGGGGATGTTAAGAGGGAATTAGAGCTTCTCAATCCATGTATTTTGGGAGCTCTCCACCACAGATCCCTGCGGTGGGGACATGGCTGGGAACGGGAAGATGCTGGGGGTGCTGCTTCCCCACCCCACGGCACCAGGCAGCTGCTGCAGGGCTGCTGATGGGATTTATTTTGTTTTCCCCTCTTCCATCAGAATAAAAACCATCCTGAAAATTTATCAAAACCAAACCTGTTGGTGGGAAACTGCTCCAAAAACATTTCCTGACTCGAGAAAGAGAGCTTTGGAAAAAAACCAAAATGAAGTTTCCAGGTTGGGTTTTTTAATTACTGTTTTTCAGGTGGGAAGCGAAGTGCTTGGAGATGTGAGTGGAGAGGCTACCCACAGGGAAAGGGCTGAGAAAGGCTTCAAAGGCTCCCAGCACAACCTCTCCTGACTGAGCAGAGGAAAAGCTCCCAAACCTTCCCCAGGTCTCTGTTTTGCAGCCCGGTTTGGGAAAGGAAATGGTTGGAGCTCTCCCTGCTCCTGGCGGGACAGGAAAGGCCACACGTCCCCCGTGGCCGTGCCCGCAGCGGGCAGAGCAGTGCAGGGTGGGCATGGATGTTCTCCCAGCTCTGCTCCAGAGCAGTTTCCCAGCAGCACTCCCTGGATGCTGGCAGAGGGCAGCTGCCTGCAGGGAGCTGGGTTGTAGAGAGTTGTAAATATTAGAGGGTTTGTGAAAGAAAAGGAAAAGAGGCCAGCGAGGAGCCGTGGTGTGCCCCGGGAAGGCTGCAGAGCCTGCAAATCATTTCTTCTGGGGTTCTCTTGCTCTGAGGTTCAGCTTCTCTGGTTGTGGTTCCCCAGCTCCTGGCATCACCCCCAGCAGCTCTCACATTCCTCCTCCTGCCTTGGGGCCATCAGCAGCAGCCCCACAGTGATGATCTGTTCATCCAGCACCATGCCTGGCTCTTCTGCTGACCACAGGAAGGCAGGTTTGGTCCTCACTGCATCAGTAATGGACCAGTCTAGAGACTTCTTCCCCCCAGTGGCTCTCAGGAACCTGACAGCCACCAGAGCTGCTTTCTGCCCCTCTTGGGAGCTGAACCAGCAGTGCTGGGATGCACTCAGAAGCCAAAAGGCTGTGGAAGGTTGGAAGTGCTCTCCAGAAGCCACCTAACCCTGTCCCAGTACAACCAACACAACCAACACCATGTGACCTAATCCATCACAGCCAACACAACCAACACAGCATACCCTGGCACAACCAGCATGATACAATCTGATCCAACCCAGCCCACCACAACCCACCACAACCCACCTTAGCCAACCCCACCCAAAATAACCTCACCGAGCTGAAGGCAACCCAATCCAACCAGAGGAGACCCAACCCAAGGGAAGGCAACCAACAACCCATCCAAACCAGCCTAACCCATCCTAACCAACCTCACCCCTCCTAACTCTACTCAACACAACCCAGCCAACCTCCCCCAACCTAACCCATCACAACCCAACCAATCAACCTCCCCCAACCTAACCTAACTTAACCAATGAACCACAGCCTAACCAATGAACCTACTCCAACCTAACCCATCACAACCCAACCAATCAACCTAGCCTACCTAACCCAACCCAACCAGCCTAACTCAACTTCCCCATCACCTCCCTCACAGTTGAGCTCAGCCCTTCTGGGACATCACAGGGGTCTCAACAGAAATCTCTCCTTCCTCCTGCTTTCAGCAGCCCCTGGGGGGGTCTATCCCAGCAGAGAGCTGAATCACATCCCCCCAGCAGCGCAGGAGCGTCAGAGGCTGTCTGAGGCTCGTGGGGAGAGTCAGGCCGGGCCGCGCGGGGCCGTTTCTGGGAAGCCATCCAGCCATCCGTTGGAGGGAGAGGAGTCTGCCTAAAAATGACTCTCCTGGCTCCCCTCCACGCTCCGACCATCCCATATGGAAGAAATGTACATTTTCCATCAATTGTTTGTATTTTTCAGTTAAAGAAAGACGGAGGAGAGAGGGGGGAAGAAAAAAAGAAAACCCAAAAAACCCAGAGGGAGAGAAAGCAAGTGGGCTATAGATACACCCCAGCGCCGGTGACAGCAGATAGGCCCCATGGTGGAGAGGGAGAAACTCTGGCTGCAGCTCAAGAGGCTCAAACGTGTGGTATGAAACAATAAATTTTCAGGGTGTTTTGACATATTTGGTGGTCGCTGCCTCGCGCTTAATGAGCCTCGGCCCACGGCGGAGGGGAGCCGTGCGGCTTGGGCTGCTTGGCAGCCGCTGCTGGGCTGGGGGTCGGCGGCCGGCGAGGCTGGAGGTAGGCATTGAGGTGGTCCTGCTGTGTGTGCCCCAGGGGGATGTGGTAGGAGGACGTGGTGCTAGGGACCAGGCCAGCACACTCGGAGGAAGGGATGCTGAGGGCACCGTGGAGCCGCGGCGCCGCGGCGCCCGCAGGGACGAGCAGTGATGCCAGCGCGCAGGAAGCAGCATCAGGAGGTGGAGTTGAGTTGGGTGGAAGTGGACGTGCAATGCAGTGGTGATGTCTCGGGGCAGCATCCCTCCCACCCTCAGAGCCTGGACAACCTGTGCTTACACCCCCAGGCTGGACCTCAGCCAGGCTGCGCTGCTTTGCCTGCAGGGAGACCACCAGCTCCATGTCCCCACTGGCACGGGGCGATGGCTCGAGAGGATGGGGGAAACAGAACCCTCCACGTCCCCTGCCTCTGTGCCAGGCTGCCCAGCTTCCCCCTGCCCCTCCTCATCTGACAGGGCTCGATCAGAAAGATGGACATGAAAGTGGAGCTTGGCTCTGGTTTCTCTCTCATTCAGAACATTCAAAAACTATTAACTGCGGTGGGGGTAAGCCAGCAGCTGGTTTTAATCTCGTGCTCTTCCAATTGTGTTGGGCTCGGGGTGGGTTGGTGTTTTTTTTTCTTTGCTCTCACTGCTATTTGTGAGCACTTTAAGTGACATGGTTACATGTATTTGATTAAAAAGCTGTAATTCAGCGAGTGCCTTTGCTTGTAGCCTACCAAACAGCTTAAAGACACAGCAGTTATTTACGGTGGTCTCCTGCTCCTCCAGCTCTGCTGAAAGAGAAGATGACAAGGAAACCGTGGAAGAGGAGGAGGGGGATGGATAGCAGCAGAGAGGGGACACACAATCCCTCCCGGCTCTCCCAGCATGGGGAGCACAACTGGATGCCTTCCTGCGCTATAAAACTCAGCCTGCTGGCACCAACCTGGTCTTTGGGACCATCTTATGGGTATTGAAAAGGAGCTTTTTGCCTTTGGGACCATGGTCCTTTGAAATAGCCTCAAGCTGCTCCAGGGGAGGTTTAGGTTGCATATTAGGAGGATTTTCTTTCCTACAAGAGCGGTCAGGGATGGGAACAGGCTGCCCAGGGAGGAGGTGGAGTCCCCATGCATGGAGGTGTTCACAAAACAAATAGATGTGGCACTTTGAGACATGGTCTAGTGGTCATGGAGGTGTTGGGTAGAAGGTTGGACCTGATGGTCTTGGAGGTCTTTTCTACCCGAATGGTTCTGTAATTCTAGGGTTAGGTCTCAGCCCTGGCAGAGAGGGGACAGTGAAGAAGGAAGACCTGGGTTGGTACAAACTGGTCCCCATCTCACCCACAGCCAGATGCTGCAGGACCTGGCTGGGATTGAGAGATACTCCCTGCCCACATCCAGCCCCTGCCCTCACAGGGATGTTGCCAGCTCTGAGGAGCCTGTCCCAAGACAGCAGCTCCTTTTCCTAAGGAGGAGAAAGCCTTTATAAGATCCCAGCAAGGAGCCATGGCCCCATCCAGTGAGAGCCCTGGACTGTCTCCCATTAACCCCAGCATCTCCTGCAGCATGGCTCATTGGCTCAGCTTCTTCACAAATTATGCCTTTCACCCCCAGAAACAGATATGAAGCTGCAGAGGAGTGAAGAGATGGGGGCTGCCCTGCACCCCCCAAACATCTCCTTGCTTTGCCAGGTGCAAGGAGCTGCGACACAGCCTCCGTGCCCCATCCCGTCTTATCCCATCCCATCCTATCCCCAGGCTGGCTGCATTCCTCTGCACGTCCCCAGGCTGGGCGGCAGGCATGTACAAGTGTGTGTGTGTGCGTGTGTGTGACACCAACCCCGCCATGGAAAGCAGCTCCACCCAGCTCAGCTTCACCTCTTCCACCCAGATTTGCTTAAATATAATTGGGGACCTTAAAGCTCAGCCAGCTCCAACCCCTGCCATGGGCAGGGACACCTCCCACCAGCACAGGCTGCTCAAGGCCTCATCCAGCCTGGCCCTGAACCCCTCCAGGCAGGAGGCAGCCACAGCCTCCCTGGGCAACCTGTGCCAGTGTCTCACCACCCTCACTGGAAAGAATTTCTTCCTCATCTTCAGTCTCAATGTGCCCTCTTCCAGCTCAAAGACATTCCCTCTCCTCCTGGCACTCCCAGCCCTTGTCCAGAGTCCCTCCCCAGCTCTCCTGGAGCCCTTCAGGTCCTGGAAGGCTGCTCTGAGGTCTCCCTGGAGTCTTCTCTCCTCCAGGCTAAACAGCCCCAACTCTCCCAGCCTGTCCCCACAGGGGAGGTTCTGCAGACCCTGATCAGCTTTGTGGCCTCCTCTGGACCCTCTCCAGCAGCTCCAGGCTCTTCTTGTGCTGGGGGCCCCAGAACTGGAGGCAATGCTGCAGATGGGGTCCCAGCAGAGCAGGGCAGAGGGGCAGAATCCCCTTCCTGTGCTGCTGCTCTCCCTGCTCTGGATGCAGCTCAGCACTCAGCTGGCTCTGGGCTGCCAGGGACCAGTGCTGGCTCCTGGGGAGTTTGTCACCAACTGACACCCCCAAGTCCTTCTCCTCAAGACCATTCCCAAGACTGCTCAGTAACAATGAACCCAACAACTCTTGCACCTCACCTGCCCCAAAGCCCTCGATGTGCAGTGCTGGGCACATGGACACCCCCAGCATCACCCAGAACCCCTCTGAAGCACTCCAGTCCTCCCCTCCATCCCTGCCTGGGGTGGCAGGGGGAGCAGAATCTGCCAGGGCTCTTCCTCGCTGGCCGCTGCCCGGGGATCACCTGCAGTTCAGCTGATTTATGAACGGAGAATTTTTCGAGCTCCGTTTCCTTTCCATTGTTGTTTCAGTTGCTGCGCTCGCTTCCTCCCGCCGCAGAATGCCTCCTGCCACGCTGCGAGCGGTGAGAAAGGCGGCGAGTAAACACTCACACTCGGCCCGGCAGCTGGGGGGCAAGAGCCTTCTCCCCTCCCCAAAATCAGGGCAGGGCATGAGGCTGCCCACCGGCCGGTGAATATTGTGCTCAGAGCGAGCGGAGCCCCAGAGCGGATCCCTCGTTTCCTGCAGCTGTGATTTGGGATGGCGAAGCAGCATCCCAGCCCCCCCGCCCCAGCAGCACAGCCCCTGGGAGGCGGCAGTCCCACGGGGATGCTGCTCTCCCACGCCTCGGTGGGTGGTGTGACTGGAGGGACCCAAAATAGTTGTGCTGAAGGGAGGTTTACCTCCCCAAGGAGGGCAGGGTCCCCCCAGCCTTGGGCTTTGCTCCTCTGTAGCTGGGTTGAGTCATCATACCCAGCTCCATCCTGGTTCTCAGGCTGAGCAATGGTACCTGGCTCCACCCCAGTTCTTGGGCTGAGCACCGGTACCCAGCTCCATCCCTGCTTCTCAGGCTGAGCAATGGTACCTGGCTCCACCCCAGTTCTTGGGCTGAGCACCGGTACCCAGCTCCATCCCTGCTTCCATGCCAGGGTGATGCTCAGGTGGACACAGGCTGTCCTGCAACTGCTGTCCCCTTCCTTGGCACAGAGAGGCTGCTCTGGAGGGACCCTGAATCTCTTGACAGCAAACCCCTCCAAGTAAAAGAAGAAACAGCCAAAGGAAAGGGAACAAACCTCAGCTGCAATCTCAGCTCAACCCAACACCCACATCCCCACCACAGCAACCTGCCAGCCCATTCCAGAACCACCCGGGAACCCCCAACCCGCCGCAGCCCCCCCCAGGCTGCGCGGGGGCAGCTGCCCACCCCTGCCCGCACCATCGTCCTACCCTTTCCTCCCCGCACCCCACAGTCCTCCAGCCCCCAGCCCCAGTTCCCCGGGGCCAGGAGGGGGGGAAAACAGGAAGCTGTCCCCAGCACGCGGCTGCGGAAATGAGACAAGCAGGCTGGAGCGGCGCGGCCGCGGGAGGAAGCGGACGGGATATTTGGATCCGACCCTGAATTCTTGGCCTTATCTCTGCGCCACAGAGACCCAGGAGTCCTTACAAAACAGAGCCCAGCTGGAGCCAGGCCCGTGGCTGGGGACGTGGCCTCGTCCCACTGCCGCCGCTGGCACCGCGCTCGCCGCCAGGGTGCTGGGGGCCAGCCCGCTGGGGTGGGTGGTAGCTACCTCCCCATGGGTGGCTGGAGAAGGGACCTTGGAAGCACAGAACTGTTGGGGTTGGAAAAGGCGTCTAAGGTCATCCAGTCCAACCAGCAACCCAACCCCACCAGGGCCACTAAACCATGGCCCCAACTGCCATGGCCACGGGTTTCTGGAACACGTCCAGGGAATGGGACTCCACCACCTCCCTGGGCAGCCTGTGCCAGTCCCTGACCACTCCTGCAGCAAGGAAATCTTTCCTAGCAGTAAGTAGGAGTAGACTCATAGATTATTGAGCCCAACCATTCTCTGAGTCTACCAAGGCTGGTGCTAAACCCTGTCCCTCAGCATCACATCTCTGTGGCTTTGAAACACCTCCAAGGATGGGGATTCAGCCACCTCCCAGGGGAGGCTGTTCCAGTGTTTGATAATCCTTTGCTGCAGGGAGGGGATGGAAAGGCCTGGGTGGTCCCCATGTTGCACATCCCATCCTTCAGCAGGGATTTGAGGACTGAGGAACTCCCCAGCATCCCTAAATCTTGGAGAAAAAATCCTTTGGTTTATGACCCTCCAGGTCATGAGTTCCTCCTTCTCCATGGGGAAAAATTCAGTGTCCTGTCCATGTTCTGCACTGGGACATCTTCAGGTAGGGGTGTGATGGGGACACCTTCACCTCCCATTCTGCTCCTTCCTGCACTGGTGGTAGAGCTGGGGTGCAGGAAAGGTGGTGGAAGCTGCATGCCTGGAGACATTCAAGGTAAAACTTGATGGGGCCTGAGCATCCTGATCTAGTTGGAGATGCTGGAAGTGGGGAGATTTAGACTAGAAATTAGGAAGAAATTCTTTCCAGGGCACAGGTTGCCCAGGGAGGCTGTGGATACTTGATCCTTGGAGATGTTCAAGGCCAGGCTGGATGAGGCCTTGAGCAGCCTGGGCTGGTGGGAGGGGTCCCTGCCCATGGCAGGGGGTTGGAACTGGATGGTCTTGAAGATTTCTTCCAACCCAAACCATTCTGTGACTCTGTGTCCCTGCTCCCTGCAGGGGAGTTGGCCAAGATGACCTTTGGGGGTCCCTTCCAACCATGCATTCCAGGCTTCCATGATTCTACAGCACCAGACCCCTGCCCACGCTGCCTTCCTTGCCCATGAAGGGTTACAGCCAGCCCAGCTTGCTCCATCTCCTCCTTCCAGCTGCTGCTGCTCTCCCCTTTGTTGGGTTTTAATTCTTCCTGGTAACAATGCCCTGTCACTTCACATCCAGCACATGGAACTCGGCTGGGGAATAGAGAACGGCTCCGAGCTGGCAGCGCCCGAGCCAAAGGCAAAGGTTTCTGCAGAGCTTCCTAAGAGCAAGCAGGGGAACAGGGTAGGGATGCTGGCATCATCTCATGGGAGCTGAGGCTACCACCAGAGCCCAGGGATCCACAGCTGGGCTTTGGTAGGGTCAGCCTCTCGTTTGTTAAGTGGTTGTGAAAATTAAGCAGGAGGCCTGGAACAGGCGCAGGGACACCCCAGGGGCAGTGCTGGGAGCAGCTTGAGGTAGGACAGCAGCTTGATGGAGTGAGCCCACATGCAGCCAAGGGCACCCAGTGCGGTGGCAAGAAGGTGGCACCTCGGTGGCACCTCTGGAGCTGGAGACTGCCAGTGGTGTGGGTGATGTCCACGGGCAGGACCTTCCGTGGAAGGCTGCTGCAGCCCCCAGAGCTGAGTTTGGTGGCTGAGAGGGAGGGGGGCAGGGTGTGACAGGTCACCCTGGCACAGGCTGAGACTCCTCCTCTGCGGGGAGGAGGACAAAGGATGGAAGCGGCTGCCCCGTTGCAACACATCCCCGGCGAGCACAATGGAAATGCCATCCCCTGTCTTGTGAAACAGGAACCTCATATGATCTCGTTGAGCGCCGGGGACGCTCTCGGGGCCGGGGACGCTCTAAACAACACTGGGGACACTCTGAAAGCTGGGGAGACTCTAAAGGCTGGGGATGCTCTGAAAGCTGGGGACACTCTTGTAGGTGTGATGCTCCCCAGGCTCCTTTCTCCACTCATGGGGAGGAACAGGGCTGGTGGGGGCTGTCCCGGTGTACCCCTGCCCTGGTGCCACCCCCATCACTTGTAGACTCACTGTCAGGAGAAAGATCACAGAATCATCAAGGTTGCAAAGCCCTCTGAGATCATCAAGTCCAACCTTCTACCCATCACCTCCAGCACCCAAAGTGCCACAGCCATTCATTGATGCCACACAACCCACACCAGGGACAAAATACCTGCTGGCAGCCCCCAACCCCACCAAAACACCCCTCCATGGAGGCACTCACAGCCCTGCCAAGCTTACCCCTCCCACCCCTCCAGCCCTGCTCCAGGACTCTTAACCAAACCTGGTTCTCCCTTTATGTTCTTGACCCCAGATTTAATTAGCCCCCAGCTTCCTGCCTCTATGAGAAATCACTTCCTCAAGCAGGTGGCTGAGACACCACCAGGGCTGTTGTTGTTTTCTTCAGAGGCTCGGGGTGGGGGGAGGGGGTAAATGGGGGCGGGGGGAAGAGTTTGTTGTTTATTCTTATATTTACAAAGCACAGCTTTTTCCTGGTGCCGGGCATCGGAAGAGGGGCAGGATGTGACCTTCATCCATCTCCTCCTCGCTCACACGATGTGGCTGCGAGCACCATGGGCCATCGCTGACACTGTGTCGTGCCCCCTCACCAAGCTGCCGCTGAGGATGGGCACCTCCCGCCGTGCCCCGCCGGCACCGAGCCCCCGCCGGCACCCAGCCCCTGCCGGCACCCAGCCCTCGCCGACAACCGGCCCCCAGCCCCTGCCACCCTCCACATGCACAGAGGGGGGAAAAGGGAAAAGAATAAAAAAGGCAATAGTAGGAAGGTTGCTGATTTCCTCTCTGCAAAACAAGCAGGAGCAGAGCGTGGGAAGGAGAGAGAGGGGTCCCCTTGTGTCCCCTGGGAGCTTCCTCTTCTGTCGGGGGTGGCCAGGGCGTGTTGTCCCCTCGTTTGTCCATGCTGACCCCTGCTTTGCCCTGTGTAAGGGGGAAATGAGCTCTTTTGTCCTCGTCCATGGAGCAAATGAGCTCTTGTCTCCCACGTGTGGGGCAAATGAGGCCTGTCCTCCCTGCACAGAGCAAAAGAGAACTTTGATGGCATCACTGCCCCAGGTGGGGAGGAATTTGCTGCAGTATTTTACAAAAGCAAAGGGGCTGTCTTCCAAGAGCATCTTCCCTGCCTGGCCCAGGGCTTGACAGTCCTTTTGGGGAAGAAATTGTTCCTCATGTCCAATCTAAACCTCACTTGGTACAATTTGAGGTCATTTCCCCTCATCTTATCACTTCTCCATTGCATGAAGAGACCAATCCCAACCTGGCTCCAGCCTCCTCTCAGGGAGCTGTCTCAAGGTCTCCCTCAGCCTCTTCTTCTCCAGGCTGAACACCCCCAGCTCCCTCAGCTGCTCCTCCCCAGCCCTGTTCTCCAGACCCTTCCCCAGCTTCCTTGCCCTTTTCTGGACCTGCTCCAGCCCCTCAATGTCCTTCTTGAAGTGAGTGGTCCAAAAGTCAGCCAGGATTTGAGCTGTGGTTTCCCCAGTGCCAAGTCCAAGGGACAATCCCTGCCCTGCTCCTGCTGGCCGCACCATTGCTGATCCAGGCCACCTGGGCACACCCTGGCCAGCTGCTGTCACCCAGCATCCACAGGTTCTTTTCTGCTGGGCAGTTTCCAGCCACTCTGCCCCAAGCCTGGAGCCTTCATGGGACACAGTCACAGGGCCCAGCACTCGTCCTGGTAGTTCACCCAGTTGATTAATTTATTCTTTCATTCCCCAGCACCTCCTCATCTCAGAAGCACACACGGGAGCAGGTGCAGCCCCACCGGGGTACAGCCCCACCGGGGTACAGCACCCAGAGCACCCACAGGACCCCCACCCAAGGGCCTTTGTGGGTGCCCAGCTGGGTGCAGGGGAGCCATGCTGCAGCGGGCTCCTGCCCAGGCTGCTTGGCGCAGTTGGGCATGGTTGGGTTTGGCACCGGCCGCTGGCGGTGGGCTCGAGAGGGGAGGGAGGGAGAAAAAGGAAAACTGGGCTGAGGGCAATTTAATAAAGTTCAGCGTTACGAGCTGGGGAAAAGCTGTGGAACACACAAGTGGTGAGGCAGGATTAATCTTCCCTTTAGTCTTGGGAATTATGTTTTCATTAATCCTAATTTTTCCAGATGTTTCCCTCCTTCCACCCTGGCTCTTCAAAGCCTCTGCGGCTGCGGGTTCGAGCGGAGCCATGAGAACGTTTTAAAGGGAGAGATTCAAAGCTTCAATTGCTTCCTTTTTGTTGTTGTTTGGTTTGGGTCTTTTTTTTCTTTCTCTTCTTTTTTTTTCTACCCTCCCCCTCCCCCTTCCTCCCCCCAGGCCGGGCTGTTGGGGAGTGCATGCCTGTGGGGTCCCCTGCACATGGTGTGTTACACAATGTGCTAACAACATGGAGAAGGCCACTCGGACCGCGTGATGCCACCGTGACGTCTGTTTGTCGCTGTGTGTCCCCCCTCCCGCTCCTCTCCCCGGCAGGACCCGGTTGTGAGGGGTTTGGGAAGCAGGCATTGGAAGGGAAGCAGGGGTTGGCCTCCTTCCCGCCGCCTGACAAGCAGCGCCGGAGCTCCTGGGGTCAGAGCTGGACCCGGCACGTTTAAAACGCGCTGGGCGCTCGCTGCCGGCCGGCCCGGGCAGCAGGAGGGGGTTTGTGTGGCACCTACAGGAGAGCTGGAGCAGCAGCCGGAGAAGCGCCGTGGGGTAGCCCAGCTTGACAGCAGGATTTGTAAGGAACAGGGAATTTTGGGGTGCTGCAGGCTGGAAAAGGTGGTGAGGAGTGCTGGGGAGGCTGGGAGGAGCTGTCAGCAATTCTCTCCTGACCACCTAGTGTCTTGCCTGGGCATCTGCTCAGTGCCCTGCGTGGCAGAGTCTGGAGCTCCTGCTCCATTCTGCCCAGCAGCAGGTCCTCAGCACCCATCCCTGGGTGCCAGCACCTTGCTACAAGGCTGGAGCCCCCAGCCATCCTGCAGGGACTAAGCTGGAGCTCCAATTCCTTCTAGCCCAGCAGGTCCCCAGAACCCTTCTGTGGATGCCAGCCACAGGCTGGGGGCACCCAACCACCCCACAGGGATGAAGCTGAAGCTCCTGCACCCATCCCTGGGTGCCAGCACATCAGCACAGGCTGGGGCCCCCAGCCGCCCCAGCGCCACCACAGCATTCCCAAACCTTCTCCGGCCAGCCACAGCCCTGCGGAGCTGCAGGATCCAGCTGCTGCCGCCGGGGCCGGGCTGAGCATCCCCTGGTCTGACGCAGGAGGGTCAGAAAAGAGGATCGGAGCAATCCTGCTGCTCTCCAGCACCCGGGATTCAGATCCGTGGACTTATATGGCCTGCCAAAAGAAGGCGGTGGGAGCATGCCCGGCGTCTGGAAATCCAGATAGGACTAGATCCCTTCATCAGTCATTTCTTGTCCCTGACTTTCTAGACCAGAGGGATTTGTTAAATTTGCAGGAGCGTTTGCTCCCAGTGCCACGGACTGGCTGCTGCCAGCTGGGCTCTGGCAGATCCTGTTGCCTTATATGACCCTCGCTGAATTCAGCTTTGCTTTTTATCCAGAGCCCTCAGCAGGGAACTCCTCGAGCAGCCCCAGTGTGGATCATGCTGAAATGGTTCCCCAGTCCCCCTCCCTGCCGTAAAACAACTGCCCACACAGTGGAAGGGGGCTGGGGGGGTGCAATTCAATGCTCCCCTCACCACCCCAGCCCTTGCCAGATGCTTCCTCAATCCTAGCTCTATCGGTGCCCAAGGAAAACCCTTTGTGCCTGGAAAATGTTACTGGAGGGCCTGGACCTTCCTCTCCAGGAGGACCCTGGCATCCCCCTGGCACACCTTGCACCCTGGGGTTAATTATTTGCTCCCTTCAGGGGTGCTCCAGGGCTAGAGGGGACTTTTACCTTCCCAATGACCTCTCAAACTTTGACCTTTTTTTATGGGTGCCATAAAGGTTATTTGTTAATCTGCACCCCAGCAGGTTTTACACCCCCTGCAGAGGGGTCTTTGGTCCAGGGAGCGTTTGGCCATCGCTGCTCTTTGCACTCCATCTGGTCTGGGAACAGGGAAGCTAAATAGGATGGCCTCTGTCCCAAGGGAAGGGGATGGGAGTACCCAGCAGCTTGGCAAAGGGGGAGGTGGGTCCCAAATCCCCGAATGCTGCCAAAGCAAAGATTTCCAAGTGAAAAAGAGCACGTGTTCAAGGACATCCACTGAGCCTGCCTGCCTTATCACCCTCTGCCTGAGATAAGGAGAGGAGCCTTGGCACCCCCTAGAGCACCCCTGTCCCCAGCTGCCCAGCCCACAGTGGCTTCCCTGCACACCCCGAGGCAGCATCTGCTGACCCACAGCATCCTCCCGGTGTCCCCAGAGCTTGCCACCGGGCGTGGCTGGATCCAGGAAGGCTTTTAAACCCCAAACCTCCCAAGATGATGCTTGTCCTCTCCATCAGACCTGGCAGGGTCACAAGGCATGGTAGGGGTTGGAATGCACCTCTGGAGATCATCCAGTCCAAGCCCATGCCAAGGCAGGGTCACCTGGAGCAGGTCACACAGCAGCATGGCCAAGGACGTTTGGAATGTCTGAAGAGATGGAGACTCCAGCAGCTCCCTGGGCAGCCTGCTCCACCACCCTTAAACTACAGAAGTTCCTCCCTGTGTTTAATTGCAACTTCCTATGTTCAGGGATGCTCCAGGAGGACGTGGCTCCGCCAGCATCTTCCTCCTCCTCCTCCAGCATCTTCCTCCTCCTCCTCCACAACCTTCCAATCTTGGGAGCACTCTGCTGTTTGAAAGTCCTGCTCTAAAGCTTTCTCTTTCAGTGTCTTGTTTAAGTTCACCTTGGAGTGTTCCAGATTGAAGTGGGAAGGGGAGGGCTGAGCTGCTGTGGGGCAGCAAGAGAAGGGAAGGAGCATGTAGGAGAGGGCACCTTGGTGCCTGGCACACCAAGGTGAGCCCTGCCCCTGCTCACATCCGCCTCCCTTGCTTAGCCAAGACCAAAACTCTTCCCCCAGCTCTTCAAGAGCAGCCCAGCTCCTTCATTGAAGCCCTGAACATCACCCTGGGGTTTTATCCCCCTTGCACTCTTTGAGTAAACCCTCAAAGAGGTTTCCCTGCTCCAGGATGTCCTCTTGGAAATCCATTTGGGTTTCTTTGGGAGGGATCCTGGGCCTGAAATCACGTTTCTGTGTCTTTATACCAGCAAAAGGTGGGGGAAGGCTTTGCCTGTGTTCCCTCATCCCATGTTCTCTCATCACTGGTGGAGGTGGGAGCCAGCAGCAGCCATGGGAGCTGGCCTGGACTGTGCCCACAATGCAGGCATGGGAAAGAGCAATGGCAGCATCTGCCCACTGGTGCCATTCCATCTCAGGGGACACCAGAGGGAGCCATACAGCACCCTGGGGACCACAGCCCCACATTTCCTTGGCCAAGGGTTCCCCACAGGAGCATTTGCTGCTGTTAGAATCACCAGTGGTGGAGCAAGGACATAAGATGATGGAATTACAGAATGGTTTTGGTTGGAAGAGACCTTTAATATCCTGGAGTCCAAGTCTTGCCCCAGCACTGCCAGGGCACCACCAAACCACGGCCCTCAGCACCACATCTCCACTGCTCTGAAACCCCTCCAGGGATGGGGACTCCACCACTGCCCCAAGCAGCCTGGGCCGGAGCTTAACAATCTTTCTGGGGAAGAAATTGTTCCTCCTAAACCTCCCATGGGGCAACTTGAGGCCATTTCCTCTTGCCCTGTTGCTTGTTCCATAGCAGAAGAGGGCAACCCCACCTGGCTCCAGCCTCCTTCCAGGAAGCTGTGGAGGGCCAGAAGCCCTCAGCCTCCTTTTCTCCAGGCTGAACACCCCCAGCACAATCCCTCAGCTACTCTTCACCAAGTTTATTCTCCAGACCCTTCTCCAGCTCCACATTATGGATGAACAAATCCTCCCAGTCCCAGCCCCCTCCAGCCTCCCTCCACCGCTGCCCAGGGCAGGGACGCAACGCAGCCTCCTCCTCACCCCTTCCAAGGTGCTGCCTTCACAGCACCTCTCTTCCTTCCCCACGTTTGCCCTCATCCCCAGCGTCCTGGGGCTTTGGCAGAGGAGCCCTGACAGAGCTTATTCAACAATTGTTTCCCGTTCTGCGCCCTCGGCTGCCTCATCCCCCAGCAGCAATGACGAAGGGCGGCGCGGAGCCAGCGCCCGCGGCAGGGGTGTTGAGATCAGGGACGGCACAAAAATATCTTCTCTCTGGAACAAATATTTACCAACCCTTCTGCCTTTTGTTCTTGTGGTTCTCAGAGGTTTTAATTTTTTTTTCTTCTAATTTTTTTTATTATTTTTTTTTTTTAGCATTTTTTCTTTTTTTTTTTTTTTTTTTTTTTTTTTTTTTTTCCTTTTCACTTCTTTCTCCTCCAGACGCTCACTGGCAAAATGTCACCCCCGGGCTGCTCTGGGGCTTCGGCTTGCCTCGCTTCTTTGGTGGCTAATGGACTGCCAGCTGAAACCTCTGAGGGAACAACGAGATAGAGATAAAAATTGTGTTTCTGGCCCGAGTGTTGGTGCCAGGAAGAGACTGGACAGGGCGCCGGTGCCATGGTTGAGTTGATTAGGTGGTGTTGGGTGACAGGTTGGACTTGATGATCTCAAAGGTCTCTTCCAACCTGGTCTATTCTGCTCTGCTCTGTTCTGTTCTGTTCTATCCTATCCTGTTCTATCCTATCCTGTTCTATCCTATCCTGTTCTATCCTATCCTGTTCTATCCTATCCTATCCTATCCTATCCTATCCTATCCTATCCTATC
The DNA here is from genome assembly GCA_033816785.1 of Picus viridis. NCBI lineage: Eukaryota > Metazoa > Chordata > Aves > Piciformes > Picidae > Picus > Picus viridis. Next base: position 17,672,539 of record CM066599.1, on the reverse strand, counting down.
CTATCCTATCCTATCCTATCCTATCCTATCCTATCCTATCCTATCCTACCCTAAGCATCATCCTGCTGCAGCGTGGGGTCGGTGGTGGTGCTGGAGCTGTCCCCCAGGTGGGATATGGCAGAGCCAAACTGGGAGCTGAGGGAAGGCTGAGCTCCCAGAGCCACTCCAGGTGGTCACATGGAATGCACTGGGTGGGGAGAGACCTTTCAAGGTCATCCTCTCCATCCCCCCTGCAGTTCAGCAGGGACATCCCTAACCAGATCAGGTTGCTCTCAGCCCGTCAAGCCTGACCTCGACTGTCTCCAGGGACAAGGCCTCCAGCACCTCCTTGGGTGGTGGAGCTGCCAGCTGCTGGATGGGGATGTGCTAGGCGGCTCGTGGTGCCTTCATCCCTGGCCTGCTGCTCACAGATTGTCCTTCCTCCTCCTCCTCTTGCCCCACAGCATTTTTCTCTCGTGCCCCTGGTGTGCACCTTCGCCGTGGCCAGAGGAGCTGCTGGCTTGCCCCTGGCGCTGTGTTTGAAGAAGGGAGGGGCAGAACCTCCTCTTCTGGCACACAAACTTTTATCTTTGGTTAAAATTTAACTGTGGCCATAAAAGCCTCGATGCAGGAGCGAGCAGAGCTCACCCCATCAGTGCTGCCAGGCTGCTGCCCCATGCCTGACCACCAGCTCCTGCTGCCCACCTCAGGATGGCCTCACACCCTCCCGCCCGCCCCTGCCGCCTCCTGCCGCTCTCCCTGGGGCTCTTCCAGGGTGCCCTGCTCCTCTTCTTCGCCCTCTTCATCACCTATGAGGAGCCCTCGGCGCGGGTGGAGGATGCCAACCTGGTGGCTAACCAGCTCTACAGCACCTTCTCCCTCCTCCAGGACATCCAGGTGATGCTGGTGGTGGGGCTGGGGCTCCTGCTGACCTTCCTGCCCCGCTATGGGCTCAGTGTCCTCACCCACAACTTCCTTCTGCTCAACTTCTGCACGCAGTGGGCTCTGGTGCTGCAGGCCTTGCTCCACCACCTCCGCCGTGGACAGGTCCACCTGGACCTGCACAGCCTCCTCCTGGCCGAGTTTGCTGCCGTGACGGTGCTCATCTCCGTGGGGGCTGTGCTGGGCAGGACCAGCCTCTGCCAGCTCCTCCTCGTGGGTGCCTGGGAGGTGCCCACCTACCTTGCCAGTGAGTGGGTCCTCAGCACACATCTAGGGGTCCTGGACGTGGGGGGCACCATCACCATCCACGTCTTCTCCTGCTACTTTGGCCTGGGAGTGTCCAAGGCTCTGTTCGGGGCGGGGCGGTGCCCACTGCACCCCAAGGAGACCCCAACCCCCGCTCAGACCTCACCTCCCTGCTGGGGGCTCTCATCCTCTGGGTCTTCTGGCCCAGCTTCGTGGCCGTCCTCTGCCAGCCGGGACACGCCCAGCACCGTGCCATCCTGAACACCATCCTGGCCCTGAGTGCCAGCGCTGTGACCACGGTGGTGGCCTCCAGCCTGCTGGAGGAGGGCAGGCTCAGGCCTGGCCACCTGCAGAACGGCAGCCTGGCCGCCGGGGTGGCCATCGGCGCTGCGGCCGACATGCCCATGCCGCCTGTGGCCGCCCTGGCCCTGGGCAGCCTCTCGGCCGTGGTCTGTGTGCTGGGCTTCAGGTTCCTCACCCCCTCCTGGCGAGGAAGCTCGCGCTGCAGGACCACTGTGGCATCCACAACCTGCACGGCTTGCCTGGCATCCTTGGCGCCGTGGCCAGTGCCGTGGTCATCCTGGTGGCACCCAAGGACACCTCCAGCTCCCCCTTCTCTCAGGGGTCCCCTGCTGGGGTCAATGCCAGCGGGGGCAGTGGGGCAGTGGGGCGAGCGTGGGGCAGGTGGGCAGGTGCTGTGCCAGGCAGCAGGGCTGGCAGTGGCCGTCGGTGGCTCGCTGCTCGCTGGGCTGCTGACCGGTGCCATGCTCCGGCTGCCCTGCCTGGCACAGCCACCTGAGCAGCACTGCTTCGAGGATTCACTGAATTTTAGCATCCAGGGTCAGGCTGAGAGCCTGGAGCCAGGTGGCACCGTGGAGGAAGGAGCCCTGGCTCTGAAGGAGCCCTGGCTCTGAAGGAGAGAGTTTAGGCACCAGGGAGGGCAGGATGAATGGCTCAGGGGTTGGTTCCTTCTGCTCCCAGCACTGGCAGGGAGCAGAGGGCAGGAGATGGTGGCTGTGCCCACTCACAGAGTCACTCAGAGTCTCAAAACTGCCTGGCTGGAAGAGATCATCAAGTCCAACCACGACCTAACAGCTCCCTGCACACAACTAGACCTCTCCTTACCTCACCTCTGCCTCCAGTAGCTGAGGACGCTGGCAGGGCTGAGGCAGCACCGTGGCAAGGATCCTTCCTCCAGCCCCATGGCTACAACCCCTCTCTGCTGCCTTCGCCAGCCCCAGGACCCCTCCATCCCCAGCCACATCTGGAGAAACAAACCCAGGACAGCTTATTACCTGCGGCTGACACAGATGGCCCCACCACAGGGCACCGGCACCAGCTGCTTCACCCTCGGAGGGTGGCATCAGCCACCAGTGCCCATCCCATCCCCTGGCTTCATCTCCTGCTCAGGACTCCCCTGCCCACGATGGGCAGCATCCAGCTGGCTGCCAGCTCCAGCCATAGCACCAAGCAAGAGACTTGGCCTCCACTGCCTGGAGCATGGCAGGGCAGCAGTGGGTGAGGTGAGGTGAGGTGGGCTGGGGTGGCCCCAACGAGGGATGTGAGGAGGCTTTGCTGAGCCGTGCTGGACAGTCTGCTCTCCAGGATGGCTTCTAAAGGCAGGCAGCAGCTTTCTCACCGCCAGCGCAGCGCACGGCAGCGAGGACACAGCTCCAGCGCGGCAAGGAGCCTGGCGGAGAGCTGGGATGGAGGAAGGGCCCACACCCCGCAGCACCCTCATCCCACCCTGAAGCTGGGCGAGCCGTGCCAGCATCCCAGGATGCTGAGGGCCCCCAAGGAAGAGCAGCAGCCCCATCCCATCCCATCCCTGGGCAGCCAGCCGCTTCCACCCCGTGGAGGACAAAGCCTGCGGTCCGCGGCTGGCATGTGGCAAAGCTGCGAGCCCGGGGCCGCATCCTGCCCGGGGAGCCAGGGCAGTGATTCACAGCCCCCAGCACCCGTGAGTCACCGCTGCCCCGATGCCAGCAATGCTCGGGGGAGGTCGAGGCAACCAAAATCCCACCCAGCACTGCGAGTGGAGGGCTCTGGGCGCACGGCTGGGGGTCCCCAGCGCTGAGCCGGCGCTGGATCCCCAGCGCCCAGCGTGGCCCCAGGCAGAGCGAGGCTGGGGAATTCACCCTCCAATAATCACAAACAGGCTCGGGGAGGGGGAGGGGGGGGGCGGGTGTGCTTGGGTAATTGTTAGAATAAAATATTGCAGAGCTGTTACAAAGGAATCCTGCCCCACCGCCACGCAGCCCCCCGCAGCCCCCAGCGGGTCCCCGGGTGCTGCAGGATGAGCAGCAGGGCTGGGGGATGTGGCACTGGGAGGCAGCCTGGCCCCCACCAGCAGGAGCAGGGGACATTGGTGGGAGGCAGCCTCGTCCCCACCAGCCCCCAGTCGATCTCTGGTGGCCCCCAGCTACATGGCATGGATGTGCCCCATGACAAGGCACCGGCTGGACCCACGGCGTGGAGCAGGAGCAGGGTCTGGCTGGCTGCCCATCACTGCCAGCTCCTGCTGGGCATCCAGGGCCACCAGAGTCGGCAGACGCCCAGGGAGCTGCAGTACCATCAGGCCTGAGCAGGCAGCAGCCCAGCTCTGCTGGATTCCCTCTGTGCCAAGGCCTGGCAGCCCCGACACCCAGCTCTGGAGGCAGCTCCAGCAGCAGGGAGGAGGGCGAAGAGGGTTGGGGGCACCGGGAGCTGCAGGCCCCACCTCGGGAAGCAGCTGTGGGAAGGGATCCTGCACGCAGCCAGGCACACGCCAGGCACACGCCAGGCACATGCACACAGCCAGGCACACGCCAGGCACACTCATATGCACACCCCATGCACGCCCCCATGCACGCCCCATGCACACCCCCATGCACACCCCCATGCACGCCCCATGCACACCCCCATGCACACCCCCATGCACGCCCCATGCACACCCCATGCACACCCCATGCACACCCCCATGCACACCCCCATGCACGCCCCATGCACACCCCCATGCACGCCCCATGCACGCCCCATGCACACCCCCATGCACGCCCCCATGCACACCCCCATGCACGCCCCATGCACGCCCCATGCACACCCCCATGCACACCCCCATGCACACCCCCATGCACGCCCCATGCACGCCCCCATGCACGCCCCATGCACGCCCCATGCACACCCCCATGCACGCCCCCATGCACACCCCCATGCACGCCCCATGCACACCCCCATGCACGCCCCATGCACGCCCCATGCACACCCCCATGCACGCCCCATGCACGCCCCATGCACACCCCCATGCACGCCCCCATGCACGCCCCATGCACGCCCCATGCACGCCCCATGCACACCCCCATGCACACCCCCATGCACGCCCCCATGCACACCCCCATGCACGCCCCATGCACGCCCCCATGCACGCCCCATGCACGCCCCATGCACGCCCCATGCACGTCCCATGCACACCCCCATGCACACCCCCATGCACGCCCCATGCACGCCCCATGCACACCCCCATGCACGCCCCATGCACGCCCCATGCACGCCCCATGCACACCCCATGCACACCCCCATGCACGCCCCATGCACGCCCCATGCACGCCCCCATGCACGCCCCCATGCACACCCCCATGCACACCCCCATGCACGCCCCATGCACGCCCCATGCACGCCCCATGCACGCCCCATGCACGCCCCATGCACACGCAGCCCCGAGGGAGGCTGCAAACCTCTTGCTGGCACTGCAGCTGCTCTCCAGCATCCCCCACGGTCCTTCCCAGTGCGGCTGCAGCCTCCCTCCCTCCCAGCAGCCTGCAGCACCCAGCAGGGGAGCAGGCACTGGGGATGCAGGCAGGCAGGGAGCTGTGCCAGGGCACACCCCGCCTCTCGGCTGGCATGTCCTGGCACTGTACCCTGTGGCACAATCTGGTCAGCAGATGCTCCAAAACCAGCAAGAGGCCCAAGACGTGGCGGGGGTCAGTGCTTTCCCGCTGCACCAAGGGGCTCAGGCACCCAGCATGCCACAGCTTTCGGGGTGGCAGGACCCACCCGGGGATGGCAGAGTGCTGCACAGCCCCAGTCCTCGCCAGCCCCATGCCCAGCCTGCAGCCAGAGGTGGTGCTGGACAGCGGTGGTGCTGGGTGTGCCACCCTGTCCAGCAGCCGCCCTGCAAAGGCTCTGGAGCAGGGCAAAGGCTCTGCAGAGCCCCCAGCGCTCCCCACCCCCTCAGCCTGGGCTTTCAGCAGCTTCAGGCGGTGTGGGGAAAGGGGAGAGGACAAACCCCTGCTCTGCTCCCCCAGACACAGCCTGTGGGTGCCAGTGCCCCTGCAGTGCCTGCCAGGGGCACTGAGGAGGCAAGCAGGGGCTTGTGTCGGTGAGGATGCCCCTCGAGAAGCCAGCCAGAGGGGCTGCTGGCACTCCAGGGTGGTGACAGAGCCGGGGCAGCGGTGTTTGGGAGGGGTGGGGATGGCACAAAGGGGAGAAAGGTGTCTCTGGCATTGGCTCCCTGGAAACTTGGCAGCCACCAGCCTCTGGGCATGGTCCTTGAGCATGGCACCCTGGCAGAGTCTCTGGGCACAATCCCTGGGGATGGTTTGCCAGCACAGTGCCCAGATGTGATCCCTGGGCATGGTAACCCAGAGCAGCCCCTGTGCACGATCCTTGGGCATGGTCCCCTGGCCATGGTGCCCCAGCGTGGTGCCTAGGTACACTGCCCCAGGCATAGTACCCACCACAGTCCCTGTGCATGGTGCCATGGGCACAGCCCACCAGCACACTCAGGTCTGCTGCTACCTCCAAGCTCATTCCAGAGCCAGCTTGGGAAGCACCACACTGGCCCCAGTAAGAAGCACCCATCCCTGTGCCCATGCCCACAGCCCCTCCCGGAGGGGCCCTGCTGTGATGGCAGAACAAGCAGGGAGGGGAGGAAGCCAGGACTGAGCTGCGTGCCCAGAGGCAGCTGGCAAGGCCATCAGCCATGGCACAGGACGGGAGGCAAAGCCAGAAGCCCCCAGTCCCACGCCTCCCCTCATGCCCTAACACCCCCTGTGCCCTTTACCCCACAGCATGCCCAGCCTCGCCCACCACATCCCCACAACTCCGAGCTCCCCCCAGGCGCAGGCAGGCAGCAGGCAAGGTGGGAGCCGAGCGGTTGGCACAGCAAGGGGAGGGTAAGGGGGGAGGGGGCAGGGGATGGCCCAGGGTGGCAGTGGCTGCTGGAGCCACATCAGAGCAGTTTTTCCCCCTGGAAGCAGGCAGGAGCTGCCCTCGAAGGAAATGCTCTCACTCCCATGTGCTGCACACTTGGCTTTGCCTGGCTGCTATTTTTATTTGACTCTTTTTCAGGGCCTGTTTCCTTTTTCCGGCTGTTTGTGCTGTGATTCCACCACCGCCTCGACCTCGTTTCCCCCCACCCCCACGACCCTCCCCCCACCCCACCCCCCTCTTTCCTTCATTCTTTCCTTCCTTTCCATGCTCTCATTCCTCCCACCCCCTCCCACCCCCTTCCCCATCAGCTTCTCTTCACCCCAACATCCAAACCCCTACAGACAGCTCCCCACTGGCAGCAGCTGGGCACAGCCCCTCCTTTGGCTTGCTGGCTTAAGATGCCCAAGCACCCCTCCTGCTCAGGGTGGGCACCAGGTTCCCACAGCATGGCCCAGTCAGGACCACTGCAACGCCCTGATGGGACCTTCCCCCAGCCCCATCCCTGGGCTATAAACCACTAAAACCAGGATGAAAGTCTCCATGGAGAAAGGGCAGGAGGAAAAGGAGGCAAAATTCAAGCCCACTCCCTTGTCCCTGGATGCTCCCCAAGGAAGAGGATGGAGCCCGCAGGCACACTGGGGCTGGCCAGGGAGAAAGGTGGCAGCTCTGGGCGGCCACCAGCCTGTCCCAATCCATGCAGAGGACATGTCCCAGCCCCCAGGACCCGGGTGGGACCCCACAAGGGCAGCACCTGCAGCCTGTACCCTCAACTACTCCCATTCCCAAAGCAGGATCCATTAAATCAGGGCTTCATCCTGCACTCTGCTAAACCTTGGGGTCCTGGGGTGTGCAGGGGGAACATCTCCTATCCCCCCAGTCCAGGCACCTTTCCCGGCCCCAGATTCCAGAGGCAGGGGGTGGATAAGCAGCTCCAAGCATCCCTTAACCTCCCATCCCTGAATCCCACTGAGGGAACAGTGTCCCTCCATGGCTCATGGATTGGGGTCCCCTTTGCCAGAAGCTTCCACTGCTCCAATCCAGCTGCTGCCCCACTGGGACCTGGGAGGGTGGTCGCGGGGCACTGGGGGCCATGGTGCAAGCTGGAGCGGGGGTCGCGGCCGGGGGACGCGGGCTGCGGGCAGGCTCCGGCTCCGCTCTGCGCACGCAGCGCACTGCTGCCACCTAGTGGCCGTCCCAGGCGCCCCGAAGCCGCGCAGCCGGCGCGGGCCCTGCCCCCGGAGCCGTGGAACCCTTGGTGGGAAGAGACCTTTCAGACCACCCAGTCCAAGCCTGAACCCAGCGCTGCCAGGGCACCACCAAACCAGGGCTTTGAAACCCCTCCGGGCATAGGGACTCCACCACTGCCCTGGGCAGCCCAGAGCCTATTTGGTACCCAAGGGGGAAGCAGGGACCCTGGCTGGGGTGCTGGCAGAGTGCAGTGCCGAGGAGGATGCTGCTCATCTCACCAAACCCCACTTTGCTCCACGCTCAGCTCACTGGGGTGGTTGCCAGGGCACCCACAGTGCCAAGCAGCTGGTCCCTACATGGTGCTGCCCATCTCAGAGGACAAACCTTGGGCTCAACCCCCACAGCAGCTTTTTCTGCAGGCGCTGGTGCTCCCCAGGTTTCCTGGGCACCCAGCGCTGCAACCCAGTTCTCCATCCTCCACAGGTGCCCAGGTGCCCTGCCTGTCCCAGCAGTGCATCTATGTCCCCATGTCCCTCTCCACAGCCCAGCCACCCTCAGAGCCTCGTGGCTGTGCAGTGGTCCCACTCCCAAGCCATGGCCCCATGTGGCCTCTTTCTGCCCTGCACAGCGACCATTGTCCCCAGAAGAGCAGCAGGTGACACAGGGGCAGCAGCACCACACAAATCCAACCCCTCACCTCCTTTCTTTGGCACCTCCCCTTCTTCTCCCCCATCTCCCTGGTGTTCCAGCTCTCTGGAGCAGCCATCCCAGCCTGCCAGCTCCCACTAGCTGTGATGGAATCAGAGAACTGTTTGGGTTGGCAAAGCCCTCCAGGACCATCCAGTAAAACCAGCAACCCAAGGCCACCATGTCCCCAGGTGCCATGGCCAGAGGTTTCTTGAACACCTCCATGTGTGGTGCCTGCACCACCTCCCCGGGCAGCCTACTCCAGTGCCAGCTGGGACCAGTTCCCAGGTACTGCTTGCAACGGCAGGATGGATCCAGCTTGGAGCCCCACCAGTAGCAACTCCACTGCCTCCAGGGTTGAGTTTCCCCCAGGGTTCCAAAGAAGCCACCAGCCAAGGCAGCCTGTCCCTCTGGCAGGTGCCAAGGGGGCCCTAGGAGTGCCGGGGGGCACGGGGAGGGGCATGCAGGGCGTAGAGCTTCTCCCAGCAGGTTGCCAACCTCTTCACCTTCCTCCTGATCTCCCGCAGCTGCTTCCTCCTGTGGGCAGGTCTCTGGTGCTGGGGCTGTGCCAGGATGTGTGCTGGGCTCTGTGGGTGGTGAGCCAAAGGAGCAGAAATGGGCATCTCTGCTGGGGGGGGGTCTGGTTTCTACCCTCCTCAGAGAATGGTTTAGTTTGGAAGGGACCTTAAAGGTCATCTAGTTCCAACCTCCCTGCCATGGGCAGGGACACCTTCCACTGGATCTGGTTGCTCAAAGCCTCATCCAGGCCTTGAGAACCTCTAGGGAGGGGACATCATCGTGCAGGTGTTAGCTATAGGGACAAAAGCCACCACCCTCCAGCACCGAGGCTGTGCCTGGGGCACCACCCCCTGCATCCATGGGCTCTGTGTGGGCAAAGCTGCAGGCTGGGGCATGGCCATGGTGAGGATGTGCTCTCAGGTCCCCCAGGGTCCCCAGAGCTGGCCACCTCCCCCTCAAGTTGGTAGCATGAACCCCACAGCACATCCCCAGCTTGGGTAGATGGCCAGGGGAGGTCTGCAGGCAGCGCCCTAGCCCAGCTGCACCTCCATCCCACACCAGCAAACCCCAACAGGGTTATCCCCAAAAGGTTTCTCCAGGGGTGGCAGGAGAACTCCAGACCCAGGCAGAGCTGCCCTGGGGGTTCCCCTCTGGTTAATGAGTTGCTGGTGGCTTCTGTTGGGGATCCTCCCGGCTGGGGTTTCCCCAGGGATGCCAGGGGAGCCCAGCCCAGCCCTTTGCAGGAGAAATCCCAGTTCCTGCCTACAAGTACCCAGGGTGAGAGCAGGAGTGGGTAAGCCCAGCCACCAGCTGAGCATCCCCACCGGGGTGAGGCTGCGTTCCCATCAGCCATGGCACGAGAGGACAAACCCACTGAGAAGGAGGTGGTGAAACCCCAGCAGATGTCCCACACTGCCACAGCCAGGCCCCCCCAGGCAAGCTGAAAGCTCACTGGGATGTGCTGCCAGCATCCCCCAGCCTCACGCCCAGCAGGGACCTCCCCCCGCCGGGCTGCTGCGGGCACAGCCTGGACACTCCTCAAGGGCACTCGGGAAGCAGGCAGGCTGTGTGCTGGGGAGCAGGGAGGCCCTGGGCAGGTCTCACCTTGCTGAGCTTCCTGCAGTGCTGCCTGAGCACAAAGTCTGTGGTCCTGGCCACCTTCCTCAGCGCCAGCTCCTCGGGGCCACGCGGGCCGCCAGCTGCCACCTCCCGCAGGGACATGCTGATGTTGTAGATGGAGAGGAGGATCTTCTGGTCCTGCAGAGGAGCACAGGGCCCTGGGTGAGGACAGGGCTCAGGGGCTCCCCACGGGCTCAGCCCACAGCATGTCCTTTGGTGCTCACCTTGTTTGAGCGGCAAGCTGGCCCAGCCCCTCCACTCCTCTCTGCTGACCCACTCAGGTTTTTCTGGAGACAGGAAGAAGATCAGACATCCCAAAATGTCAGAGCTGACCTCCACGTGGGGCAGGAACCCCCGTTTAAACACAGCACTCTCCCCAGAATCACCAGCAAAGTGGTCAGCTCAGAACCACAGGATGGGTTGGGAGGGACCTTAAAGCTCATCCAGCTCCAACCCCTGCCATGGGCAGGAACCCCTCTCCCCAGCCCTGGTTGCTCAGGGCCTCATCCAGCCTGGCCCTGAACACCTCCAGGGAGGGGACAGCCACAGCCTCCCTGGGCAGCCTGTGCCAGAGTCTCCCCACCCTCACTGGAAAGAATTTCTTCCTCATCTCCAGCCTCAATCTCCCCTCCTCAAGCTTCAGCCCATTCCCTCTCCTCCTGGCACTCCGAGCCCTTGTCAAAAGTCCCTCCCCAGCTCTCCTGGAGCCCTTCAGGTACTGGAAGGCTGCTCTAAGGTTTCCCTGGAGCCTTCTGTCCTCCAGCCTGCACAGTCCCAACTCTCTCAGCCTGTCCCCACAGGGGAGGTTCTCCATCCCTCTGATCATCTTGGTGGCCTCCTCTGGACCCCACCCCATGTGCTCATGCTGGGGGCCCCAGAACTGGAGGAATTGCTGCAGATGGGGTCCCAGCAGAGCAGAGCAGAGCAGAGAGGCAGAATCCCCTCCCTGTGCTGCTGCTCTCCCTGCTCTGGATGCAGCTCAGCTGCCTGCTGGGCTGCCAGGGACCATTGCTGGCTCCTGGGGAGTTTGTCACCAACTGACACCCCCAAGGCCGCCACGTGGAGCTTCCCAGGCGTATCCATTCCCACCCACATGCCACAGGGCTGCATACAGGGTGAGTAGCCCAGGGCAGCACTCACCAGGTTCTGGATCTCGTGGTAGATGACTGCTCGGTACTGCCGCAGGACCGCAGCGATGCTGCAGCGCCGGCCCCGGCCCAGCACAGCCACCAGCAGCAGCAGCAGCACAGCACAGCAGAGAGCCCGGGGCAGAATCTGTGGAGGGAAGAGCTCAGGGTCAGCCAGGGGGAAGCTGGGGATGAAGGGATGCTGCAGGCTCTGCCTTCAGCACCTCGCCACATCGGACCTGTCCCTGAAGAGGCAGCGTGTGCAGGACAGGGCTCGGCTGTGTACTCTCACAGAGGACACCCCCCAGCAAAGCTCTTGAGACCCTGCTCCAGCTCCAGCCCGATCCAGGCAGCCCAGGAGCCCACTTTTTTCCAGTACTTTGCAGAATGAATCACACAGTCACAGAATGAAAGGGGTTGGAAGGGACCTCCAGCCCCATCTGCTTGGCGCAGAGCTGCGTCAGGGACCTCTGTAGGTCTGCAGGATCTGTCTCGGAGCTCTCTGCCCCACCACGGCTCCCAATAGCTCCCCAGCTGGGGGAACTGCGAGGCCAGACCCCCAACCACCGAATGTGAAGAGGAGAAGGAAGGGACATGCTCTGCTTTGCTGAGGAGTGGAGGCAGGGAGCCGCTTTGTTTTCTCACCAGCAGACCTCCACACCTCACAGAACCCCAGAATTGTCTGGGTTGGAAAAGACTTCTAAGGTCATTGAATCAAATCATCAGCCCAGCACTGACAAGTCCTTAACTAAACCATGTCCCTCAGAAACACATCTGCAGGACTCCTAAATACCTCCAGGGATGGGGACTCCAGCCCCCACCCCCTCCCTCCCCACGGGCAGCCTGTTCCAGTGAGGAAATTCTTCCTAATATCCAACCTAAACCTCCCTCCGTGCAACTTGAGGCTGTTTCCTCTTGTCTGTCACTTGTTCCTCGACATGAATGGTTTCACCCTCACAGGGATGCTCTCTCCACAAGCCCAGCAGCACAGACGCTGTCACGCAGCATTTCCCAGCTCCTGCAAAGCCCTGGCTCAGCCCAGGCTCAGATGCCCTCATGCAAGAGCCAGAATGAAGCAGTACAAGCTCCTGCTCCCACCAGCACATCCCAGCTGCCTCCCAGCCTCCTGGCTCCCAGCCTTCCCAGCAGCCCTGAGCCAGCTCCAGCAGCGTGGGGAAACTCAAGAGCTGACATCTGAGCTGGTGGGAGCACAGGGAGGGAGCGGCTCGACCCTTCAAAGGATGAGTCCTGGGACTTTGAAGCAGGGCCAGCACGACCTCAGATGACCTGGGACATTTGAGCAGCCCCAGAGCAGCAGGGGGACACCGCAGGGGGACACAGGCACAGCATCTGCCTGCAAAGGAGCTCTCCAGGTCTCTGCATAGCAGAGCCATGGCACTTCTGGCACTGGGGTCCCGTCCTGGCACTGGAGTGTTCCTATCATCTGACATTTGCAGGAGCAGCCCCTCAAAATCCTCCCCCTCCAACCTCCACCCCCATCCCAGGTGTCAGGTCTGGGCAGGCAGAAGGCAGCTCAGCACCTTCCAAATATGCAACCTCTGCACTGTAGTCGAAGCCTGAGCAAGGAGGAAGGTGCAGACAGCTCTGCCTGCTGCCAGCATCTGCCTGCCCCAGCCCCCAGCTCACATCTCAGAAGGTTCTGTCATAGTCAGGTCTGGCTCTTGGGCTTGGACTTCTGCTTGGAGAAGCCAGAAGGAAGAAGTTCCTTGGGTGAAGTCCAAGCCCAGGCAGCCACAAGCACTGCAGGCTTCGGTGGGAAGCAAGGAGGGTTTGTCTGTAAACCCTGCACCTGCCCTGTGCTTTCCACTTGACCATGGGCTGGTCCCAGCTCCAAAAGGATGAGGAAACCTTTCCCCACCCTCCTGCAGCTCAGCTGGAGCCATGGGGGCTTAGTACAAAGAAACCCCAACACACCACAGGCTTGGGAACCCAGGGGTACAGGGATCACCTCGGAGCAGAAGCGTGTGCAAGGAGGTGAGCAAAGCCCTGAGCAGCCAGAACAAATCCCACTGGGCTCTTCAGCTCCCCTAATCACCTTCCAGTAAAGCAGTGCTGAGCTCTATCCCAGGGCTGGGACTTGCAGGGAAGAGCCTGCCCGTGCCACTGGCTTTGCTCCCTGTAAGCCTACAGAGATATCTCATCCCAGAGGGGGTTCAGCAGAGAGCAGAGGGTCTGATCCTCAGGGCTGCTGAAGGAGAGCTCTGCGTCCACGAGGACACCCTGGCCAAAGTCTAAGGGCTGTTCTCAGGAAGCCTCCTCCACTGGGAAGACATGAAACTGGGAATGACTTCCCTGAAGTGGCTTATTAAACAACTGGGACCAAATTCCAGGGGAAAGCACACCAGTTACAGCATTTCCAGGCAGCCCAGCCTGGCACTGGGCTCTCTCAGCAGGGGAGGGAGCACAGCCTGCGGCTACAGAAGCCCAGGGAGCAGCTGGGACAGGAGCTCAGAGGGTGCAGTGGGTGCTGCCCACCACCCCCGTGGTGCGCAAGGAAGCAGCAGTGACAAAAAAGGGATGTGGGGAGAGATGAAGCAGGCAAATCCCAGTCCTGACCATTGCTTCCCACCCTTGAGAATGGAGGAAGAGGAATCCAGCAGCTGATCTGGGTTTTTCCTTCAGCCCTTGCTCCCATCCCTGCAGCAGGAGGCTCCAGCTCTGGTCCCTTCCCACGGGAGGGCTGGAGGGAAGGAGCAGCCCGAGGAGCGTGGGTGCAGGACAATCCCAGCCTGCTCCACCTGCCAGGAGAAGTTAATCTCTTGCTCAGCTCTAATCCTCCAGCAAACAGCAGGAGATAAGGGAAATCACCATTATTGATAGGGCAGCTTCTGGTGGCACTCAGGCTGGCCCCAGCCACCCAGGGGCAATGCCAACCACCTGCCTGGGAGCCTCATCGAGGTCCCCAGGTCCTTCCAGCCAGGGGTGCCCTGTCCCAAACACCCTCCTACCCAAGGGGACCCTGGCACCAGGCAGAGCCCCAGCACCTGCTGCAGCCCTGGGTAGGGAGAGACCCTCCAGCCTCCCCACTGGAACCAGCCAGGTTCAGATCCCAGCTCAGCCAGGTCCAAGCCCCATCCCAATCAGATCCAAGCCTCATCCTAGCCAGGTCCAAACCCTGTTCCAGTCAGGTCTAAGACCCATCCCATTCCGTCTCATTAGCCTGGTCCCTCTGGACCATCCCTCCCAGACAGACCAAAGCCCCTTTCTCACGGACTCTCGGCTTCATCCCATCGCGACCCAACCTGGTGCAGCCCAGCCCCGTTCCAACCGTTCCAACCGCTCCAAGCCCTTTCCCGTCCCGACTGGCCCCACCTTGACCAATCCAAGTCTCAATCCCGGCTGGAGCAGCCCGTTGCCGGCCGGACCGGTCCCTCTCCCGACCGATCCAAACCCCATCCCAGACTAACCAGCCGCGTCCCGACAGTCCCCAAGCTCCATCCCGGCTGCTGCGAGTCCCGGCCGGCCGGACCGACCCGAACTCGGTAGGACCGGAGGCGCCGGTCCAGCCCCCTCCGCTCCTCCCGAGCATGGGGTACCAGGGACAGGGGAGGTCGCCGCTAATACCCCAAGGCCCGGTCGGGGAAGGGGCCGCGACCCCGCTGCACTCACCATGGAGCCCGGCGGGAGCTGGGGGCCGCCGGCGCACACCCAGCGGCGGCTCCCGGGGAGCCCGGCCCGGCCCCGGCCCCTTCGCCGCGTCCCGCTCCACCGGGGCCCGCGGTTTGAACTTGGCTCCACGGTGGGAGGGGACGGGCGGTTGGGAGGGTGGGGGAGCAAACGGGACGGGACACGGCGGCCACACCGCCGCCAGCCCAGCCCCAGCCCCCGGCATCTCCTCCCGGGCACGGCCCCCCTTCCCGGGGCACCGGCTGCTGCTCCCGGGGGAGGGACAGCGAGCGCAGGGGGTCAGGTCTGCCGGGTCCTGCTGAAAGGAAGGGTCCTGAGGCAAGGGTCCTGCTCTCGGTGAGCCGCTGTGGATGGAGGATCGGGAGAGGAGAAGTTCCACCTGCCCTGCAGAGCACCCCGAGGTCTTACAGCTCGTTGGGGGTTGGAAGAGACCTCTGGAGATCGCCCAGTCCAAGTCCCCTGCTCCAGCAGGGCACCCACGGCAGTTTGCCCAGGAGCACAACGTTCAGGTGTGTCTGGAAGCTCTCCAGAGAAGGAGACTCCACAACCTCTCCAGGCAGCCTGCTCCAGGGTTCTTACCCACCTGGAGAGCCAAAGGGATGCAGGACACGAGGAGGCAGAGCAGGACTGGGCCTGCATTTCACAGTGCAAAGGTGTGGTGGAGCCCAAGGGCGCAGAGCACCCCAAGTTTGGGTTTCTGGTGTGTTTGTGCAGGTGGTTACCATCCTGGATTCAGGCTCATAGGACTGTTGTGGCTGGAAGAGCTCAAGATCGTCAAGCCCAAGCCTTAACCCAGCACAGCCAAGGCCACCACTAAAGTGTGTCCCTCAGCAGCACAACTGCACCCCAGGTATGGCAGAAACAGCTGTCCCCAGTGACTCCCAAAACACCACCACACAGCACATGGTGTCCCCACGCTCGCAGCCAAAGCCCTCTCCTGTGTCCCCTCCCAGGTTTTGCACAGGAAGATCACCACCAGCAAGCAGCCTGGGCACAGGAAACTGCCCCAGCTCCACTCCAACTGCTTTTGTGCAAGCTGCAGTGGGGAAAAAATGATCTGACAGCAGCAAGGCTCCACTGAGGAGCTGAGTGTGGGTGTTTCAGTGAGAGATAAAGCAAATGGCTGCATAACCCAGCTCTGCTCAGCCACAATGTTCCTCCAAGCCAAGTGGGAACCACAACCTACACAGCAACACACTGCTGGAGGCAGGCCCACACAGCTTGGTTACTGACCTATGGGTAGTTTGTAGGTGCCATGATGGGAAACCATTCCAAACCATCTCTTTTCTCACCACCACCCACAAAGAGCAACTCTCCTCCAGCAAGTCCTTCCTGTGTGGTTTCTCCATCCCTGGGCTCTGCCCTGTGCTGCTGCCTCCTGAGCACAGGGCAGGAGAAGTGCCCAGATCCTTCTCAGTTGGTGCACACCCAGGATCTGGCACAAGGGAGATGCTCCAACGTGAGCTGGGAGTCTCTCCAGTGAGAAAGTCTGCTCCCAGCTGTCCTTCCCCATCTCAACTCCACAGCCACCCCATGCCAGCATGAGAGCAGAGGGATTTGTGGCCCAGCTTCCCCTGTGGCCCAGCTTTGCCAAGCACATCATGACACCAAGTGCTGCAGCAACCCAGATGCCACATTCCCTTACCAGAGGAGCTGAACAGCCCCCAGGTCCTCACAGCACGGAGGAGCCCAAGCCCTGGGAGAAGCACAAGGACCTTTAGAAGTACTGGCAACTCCCTTTGAACCTTTCTCTCCTCCTGCAGTTTCTGACTCAATCTCGACACCATGTTCCCTTCCCACATGTGCACCTCCTCCCTTCCACCAGAGAGATGTCTCCATTCTCCTCCCCAGACTCCCCTCCCTTTCCATGAGCCTACAGAGAGGAGGGTGCCAGTGACGGCAGGAAGCCCTTGAGTGAGTCTCTGCACTCCCAGCACCTCACTCACCTTCACAAAACTACACCTCCAGGGACATCCACGATCTGCACCCTCCTCAGTGAACGTGCAGCTTCCCAGCCCTTCACCAGCTAGTCAGGAGAAAGCACAAGAGTGTGTTACAAGCCCAAAGGGAAAGCCAGGGGTCTGCTCCAGGCCCAGCTGTTTCTACCTCGGTGCTCAAAGGCTTCTCAACCTTTGCTGGCACACAGCCGGAGCCCAACGTAACCACCGCTGGCAGCGACGGTCCCAGAGCGGTGGGAGCCTGATAAGCTCAAAGGCTTCTGCTATCAAGACTCTCCCCAGAGTCAGAGTCAGAAAAAACGTAAAGAAACAAACAAACCCCAAGTTGTATTTTGCACACATCATCCAAACAAGTGATTGGAGGTCTTCCCCTCCAACCCCACGCTCAGGGAATGCACACAGAGAGACCTGGACGCTTCTGTTCTAGCCTAGCGTGTCACATTGCAGCTTTTCCATCCAATGTTTGCCAGAAAGCCAGCTTTGGAGGGACAAAATAACACAGATCACAAATGTAGAAGACTGAAGACAACTTAGAGAGTCCCAAACACAAAGGTTTTCCTCTGAGGGATTTGCTCTTTTCCACCTGAACTTGAGGAGTCAGCCTCAGTACCCCAAGCGAAGGCAGTGGCCACTGCACAGTCTCTCGGTGACTCTCAAGGAAAGGCTGCTCAGGGACTGCTGAATTTTGCTCTGTCACCTTAAAATGCCACTGTGCTTCATCAGACCAGACACCTAAAAGACAAAGGTTATCCTATACACATTAGAAAAGTTGAGAAGGTCTCTGAAAATATGCTCTTGAGTCCCACACCATGCTCCACCTGCTCGCCCCTCCAGGGTACTTCAAGTTGTGCTGCAGCTTGGGCAGAGGAGATGGAGCTAAGCCAGGCTGGTGGCACAAAACTAAACCACAGAGGGGCCAGACCAGCTCTTCCCCATGGCTGCTGCTCCTCCCCCAGCAGAGCTCTACTTGCTTCCTTCAAGGACACCCAAACAACACCAAAGCAGCTCTGCTGAGAAGAAACCAGCAAGTGAAGGGGCAGACACGATGGGGACTGCACAAAGAAGGGCAGAGGTGCATGCTGGGGGAGAAACAGAGGAACTGCCATGTCACAACTCATACCACACTCATCAAAGCTGGCATCCAGAGGGGAGCCTCACAAAACCACTCATCTCTGCTCCATGACACCAGCAGCCACGTTCACACGAGCTGCACAAGCTGCTGACCCTGTTGTGTGAGCCCAGAGCACTGTGGCTGGGGAGAGCAGCAATAGGGAAGGAAGCAGCTTCTCTGTCGAGGAGCAAGGTCTTTCCTATCATCACCACCAATCTCCTGTCCAACAGCTGGGCAGGTGCACTGCAAGCAGGGAAGCAGACAAGTCCTACAGGGATGGCTGCAGCAGCTGAAGGCAGCAGGCTCTAGAAGGTGTTTTTCAGCTTGGCTGCCACAAGCACAAGAATCTCCCCAATCTTCTTCTGCCAGTTCTCTATGTCCTTGGAGACATCACACCACAGCTCCCCGTGGCGAGGCTCAGCATTCTCACAGCGCTTCCTCACCTCCTCCTGCTGCTCCTACAAGGAAGAGAAAGGACACTTTGAAAGTCTCTCTTTACAACCTGGCATCGAGGCCCTGGAGTGTGTCCAGAGAAGAGCAATAGGGCTGGTGAATGGTTTGGAGGGCATCTCGTATTAGGAGCAGATGAAGCAGCTGGGGTTGTTTAGGCTGGAGAGGAGAAGGCTGAGGGGAGACCTCAGTGCTCTCTACAGCTCCCTGAAAGGAGGTTGGAGTCAGGCCAGTGTTGGTCTCTCCTCCAAAGTAACTAGTGACAGGATGAGAGGAGATGGGCTTAAAGCTGTGCCTGAGGAGGTTTAGGTTGCATACTAGGAAGAATTTCTTTGCTGCAAGAGTGTTCAGGAATTGGCACAGGCTACCCAGGGAGGTGGTGGAGTCACCACCCCCAGAGGTGTTCAAGAATTGTGTGGCCATGGCACTTGGGGCCAGGGTTTAATGGCCATGGTGGTGTTGGGTTGAAGGTTGGACTCAATGATCATAGAATGGTTTGGGTTGGAAGGGACCTCCAGAGGTCACCCAGCCCAACCCCTGGCACTCAGCAGGGACATCCTCCCCTACAGCAGCTTGCTCAGAGCCTTCTCCAGCCTCACCTTCAATAGCTCCAGGCATGGAGCCTTTTCCAACCTTAATGATTCTATGAAATGTAACCATTCCCTTCCCAGTTCAAACACTCTGCCAAAGCTTAGGGTGAGGATTAGTTTGGATTTTCAGAGGCTGTAGAAAAAAAAACCTGAGCCAAAAATTGAGAGGCAGCAGCTTTCCTACCCTGCTGAACAAACTGCCTGAATTAATCACACAAGCTTTGGCTCCAGCAGAGAAACAGCAGCAGAAACTTCCCTTTGTGCTACCACCTGCATGAGGTCTGTCAAGAGAAAGGTCTCTCTGAAGTCAGGAGATGGAACACTCCCATCATTTCAGTCCTATCAGGCAGTAAAAACCACCCTAAGAGATAAGAACAGGCTGTTCCCTGGCTGTGCTCACGTGCAGCCTGCACTCGACACCTGTGAAGGCACAGGATGGGTGACACAAACCCTGCAGCGCTCCTGCAGGAAGATCTCCCAGGCCGCAGCTTGTGCTTTCCAGAGCAAGCTGATTTTGCAGATTTTGGCAGGAGCTAGCAGGGCTGTGGACAGCAAATCAGCCTGAAAGACAGCTCAGCTGCTGCCAGCCTTTTCCAAAGCACCACTCAGGCCTGCTCCTGCTCGCTCCTGCTCAGGACAGCCTCAGCTCCAAGCCACACCGGCAGCGCGCTCAGAGCCGTGGCCATCGCCGCAGCTGGGGCTTGCTGCTGCCCTCCTCCCCTGCTCCCTGTTCCCCAGGCACCCACCTCTGTGCCATGCTGGAGCTCAAACTTGTAGAAGAAAGCCCAGGCATCCCCCAGGTCAGAGTCTATCTTCACCGTGCGGTGGAACCACTCTCGGGCCTTGGTTATTTTACGCTCGCTCCAGAAGAGCCTGTGGAGAAAGCACAAACAGCTCAGCACCCAGCTCCCCCTCCAGCAAGCAGCTGACCAGCATGAAGGCTCCACAGGGCCTCCAGCTCCTTGCTCACCCAAGAAGGGAACAGGAGATTTTGTAGGGATCTTGTCCCTGGGAAGGGCCAAGAGATGATAGGGCCAAGGACAATATCCCCAGAAGGAGACAGACACTTCTGAGAAGGGAAGTTATTACTGAGCTCCACCTGGGACACTCTGAGCCCAACCCTGGACACTCCCAAGTCCAACCCTGGACACTCCCTAGCCCAACCCTGGATACTCCTGAGCCCAATTTTTGCTCCCCCTCAATTCCTTATTTCGCTGTTCCAGCGCTGGTGCAGAGCGAGCCAGGGTGAGCTGCCTACACCTGCTTCCCTTCCTCCCCTTGCTTAACTTTCTCTGTTTCCCCTCCTCCAACTCTGTAATTTTTCAAGTGGATTTTAGTACCTAATAACTAAATCACTTCTAAAACCTGAAAACACCCCACAACTCCTGGAGCCATGGCTGCATGCATTCACACATTCCCATCCCTGATGCCTAGTCTAGATGAGCAGAGCCACCTCATCAGCCCCACTTGACCAGGAGAGGTGAGCAGAAAGCTTCCACTCAGCCAGCCCAGCCCCCAGCCACTTCATAAAGGAACTTACAAATCCTGACATTTCTTCCCAGTAATTAACTGCCTGAGTCAATGCCCTCTTGCTTTCATTTCTCTGCACTCAAAAGAGTTCATCTAAGCTAGGAAGGTCTTTATCAACTCAACCAGCCAGCCCTCATAAAGAGCTTAGCCAGCCATAAAGTTATACAGCTTAGGTGATTGTTTTTAAGCCCCGTAATACTCTTGATTGTTCCCTGCTAAATAAACTGAGATTGAAAAGAAGGAGAATGATAGCAGAGGCTCAGCACCTGCAGGCCGTCCACAGCAGCCAACACCTTCAACAAAAGCTCTTCAGATGTGTGACACTCTGGGTGTTACTGTGGCTAGAGGCAAGTTGGGATGGGAGGTAGAAGCTGTTTGTGCTGGGATTAGCTTGCTAAACTTTGAGGCTGCACCAGCAGGGGCCTGGAAGCAGTTTCCACCCAGCACAAGTTAACATTTCTCTCCCTTGCTGAACAAGTCAGCTGTCATGATCTGGCAGCAGCCGGCAGTGCAGTCACTGGAGTGTATCCTACAGTTTGCTTTGGCTTGTGGAAAGGAATTGTGAAAGGATTGGGCAATGTTTGGGCAAAAAAAACCCAACCAAAAGCTTCCTGTGTTAACCTCTTCTGGTGTTCACAAAGGAAGAGAAGTGAGGTGGTTCCAATCACAGCTGCTGCAGAGCTGCTCACACATCAGACCAGAAAGGATATGGTGTGAGTCACATCTGAGAGTGGCTTTGGGAAGCCTCACAACTGCATCAAGACAAGACGACAATTCCTAATGGATTTATCTCCCAGTTTCAGTCCAGTATGCCTGGGAGTTTGCACCCCAGGAAGAGCCACAGCTGAAGAAATTCAGCACAGAGCCTAGCTCAGGATTAACAAAAAATCTGATAGGATCATAGAACAGTCTGGGCTGGAAGGGACCTCCAAAGCTCATCCAGTCCAACCCCCTGCACTCAGAATGGAGAATGGAGAGAAAAGATGAAGAATCCAGTCAGAGACTGAAAAGTACCCAGCAAAAACTTGCCTCAGTTTCACAAATCCTTCAACCCTACCCCACCAGGCTCTACTAAAGCCTCAGAGCACACCGAGGCCCTCCAAGGGACACAAAGATTTGCAGAGTGCCACCACCCAGCACTGGAAAAGAGCTCAGTGTGAGCATGGTGCTGTCTGTGCTGCACAAGAGCCTGAGGGCAGGTTGGTATCTCCTGCTACGAAGCAAAGGAGAGCTCTGCCCAGTCACCAGGAGCCAGCTGGAGAGCTGCTCCGTGTTCTGAGGCTCATTAGAGCTGCGGCAGCCGGCACCACACAGCCGAGCTGCGGCGCAGGGCTTCATCCTGGAAGCGGCACAGAGACACAGGGTATTCTGACTCCAGGAAGCAGAGGAACTCACTTGGCCACTGCCAGCAGGACATGTGGGTCATGTTCACACTTCTTGAGAGCATCCACGCTCTTGGTCTTGCGCTGCGGTCGCGCTTCAAGGAAGATCGCCTCTGACCACAGGATTCCTTAAACAAGTCCAGAAGCACAAAGCCTGAGTGGTGCTGAGGTTAACCCTCCCCAGCCCATCTGCAGCCCTGGGCTCTCCAACATGAGCAGCACCACAGTCCCCACCCTGGGAGCTACCCACACCCCAGCCCCATCCTGGATCATTCTTGCATAGATTGGTTTGGGTTGGAAGAGATCCTGAAGGTGATTTGGTTGCAACCCCCTGCCATGGGCACAGACAGGGACATCTCATCGATGCTGACCAATGTCTGAAGGCTGGGGGCAAGAGGACAGGGCCACACTCTTCTCAGTGATGCCAGTGATAGAACAAGGGGCAAAGCACATTCTCCAGGCCTCCTGAGGACCCAGCACCATCATAGTTCAATTCCACTCTTTGTGCACCAGCCTACATCAGCCATGAGCAGCTGGGAGTCAATTCAGCCATCAATGGACACCAGCTGCTGGTTTTCATGACTGTAGGTGTCCAGGAGCTGGTTCCTTCAGGCTTTTATTTTGGTCTTTATGATGAGTTAGCAGTGATTTTATCTAAACAGAACCTGAAATCCTGGTGCCCATTTCCATAGCAACAGGCAGGCTGTATGAAGAAGAGATTCTTTCCAGCGAGGGTGGGGAGACACTGGAATCCTGGAGGTGTTCAGGGCCAGGCTGGACAAGGGCTGGAGCAACCTGGGCTGGTGGGAGGTGTCCCTGCCTGTGGCAGGAGGTTGGAACTAGATGGCCTTTAAGGTCCTTTCCAACCCACGCCATTCTGTGGTTCTATGAAAAGCCTGTGGTGGCAAACACCCAGGCAGCATCAGGTCATTCACAAACCAAAGTGGGGCTTGGGTGGTGCTGCCTTGTTGACCCACGAGCGTGGGGAGCAGCTGGCAGTGAGTGTATCCTGTCATAAAAGTCACTCAATCCCTAATGGCTTCCCTGGGACTTCAGCAGTCACCAATTAAACATCTTTCAAAAGGCAGCCTGGAGGCAAGGTCCCAAAGTAGACTATGACCCTTTGTAGCTGTGTGCCATCCCCTCTCCAAAGATGTCCACAGCTTTAAACAATTAACTCTGCTTGCCACTCTGGTGAGAAAGAGGAAGTGTGATGAACTTTCTCCTCCTGTCCCAAAAGGCCTTTCCACCACTGGTTAGAACCAACTGACTTGTGTAAGAGCACAACCAGCACTGAGGGGCTGGAGCAGGGCCAGAGAGGGGCAGGGAAGATGGGGAAGGGTCTGAAGAACAGGGCTGGGGAGGAGAAGCTGAGGGAGCTGGGGTTGGGAAGGGTTGACTCCCCAAAACAGAGGATTCTGAGACTTGGCCAGCAAGGATGTCTTGGAGAATGCAGCCCCTGTGTGGAGAGGGCAGAACAACCACGTTTTGGGTAGAGAGGAGATCCAGCTCACCTGAATTGGGGCACTCTTGCAAGGCCTTGGCCATCAGGGTGTTTGCAATGTTCTTCAGCCCAGCTCTGTACTCCAGTCGCACAGACTCCAGCCTGGTTAAGGAGAGACTCAGTGATGCATTTCTGACAACAGTCACCACGTGGAGACAGACAGTGAGCCACAGGGGAGCCACTGCAAGCTGCAGAGAGTCTGAATGTGTGCTGGGTGACTGATGTCCTCCCACTGCTCTCCCCTAAAAATAAACCTGGGCTTCATTCTAGAATCAGTTGGGTAGGAAGGGACCTCCAAAGCTCATCTAGTCTGAAAGGGCTACAAGAGAAATGGAAGATACCTGAGGTTTCATGCTCTGTGCACTGCAACTATCCATAAGGAAATAGCCACTCCCCAGCTCCTTAGAGTAGCTACAAACCAGCCAGGATCACACCACAGCACTGCTGCTGTCCAGAGAAATAAACCACCCCCAAAGCAGTTAGTCCAGAAAGGGGCCACAAGTTCTTAGTCCAGAAGAAACTCCAGGATGGGCAGGGTCAGAAGTTCCAGGCTCAAATGTCTGAGCAGATGTCAAAGAGCTGGGCCACAGAATGCCTTGATTTTGTGGGGCAGACTCAGTTCACCTGCACACAACTCACCACAGGTCTGGATTCTTTGGGTTCTTCAGACGGGACTTCTCCAGGATGGCTCTTGCCCTCGTCAGCTGCCCAACCTTCTCCTCCAGCCTGGACAGCAAAAGCCACAGGGGTATGGAATGAGGACACTTCTTCAGCTGGTTAAAAACAAAACAGAAAACAAGACAGCATTTTAAATCCCCAGGCAAAAGCCTTTTCTCCCTAGATCCTCCTGAGGAGTAAAGAGAGACAAAGCCAATGAAGTCACTCAAACATCTCCTACACAATCTTAGAGCACAGAAGCCAAGTTCTGCTATGTCCAAAGCAGTTGGGTGCATCAACTATGCCTGAACTACCCCAGTAGCAAGAGAAAGCATCCTACATCTAGAGTTTGTGCTGCATCTGGAGATGGAGAGCACCCAAACCACGGCACCAGGGCGTGCAGAAACCCTGGGCAGCCTCTGAAGATGAAGAAGTCACCAGGACCTACAGACCCTGGCAGAAACCTGCTCCCTTATCACTGCCATTTCAGCACCTTCCTTTCTCCATACCCAAGGACACCAATTACCATTTAAAAGAGACAGCAGGGCTCTGTAGGCCTCCTCCCTTCCCTGAGTGTATCCAGGAGCCCACCAGGAGGCTTTGCAGGCCTTACAGAAGCACTGTGCAGTGACTTTTCTCCTACCCTGAGGAGCCAAGCACTCAGCAAACTCCAGCAAGGAAGTGAATTCTGCACATGGACACGGGCCAGAGCAATTTTTGCTGCTCATTTCAAGGTCCTCAATTTTCTGTTGCTTTGTCTTGTTTCAACCAATGACAGAGGGAACAGAAATCATCTCTTTGCTTCCCCTGGGACAGAGCCCTCTCCATTTGCATAGAATCCTAGAATGGTCTGGGTTGGAAGGGACCTCCAAAGCTCATCCAGTCCAACCCCCTGCACTCAGCAGGTACATCCTCCCCAGAGCAGCTTGCTCACAGCCTTCTCCAGCCTCACCCTGGACAGCTCCAGGGATGGGGTGACAACTCCCTCCCTGGGCAACCTCTTGCAGTGTTCCAGCAGCCTCTGTCTGCCTTGAACCTTTTGTAATCCAGGCTGAACAGCCCCAGCTCTCTCAGCCTGTCCTCACAGCAGAGCTGCTCCAGCCCCCTGAGCATGTTCATGGCCTCCTCTGGACCCTCTTCATCAGGACCATGTCCCTTCTGTGCTGAGGGCTCCAGAGCTGGATGCAGCACTGCAGGTGAGGTCTCACCAGAGCAGAGGGGCAGAATCAGGGCTCTCCATCTGGTGATCCCAAAGCAGAGATCTCTCCCCAGCAGAAGCACAAAGCAAGCCTGCAGCACCATCCACTCACTCACCCCTTGGTTGTAAGCCTCTCGTGCCTTCTCCACCAGCTCCTTCTGCTCCTCAATTTGTCCTTTCATCATCCACAGTTTGGGGAAGTCCTCGTAGTGCTTCAGGGCTTCTTCACAAAGCTCCTGGGCTGCAGCAATATTCCCCAGCACCCACTCTAACTTCACTGACTTCATGAAGACCTGAGAAACAACCAGAGCTGTTTACTGCTACCAGTCACTGAAAATCCCTTAGCCAGGCAGGGCACTGGGTTGCCAGTTTCATACCACACTGGAGCCTGCACAATCCAATCTGCTTAGATCCAGGCTACTAAAGAGCACCTAATGTCATTTAAGACTTCAGGTCACGACTGTTGTCCTGCTACACAGATTTTTCTGCCTCTAAATGCCTCTCTTTTGGCTGCACATGGTAGGCACAGCTGGGAGAAATACATTACAGACCAAAGGTTGTTTCCCTGCTCTCAGATCCCTGTCCTCCCCATTCCTAATCTTCACAAGAGAAGGGTCAAATCTGAGACCAGGACTCCAGTCCCAGCTGGAAACCCCCTCCCTGACTGACAAAAGAGGAGGAGGACAGTGTTAAAGAGCCAGGATGAAGCAAAAAGTGGGGGTGAGGGACAGCAGGAGCAGACAGCAAACTGCTTTTACTTGAACAAGTTCCAACGGGTTTTACATGAAGAGCTGAAAATTGACAGTTTCAGACCAGAAGTTAACTCCAGAGATAAACACCAGAGTGTTAAAACACTTTAAACACCAAACTGGAGCAGGGCTGTCTGGAGCACAGCAGCAGAGGTGAGCCCTGTGACAGTATTTTCTCCAGGCTCCTCTGCACCACGGACACCAAGCACACAGCCGGGAGCTGGGAATTTCCTGGCTCCTGCCATTTGTGCAAAAACAGAAGAAAAACCACCAAAACACCACACCAAGCCCCAGCAGAAAACCCCCACAAAACTGAAAGCCTTCACTTGCTCCCAGCCTCTTTTCTGTCCGTCCCCCTCCACGCCCTGAGGCTGTGTCGCAAGGCGCCGGAGCAGCAGCCCCATGCCCCCAGGAGGCGGTGGGCAAGAAGCCATCAGGCCAGTCGCTGAGGCCACAGCACTGAAGGAACTTCTCCTTCCGGCTCAACTCCCCCATGGGCCCAAAGGGCTCTTTCAGCCTCTCCACCCTCCATAGGCCATCCTCACCCTTGCAGTGGGGGCACTGCTGCGAGCCTTGGCCAGCAGCCTCCTCGCTCGCTCGTACTCATTGTTCTCCGACTCCAGCTTGACGGCAGCCAGCCAGATCTCCTCACTGTTGGGGTTGGCCTGCGAGAGGAGGAGAAAATGACAGACAAATGCATGCAGGGAATCAACAGCAGATTTAATCCTTTGTTTGATCCAGAGTCAAGCTGGAATCAGAGCTCTCTCAATCAGCACCAGGACTGATTGATATTTTTTGAGGGTGTTTTTAATGTATTTATTTTTCAGCTCAAGCTCCTCCCAAATCTTCTTTGACCTTTCTGAAGTTTATAGAAATTCTCCAAACCAGATGGGCAACAGAAAGCTCTGTGCCAGTTTAGGAAGCTGGATGCTTCTCAGTTGTTGAAAAGTATTAAGGTTTTGATCTTCTGAACTTCCAGCTTCAATGCTGAAATGATCTTAGGCTTTGCCACAAGGAGACCCTTGTTTTATGAGCTCTGAAACTGAAGCTTCCATTTCCAACTGAGGCCTGTGAGCACTCCTCCAGCAGAAGTCATTTCAGTGGCAACCACATCCAGAAGTCTCCAGAATGGTAATAGGAAGCACCAAGAAGTGATTCAGGAAGAAAGCATCTCTGGGGTTTGCTATCTGTTAACACCTAAGCCGCGCTCCCGGCGGCAGAGCTGTACCGTCCTGCACAGCTGTCTGCCAGCATCCAGCAGACAGAATCACTTAGGGTGGGAAAGATCTTTAAGATCATGGATTCCAACCACTGACCCAACATTTCCAAGTCCACTGCTAAACCATGGCCCTCAGCACCACATCTCCATGGCTTTCAAAACCCTCCAGGGATGGGAACTTCACCACTGCCATAGGCAGCCTGGGCCAGGCCTCGACAGCCCTCAAGGGGAAGAAATTATTCCTCATGTCCAACCTAAACCTCCCCTGGGGCACCTTGAGGCTGTTTCCTCTTGTCCTGAATTCCCTTCATTCTGCTGTGGATAGATGGGCTTGGTCCCAGTCACAGTAACCTCACTGATGAGGACAAACCTCCAACCTTGTTACTGAGGAGCCAGGTGACACAAGACAAGGGGATTCTGATCCATGATTAGGGTTGGTGTGAGCCAGGGCAGCAAAATTAATGGCTTGGGAACTGAGAATCTGGAGTCGTGCTTCCAGAAGAGCAGCAACACAACTCTTGCTTCAACCTTTCTGCTATTTCACAGGACACTCTGCCACATAAAACAATCCAAGGACAGCTGAAGAAGTGTCTTTCAACATCACTTTGAAAGGCAGCAGGAACTGGGTGCTGACAGGAAAAGCCTGCTCTGTGTTCTTTACCAGCTGTACTTAACACCATCACACAAGTCTGAATGTACCCACCTGGAAAGCCAAGGCCAAAATACTTCTGGCTGCTGGCACATCTCCTGCCAACCACTTTGATTTGGCTCCCATGAGCCAGAGGACTTCTGCTTTGGGGCAGTGAGCAACAGCTCTCTGCAAGAGAGCCTCCAAGGATTCTCTGGGACAAGAAAGAGCAAGTTACAGACAGTGGCAAGGCTGCCAAAGGAAAGCTCTCCCACACCACTTCCACTATCACTCAGTGCTACAAATATTGGGGCAAAGTCCAACGTTGTAAACCTTGATAAGTGGTTTCATAACAAGGCAAGGGTGGGACCTCCTCTTCAGAAGGGTTGTGAGATGGGTGTCCCACAAACGGTTCATTGTTCAGACACCTTTGTTTGATAGCCTCTGGGAGAGCCTGCACACAAACAGCTCAGCTCTCTGGGGAAGAGCACTCCAGCTGCAGCCCAACTGAGACAGAGCTTCTTCAGGATTGGAGAACTGTGGGACTGCTCAGGCTGGAAAAGACCTTGAAGATCATCAAGTCCAACTATTAACCCAACACTACCACATCTGCTGGTAAACCATGGCCCTCAGCACCACATCTCCATGGCTTTGAAGCCCCTTGAGCAGTGGGGACTCCACCACTGCCATGGGCAGCCTGGGCCTTGGCAACCCTCAAGGGGACATAAAATTATTCCTCATGTATAACCTGGACCACCCCTAGGGCACCTTGAGGATGCTTCCTCTTCTCTTACCCTTTGTTCCTTAGGAGAAGAACCCAACCCCCACCTGGCTCCAGCCTCTTCTCAGGAGCTGTAGAGAGCCAGAAGGTCTCCCCTCAGCCTCTCTTTCTCCAGGCTGAACAACCCCAGGTCCCTCAGCTGCCCCTCACAAGCCCTGTGCTCTAGGATTCTCAAGCCCTGGAGCAGGCTGCCCATGGTGGTGAAGTGGTGAAGTAACCATTCCTGGAGGTGTTTACCAGATGTGTGGCTGTGGGACTGAGGGACGAGGCTTGGTGGCAGTGGCTTAGCAGTGGTAGGGTTGTGAGCTCCAGGTGAGCAGTGGGACTGGATGATCTCAAAGGTCTCTCCCAACCTCAACAGTTCTGTGGTTCTATTGCCAAGTCTTTTTATGACTTTATAAAACCCAAAGATGTTCTGACCACAACCACAACAAAGTCAGTCAGGCATACAAAGAACACCACCGAGCTTCCACCAGCCGCAGCAGCCCTGCACGTGCAACACCACTTCTGAGCTTTCCTTCCCTCTGTCCCAGCAGCCTACTGCCCTCCAAAGAAGGCTAAATCCCCCTGCCCAAAGACTGTGCAGCACACACACCTGGTTCCATGGTTCTTTTCAAAGTATGCTGCTCTCAGCCACACACTCTTCTTGCTGGGGAAGACTTGCAAGGCATAAGCATAAATGGCTCGGGCACACTCCAGGGCGTTGTGGGCAACACACTGAGAAGAAAGAGAGCAGAGATGGATCACTTGAGGGCTGCACTGACATCAGGTGCATGGAAAACAGGCAGAATTCTACAGTGACCCAGAGTAACACATGAACTGGGGTATTATGGATCATAAAACAGTGCATGTCAGCCTACTGAAAGGAAGCAGGAAGGTTTCAGGCATCCACCTGTCAGGGTATGAGGATCGCAGGGCAGTGTGAGACATTACTCTGATCCTGTGAGACCCCACCACAAACACTGCATCCAGCTCTGGTGGCCCCAGCATAAGAAGGACACGGAGTTGTTGGAGCAAGAAGAGGCCACAGAGATGCTCACGGGGGCTGGAGCACCTCTGCTATGAGGACAGGCTGAGGGAGCTGGGGCTGTTCAGCCTGGAGAACAAAAGGTTCAAGGCAGACCTAAAAGCAGCCTTCCAGTACCTGAGGGGCTACAAGAAGGCTGCAGAGGGAGTGTGGAACAAGTTCTGCACCATGAGGGTGCTGGAACAGTGCAACAGGCTGCCCAGGGAGGGAGCTGAGGCCACATCACCAAGGTGAGGCTCAACAAGGCTCTGGGCAGCCTGCAGGAGGTGGAGGTCACTTTCAACCCAAACCATTCTAGGATTCTATAAATGCTCACAAAATCCCTTTGGAGCTTAGTAACAATTCTCACCTGCACTGCAGTCACCTCCTGAAAGGCAACGTGGCCCAACACAGGCAGGCCTGGTGGGAATCACCCCCCCCCATCTCATTTCATCAATGGTTTTGGGTTGGAAGGGACACATTTCCCAGGCTCCCATTTGCCCTAATTAGAAGAGACCCCAAGGCAAGGCAGCATCCCAGCTGCACGTACACTGTCTGCATCTTCCATCCAGGTGTGCTTCCGATCCTCCTCCTCGATGCCGATGCCGATCACGGCTCGCATGATTGCCTGGCAGGTGGCCACACTTCCAGCTTTATCACACTCCTCAGCATCCTGCAAACAAGAGTCAAGGCCTTGACTTTGGGAGCTCAGCACAAGGCAGCAGATGACGGCGCAGCAACTCCTCATGTGCACACACAAAGCCACGGTGGGGCACTGCCACGTTAAGGTATCTCATCACTGCCACGACCTGCTGAGCCCTCACCCAGAACCCACCAGAAACTGGTTAGAGCACAAAGCCCAGCAACTGCATCCACTGCAAAGGAATGGATGTGACAAAGTGTGACCTTTCCAGTCTGCAAACGCTGCTCTTAAAGCTTCAGTGACCTGCCCAGGGCTGGGCCAAGCAGGGATCTGGCCATGAGAGAAATCCAAAAGCATTTGAGAAGAGAGAATTCTGCCTCTCTGCTCTGCTCTTATGAGACCGCACCTGGAGAACTGTGGCCAGCTCTGGAGGCCCCAACATAAGGAGGACATGGATCTGTTATAGAGGGTTCAGAGGAGGCCATAAAGATGATGAGGGGGCTGGAGCACTTCTACAAGGACAGGCTAAGGAAGTTGGGGCTGTTCAGCCTGGAGAAGAGAAGGCTCCAAAGAGACCTTAGAGCAGCATTTCAGTACCTGAAGGGGAGCTACAGTAGAGCTGGGGAAGTGTGGTGACAGACAAGGGGCAATGCTTTGAAGCCAGAGCAGGGCAGACTTCAGCTGGACATTAGGAAGAAGTTCTTTACCATGAGGGTGGTGAGACACTGGAGCAGGTTGCCCAGAGAAGTTGTGGACACCTCATGCCTGCAAGTGTTTAAGTGGCTTTGAGCAAGTTGGTCCAGTGGGAGGTGTCCCTGCCCAAGGCAGAGGGTGGGAACTACATTATCTTAAAGGTCCCTCCCAACCCAATCTATGAACTGAAACACCAAAACTAGTGACCTCCTTTGGGTCAATTCATTCAGCTGTGGGTTGATTCTTACATCTTTGGTTCTTAATAACCAAGGTTCAATGAATACACTCTCAACCTGAGCTAAGGTAAAGGTGAGAGGCTCTCTCACCAGGGCACCCATGGAGCTTTCTGACACACAAAGCTTTCAGAAAGCCAAGCATGTCTTGCTTCAACTTGTTGAGAAGCCCTCTGATCAGGTAACAGGAAGGGAACAGTTCTGTCCTGAAAAGGAACTTGAGCAGACAACAATGCCCAGGCTGTGGAGCCAGTTCTCTTCAACAGATACTGAAATTAACCTTTCACTGGGTTACTGCCGTGAAGGTGTAATGCAGAGAGTTATAGAACAGCTCAGGTTCGAAGGGACCTCACAGATCATCTACCCGAACCTCCCCACCATGGGCAGGGACACCTCTCAACTAGACTTTGGCTGCTCAAGGTCTCATCCAGCCTGGCCTTGGACACCCCCAGGGAGGAGGCATCCACAGCCTCCCTGGGCAACCTGTGCCAGAGTCTCCCCACCCTCGTGCTCTGGTGGACCACTTCCCTCCAGCCTGTCAGCCATAGCACACAGCTCCGTGTGTCAATGTACATCATGCCAGCTGTGGCCACTTGACACAGCCTGAGGACTACAAGCCACCAGAGGGCTAGCAGGGTGTTTCCTGCTTGCTGCACATGTGATTTTGTAGGGACTCCTGACAACACCCCCTGACAAAGGCTCCTTTGACAGATTCCTCTTGAGCCAGGTGAGACATATGCAAAAAAACCAGAAATCCTTTTCTGGAGGCTCTGCCCTACTTCCTCAGCAGCTGCTTCAACTTGAAGCTGGTTATTTTCCAAGACACAGAAGTAAACCAGACATCCCTCAGCTCCACACATGCAGCATTGCCCCAGTGCCGCACTCATGGCCTTGGCTCTCCTCAGCTTTCCAGCATCACCCGCTCGGACCTTCACAGGGAGCTGCACTGCGAGGTGCGAGATTCCTCTCCCCTGTCTTCCACCAGCAGCCTTCAAAAGAGAACTTGAAGAGCTCATCCTGGGCTCCAAGCAAGCAGATACCTGTATCCATTGCTCTCTGTTGATCTCCACACCATTGGCCCTCAGGGAGGTGATGGCTCTGTCAATGATTTTCTCCACCATCTGGGTGTTTCCGTTGGCTTCCTCCAGCTTGGCAGCAGTGATCCAGATGTGGCGATCGGTGGGAATATTCTCCCTGGCCTTGTTGAGGACTTTCCGAGCGTTCTCGTAGGTCTCCAGCCTGGCCAGAGCGAGCCACAGCTGTGGAGCAACAGAGGATGGATGTTCAGACCAGAACAAGGGGAGGACAACACTGCCGCACGGCAGTCGGCCTGAGGAGATAAGCAGCTTCCTGCTGCCTGCTACCGGCTGGCAACTGGCCTCAAGCAGCATGAGCAGGCTGCAGAGTATCAGAGAATCATAGAGGTTGGGAAAGACCTCCAAGATCACCAAGTCCAGCCTTCTACCCAACACCTCCAAGACTACTAGACCATGTCCTGAAGTGCCTCATCTGCTCGTTCCTTGAACCCTTCCAGACATGGGGAGTCCACCACCTCCCTGGGCAGCCTGTGCCAGTCCCTGACCACTCACCACACCCTTCCCACCATGGCATAAAGAGGGTGGCAGAAAAGCTCCCCCTGCACTCAACTCCGCTTTCAAAGCTTTAATATCAGCTTCAGGTGGTGTGCAGGGAGCTGGTTTGTGGCCCCTCTGCAAAGCTCACCTCAACACTGGTGGGGCAGCACTCCACAGCCCGGCTCAGCATGATCCTGGCGTCCTCAGGTTCTTCCAGCTCCACAGCAGCCTTCCACAAACGCACCGAGTTTGGAACATGCTCGAGGGCTACAGAGGCAAAAGGGGTTGGCAATCATGACACCAAAGACAGCTGCAGCTTTCAAAGATGATATGCTAAGGGCTTTGTCCTCTGGGACATGGAGCTTCCTCACAGGGTAGGGAGGGGACTGCAGAGATGGAAGTTCCTGAGAGAGAAGGGAGGGGACTGTGCTTGCACTCCCAGCTCCTGCTCCAACAATGGGAACTTCAAGTCAGAAAATAACAAATTTACTAAATAGTTTTAATTGGAAACAGGTTTTGGAGAGCCAAGGGCTTTGTAGCTGTACAAGCAGTTAAGTGCAGCCTCTCCAGTACAACACCCAGCTGAGCAAAGCTCCCATCTCAGCAAATGAGTCTATGTAGGACCTTCAGAATCACAGAATCATAAACTGGCTTGGGTTGGAAGGGACCTTAAAGATCAGCCAGGTTCCAACCCCCTGCCACGGGCAGGGACACCTCCCACCAGCCCAGGTTGCTCAAGGCCTCATCCAGCCTGGCCAGTCACACAACCTTGCTCCTTTGACATTGAAACTGTCCCCTCACAATATAGTTTCCCTGCAGGAATCTCCTGACAGCTTCAGAAATCCCACTTTAGCTTCCCCAGAAGTTACTGGTCCACCATGCAAAAAGCAAACAGGAAGAAGTATAAAAGCTTAGAGGCATCCCTGCCATTCACACCCAAAGCCACTGCATCCAAAGTGATCTTTCAGCAATCCCATATGGGCTCCACCTACTTAAGACTCTTTGAGGTTTCCTTAATCTTGTCCAAGGGTAGGCTACCGCTGGTAGAACCTGTGACCTCTGCAGACTGTTCTACATGCTGTCTGGAACACTGAAGTCTAAAGAGCTTTTCTCAGCCTGTATCTTCATAACCTGGTATCTTAAAGATGCACTGAGAAACTGAAGGGGTAGCTGTAGCCTTTTATCACCACCACTCACACCACAGATCACCACTAGCAGCTGCATTCCACTGTTAGTTTCCATGGTGACTGTGCACAGATGGGCTACAGAAACAGAGCACTGAGCACATCCCTCTTCAAGAGAGCAAGAACATCTGCAGGGACACAGAAGAATGAGAACAGGCATCTAAACCTACTTTGAAACCAACCAGGCTTCCAGGCAAGGCTGCTCCTGTAGGCATTCATTAAACCACAGAATCATTCTGGTTGAAGAGTCCTTGAAGATCAATGAGTGCAACCATGAGCCCTGCACTGCCAGGTCACTGCCAAACCATGGCTGTCGGCACCACATCTCCACGGATTTGACACCCCTCCAGGGATGGGGACTCCACCACTGCCCTGGGCAGCCTGGGCCCAGGAAAATAAGAAATTGTTCCTCATGTCCAACCTTAACCTCCCCTGGAACAACCATCCTTCCTCTTGTCCCGTAAGTTGTTTCCTGGGAGAGGAGACCAACCCCCACCTGGCTCCAGCCTCCCTTCAGGGAGCTGCAGAGAGCCAGAGGGTCTCCTCTCAGCCTCCTTTTCACCAAGGATGCAAAAATAAAACCCAAAATAGAAAAAAAAATCACTTAACACTTCTGGGCACATCTTGAACCACACAGAGTACACCCAGAGGGAGAGCCAGGCTTGTCCCTGGCCCTGGAGAAGCTCTCACCTTTCCTCAGGACACGTTTCTTGGCACGGATGTCTGTCTCCAGCTCTGCCGCTCGGATGTAGATGCGGACAGACTGTGGCAGGTGGCGGACGGCCTGGGCCACAACAGCCTTGGCTGTATCCCCAGGCTGGAGCCTAGCAGCTTCCAGCCACACATCTTCACTCTGTCAGGGAAACAATCCTCCTTCACATCACATCCATTTAACATCACAGCTCCTAGCTAAATGTGTGCAGACAGTGGAGTTGTGTCAGGCACAGGCTGACTAGCAGACCACTCCTAACAGAGAGATGCTGCTCCTTGTCACTGCAACTTTATCCCCAGTGTCCTGCAAGGACCAACAGGACAGCAAAGTAATTCTGACCTTGGGGCACATCTCTGTGCCTTTCATGATGAGGTTTCGAGCCACCTGGAGCTTGCCAGTGACCTCCTCCAGCCGGGCTGAGGCTATCCAGGCAGGGGGGTGATGGGGGTTGGTCTCTCGTACAGACTTCAGCAGCAGACGAGCTTTCTTGATGTCACTGAGGGCGGAGGAAAGGCAGACAGCAAAAAACATCAGCAGGCAGCAAACACTTCTCCTGAAGCTGTAACCGCTTCACAGCCACACTCAGAAGCACAGGAGCTATGACCTTAAACATTTCCATTCTGGTGACACAAAAGGCACACTAACAAAACGAGGTCACAAACAGACACTAAGGCAGCAAGATCCCAGGGACAACCAGTCAAGTGTTTAAGATTTCTTAGGAGCTACAGCTGGACACTTGCAGCTGGAAGCTAACCAGCACAAGAGTTGGTTGAAGTCAAGTATTACCATCAATGTTTGTACACATGGCTATGAACCAAGTGTCAGACTTCAGGGCCAAGATGTTCTCAGAGGTCAAACAAGCCTCCAATCAGCAGGACACGAGGTACAAGTAAGCAGGTTACTTCCTGGCTGGCAGGCTGCCACACCATGCCATCACCCTGGCATGTTAGCCCAAGACAGGGCAGAAACAATCCCCATAACTGCTGCATCCAGGTCAGATGCTAAATGAATCAGCTGAAAAGTCTAAACCAGATCTCAAGGTAAAACAATTCACCCTCAAACCCCCCTCCTTATCTCCTACAAGTTAAACACCGGCTGGAAGCCACCCAGCTCAGACAGATTTCCACGGTTATGCAGGATCAGAGTCATTGCTAAGAGGATAAACCACTTAATCCTCCTTAAACTTACTTGATATCCCCTCCATGTGTGGGAATCATGGAATTCAAGTCTGTCAAGTATCCTTTGGGGTCCACTACAGTCTGGCCACTCACAGAGTCCGACACCTGGGGAAGTCAAGCCAGCACGACTGAAATGACCACTCTGAGCCCCCAGATCTGCCTCCACACCCCACAGACACCAAAACCTCACCCTCCTTATTTACCTGTTACCACAGGCAAGGAAGGAAGAAAACATAAAGCCTTGCTTGTTAACATTTTTCCACTTCTAAACTACCCAACTTGAACACTCAAAGTTGAGCAGCACAGCAAAGGCAGGGAACAAGCAGCCTGCTTTGCAGTCACCAGAAGGTCTTGCAGCCCTGGACCTTCTTTCTTTTTGTTTAAACCAGATTTAGACGGAAAAAAAATATGAAAAAGGAGAGAAAGAAACAATTTAAGAGTATTTCATGCTGCATCCCTACAGAGGAGAGAAGAGATGCTTGCTTTGGTCAAACCACCAGCACTGTCTGCCTGGAGTCCACCTGTGGTGTCAGAGGGCAGTTTGCTCTCCAATAGCAACCAAGACTTCCAGGCCCAAACTTATTTCTCAGGCAGTTTTATGAGTGTACAGGATGTGAGACCTGAGCAGGAGGAGTGCAGCATTAGTTCTAGTCACAGCCAAGCTACTTCTTCTCTACAACACCTAAGAGAGTGGAAGAATGCTGTGAAAGCAGGACCTGAGCAGCAGCACAGCACCATGTCAGAGCCACCCCTTCAGCACCCTTACCTGGCTCAGCCTCATGTCCATCAAGGTGTTCCTGGCTTGCCCAATCTTCCTCATATCCAGTTCACCTGTCCCAGGTGTCATTAAGCCTGGTGTCATTCCTCCTGGATATGGAGTATTCAGACCACCTGGATATGGAGTATTCAAGCCACCAAATTGCTGTAAAACAAGAGTGAGAGAGAGAAGTGCTGAAAACCTCCTCAGGATTTCTAAGCTAATTCAAGCTGTTGGCTGCTCAGCTCTTTTCCAGGGCAGAGATGCCAAAATCCTGCTCTGGCTTCCCTGAATTAATGCTTGGTCTTGACAATCTTAAAAGTCTTTTGCAACCAAAACAATTCCACAATCCTATGATTTCTCTGGCAGTGGGTGTGCACTGAAAGACTCCAGTGAGCTCAGGAGTTAACATCCAACAATTCCTTGCTGGATGCTGCTTCCCAACCCACAGCAATCTTTTTGGTTATATACCTTCTCCCCGCCAAATCCCACTAAAGCCTAAAGAAGAGGAGGCTGAGAGGAGACCTCATTGCTGTCTACAGGTACCTGAAAGGAGGTTGGAGTGAGGCTGCTGTTGGCCTCTTCACCCAAGTAACTCATGACAGGACAAGAGTGGCATCCAGCTGTGCCAGAGGGGGTTTAGGTAGGATATTAGGAACAATTTCTTTGCTGCAAGAGTGCTGCAAGGGCCTGGCACAGGCTGCCCAGGGAGGTGGGGGAGTCCCCATCCCTGGAGGTGTTCCCAAACTGAGTAGATGTGGCATGTGGGGACACGGTCTGGGTGGAAGGTTGGCCTCGATCTTACAGATCCTTCCCAGCCTCAAGGACTCTGTGATCCTCAGAACTGCAGACTGCAGCCCCCTCTCCAGCTCCAAAGCACTGAGCAGAGCTCCAGCAGGCTTTGCTCTGCACTCACCGTCTGGCGGGGGTCCACGGAGGTGTGGTTCTCCCCTGACTGCAGGTGCTTGGCGAAGAAGCTGTCGGGCACCGGCGTCAGCTTCTCGTAACGGGGGTTCCTCTGCCGCTTGTTCCTGGCGTCCCCCACCTCTGGGATGCTCAGCCACTCCTCCTCTGTCACCTCTGCCAGCTTCCTCTGTCAAACAGGAGTTGGCACCATTACTGGCTGTAGAAAGCTGTTTCTTTTTTAACTCTTCTAAGTCCCCAATTGATTGATTGATTGATTTTGCTGCTTGGAAGAATTTAAATCGAAAGACCTGAAGGCCAAAGATCATGTTTGGCTGGGCTGGGTTTTGAGCTCTGATCCAATGTGTAAAAAGAATGAGATTAACTTAATTAAAGTTGGTTTTATTCCAGATTGAGAGTCCCCATCAATTCTGTTCTTAAACTCAGTGCTACAAAGATGAATCACAGAGCCTGCAGCACTGAGTGGTTTATTTCTAATCATTAAACAATAGCTGAAACAATACACCTCAGTTAGCAGATGCTTAATTTAACTCAGCTACTACTCAGTGGCAACAAGTTCTTCACCAACAGGGTAGTAGAACAGGTTGCCCAGGGAGGGAGTTGAGGTTCCATCCCTGGAGATATTCAAGGTGAGGCTCAACAAGGCTATGGACAGCCTGCTCTAGTGGAGGATGTCCCTGCTGGCTGCAGAGGTTGGACTGGATAACCTTTGGAGGTCCCTTCCAACCCAACCCATTCTATAAAATGACCAGTCCCTCAAGGACAGAAGAGCAGCACCCTCAGAAGAAGCTGCAATGAAGCACACAAAATAATCCCACTATCAAAACTGGGATGAATTTCCCTACCTTGTGTATCCCCAAGCAACAGAGCTCAGCACAATCTCTGTGCTCTCCCGTATGCCTAAGCATCACCTTATAAACTGCTTTATAAACACCCTAAGTACAACTCTGAAGCTGTGCTCAATGGAGATTCCATCCCCACTGTGATTTACATCACCAGCTGACTGCAAAATTGTACTGGATTACTGGAGAGCTTCAAACCAAGAGGTTCTGCCCTGCTGGCTGCCAGCTCTGCATTTGTTTACTTCTTTTTCCAAAGGAAGGTAAATTCACTCTGGAGAACATCAAAGCATTCATCTGTTAGCACACAGCATAAACCCAAAGACAGGCAGAACACACATGCACCACCTCTGCCAGAAGTCACATTTCAGATGTTTGGTTTTTTCCCTTACTTTCAAGTCTGAGAACTGCTGCTGAATTTTGGGTCTCTCCATGCGGTATTTTTCTATCTCCTCCTTCTCTCGTTGTTCCCTTGGGAAAAGGAGCACTGAGGTTATTGTTCACAGCAACACCCAGCGTGGGTTGGGATTACAGGGAAAAAAAAGTGTTTGAGCAGAGCTAAGGTATTTTAAACCCCCTTTTTTTTTTTTGCTCCTTTTTCTTCCAGGCCATGATTCTCAGCACTATGACAGAGAGATTTTCACGTATTACAGCATAAAACCAGGTGGCTTCAGCCAAGTGGACTACAGCCTTCAACTCCCTCTTACCTGCAGCCCAAAGAGGCCGTGTAACAAGTTAACGACACTCATTGGTTTACCAGACACCTGCATGACAGGAGTTTGGAACACATTCCAGTGGGATGTGTCCAAGCCCAGCCACTCAGCATCTCCCCACATCATCTCGTGGGGAGATGCTGCTAGAGCGAGTTCACAGGAGGCCACAAAGATGATCCAAGGGCTGGAGCACCTCTGCTATGAGGACAGGCTGAGGGAGCTGAGGGTGTTCAGCCTGGAGAAGTCTCCAAAGGGACCTCAGAGCTGCCCTCCAGTACCTGAAGGGAATTTACAGGAAGGCTGCAGAGGGACTTTTCATGAGGGTGTCCAGAAATAGGAGAAGGGGGAATGGTTTGAAGCTGAGGGAGAGCAGGGTCAGACTAGAGCTGAGGAAGCAGCTCTTCAGTAGGAGAGCGGTGAGAGTCTGGCATAGGCCGCCCAGGGAGGCTGGGGATGCCCTCTCCCTGGGGGTATTCATGGCCAGGCCTCGAGCAGCCTGCTCTAGTTGAGAGGTGTCCCTGCCCACCGTAGGGAGGTTGGAGTAGATGATCTGTGAGGTCCTTTCTAACCTGAGCCATTCTATGATATTAATGA
Source organism: Picus viridis (assembly GCA_033816785.1). NCBI lineage: Eukaryota > Metazoa > Chordata > Aves > Piciformes > Picidae > Picus > Picus viridis. Next base: position 17,633,087 of record CM066599.1, on the reverse strand, counting down.
GCTACAGTGACTCATAATGAACTGCGGTGAAGCAATTAACATCAACAGTCAGAGCAAGGTGTGCAAAACATCCACCACCCTTAAGACTTGGAGCCACAGGGTCTGAGTCAGGGCATTAAAACACATAAAAACTGAAAGCATACCCAGCAGGAAAGTGTACCCAGGAGAAAAGCTGAACTGGACAATGGAAGTGGTAGAGCAGAACTTTAGAACACCAAGGAGGTAGCAACCCCCATGGCAGTGTTGGGATTCATCCTACCTCCTCTCCTTCCTGCGCTCATCCATCCTCTTATCCAGAGCTGCATAGATAGCATCTGCTTCCTCATCATCTTTTTCATAGGGACCACTTGAGAACAGGCTCCCAGCATAGCCATTGAACTGGGAATGTGGAGGGAGAGGGAGAGAAAGGAGGGGGAAAAGAAAGGAAAAAAGCAGTTTGCTCAGTTTACAGCCCCTGTGGTGCACTGTCACAGCCAGCACTCTCCCAGGACAAGAAGAGGTAGGAGCAGGCTGCTTCTACCAGCACTGCACCAGACGAGCACAGCCCTAACGGAAAGCTGCTTTCTTCTACCCCCCCCCGTTTGCTGTCCTGCAGCATTTCAAAAGCAAAGCTGCTTCAAACTGCTGCTCTTCCAAAGCTGCTTTCATTAAGCAGTAAGGAAGATCCCAGCACAGAAAAGCCTTTTCTCCCACTTCATTAAAAGCAAACAAGAAGAACAACCCAACACGTAACTAACCAACGTGGGACTTCAACCCAAGGGACTACACAGGCCACATAAAACCAAACACACATCACAGCACAAGACCCTGGTTCTGTGCAGGGAGAACACAAAATACATCCCTCAAAGTCCTTAAGTATTTTATTTATGGATCTCTGCCCAAGGCTGTCAGAGCTCTGCACAGCAGCACTCTGTAGTGTGGCTGACAGGCTGGAGGTTCTTCAGCCCAGAAAAGAGAAGGCTCAGGGAGACCTTCTGGTGGCCTTGCAGTCTTCAAGGGCTGATTGGAAAGCTGGGGACAGACTTTAGAGCAGGGCCTGTTGGGACAGGCCAAGGGGGGATGGTTTGAACTCTAAGAGGGAGATTCAGACTGGAGAAATGTTTGACACTGAGCATGGGGAGAGCCTGGCCCAGGTTACCCAGAGAGGTATCCCAGGTCAGGTTGTTTGGGGCTCTGAGCAACCTGTTCTAGGTGCAGATGTCCCTGCTGAGTGCAGGGGTTGGACTGGATGAGCTTGGGAGGTCACTTCCCACCCAAACCATTCTATGACTCCCCTTCCACTTGAGAAAAACATCTCCAGGGAGAAGCAAGTCTTGTCACCTCGTCATAATTGGTGTCATTCAGATCTTCATCATCATCATCAGCCGTCTGGTTCTTCTTCATCTGATCCCCAACCGTCCTCTTGCCCGGCGGCGCGTGGCGGTCGTCCACGGGGTCGTTGGCATCGCGCGCGGGGCCGATGTCCGAGCGCGTGGTGAAGCCTGTGGCTCTGTGGGGAGGAACCAGCAGCAGCTGGAGAGGCTGAGCCCCTGCTCTCTCTTACACAGGCAGCCTGTCAAAAGCATGACTTGGACGCCAAAAGCTCCACTGCTTGGTAAGAGGGCATCAGGCAGTCCCCATCCCTACCGTCCATAAAGCCTGGGGGGGAAACCTTTACCTGCAAAGACCCTGAGCCACCCAGCTCCACCACCCACCCTGGGCCAAGACAGATTTCCCTTCTGAACCCTGGCTCTCCATTAGACACAGTAAAAGAGCGCCTCTTTCTGGCTGTAGGGCACGGTGGGGTGTGGGTCTGCCACAGGGATGGGGAGACTGAAGGTTGGCCTTGGACAATCAGAATCGGTGAGAAAAGACCTCCAAGAGCATCGAGCCCAAACATCCACTCAGCACCACCATGGCCACCAAACCACGGCCCCCAGTGCCATGTCCACACATTTCTTGAATACCTCCAGGGATGGGGACTCCATCACCTTGACTTGATGATCTTAAGAGCTCTTTTCCAACCTCACTGATCCCGTAACTGGGGCCCAGACACCCCATATTCACCCAGCCTGCACTTACCTGTGCACAGAGGGCAGAACCACCCCAGTGCAGAGCACCAGCACAGTAGTGGAGGGCAAAGAGAACTTACAACCCCCAAAGGGTGACTCCAAGTGCCACTCAAACCTGCCTCTCGCCATTCCCAGTACAAACACACCAAGATCTGACGACTCTCAAGAGAGCCCCACGCACCTAGGGTTACCAAATCAGAGGGGACACAATCCCCCCCCAGCCAGCGGCATCTAAAGCACCCAGGAACTTATCCCCGCTGCCAGGTTCGCATCTAAACAGCATTTAAACCTCCACCCCCGCGATCTGAAGAGCTGACGCGACTCGTCTCCTAGCAATAACCCTTGAGAAGCCGAACAGGCCACGCAGGGCCTCCGGCCTGCCCCGACAGCACAGAGACCGCCGAGGCGGAGCGATGAGCACGAAACAGCGTCCGCGGGCGTCCCCAGGCCCAGTGAGGAGGGCGGCCAGGCCATGAGGGGGAGCCCGGGCGGGATAGGCCTAGGCCGGGCCCGCGGGCGGGCCGGGGAGCACGAGCAGCGTCTTACCCGCGGCCCAGCCCCGGCACGTAGCCCAGGGGCGCAGGCATGCCCAGGAACGGCTTCTTCTTCTTGTTCATGGTGGCGCTGGCGGCGAAGGGAGCGGGAGCGGGAGGGGGAGCGGGAGGCTCAACCGAGTCCGGCAGCGGCGGAAGCGGCGGCGCTGGGGGCGGGGCTTAGCCAGGGGCCGCGCGGCGCTTCCGCTCCGGCGGGGCACAGAGCGCCCCCTGGTGCCACAGAGCGCCCCCTGGCGCCACGACGGATCCGAGCGCGAAGGGGAGTGGGGCAGCGGGGCTCGGGGGCAGCGGGGCTCAGGTGGTCGGTTGCACACACGTGTGCACACCTGTGCCTGCACGCTGCACGCACGCAGCCCCGCACACCCCTCCACGGATGGACACGCCTTTGCGCCCTGATAGCACAACTTCAGCGTCCTCACCACCCCAGGCATCCTCATCACCCCAGGCATCACCATCATCCTGGCGCCCCATCATCTCCAGCACTCCATCAACCCCATTTTCTGTATTACCCCCGTCAATCCCATCACTTCATCACCCCTGTCATTCCCATCACCCCATAACCTCACTATCCCCATCACAGAACCACAGGATCATTTGGGTTGGAAGGGACCTTTCAAGGTCATCTATTCCAAACCCCCTGCAGTCAGCAGGGGCATCCCCAACTGGACCAGGTTGCTCAGAACCCCATCAGGTCTGAACTTGAATGTCTTCATGGTTAGGCCTCTGCCACAGCCCTGGGCAACCTGTTCCAGTGTTCCATCGCCCTCATAGTAAAGAACTTGTTCATAATGTCCAAATCATCCCCAACATCCCTATCATCCTCATCATCCCTATCATCTCCATCACCACCATCATCCCTTTCACCCTCATCATCCTGATCCCCACCCTCAGCAGACCCTGCTGCAGGCAGAGCCCACTCAGCCTAAGGCACCATCTGCTCTGTTAATTATGAATGCAGAGAGTGGTCACGTTTGTAACTCATCAGCAAAACAATCCCTGTTGTTTAATGCCCACACAGGCTTTTGGGAGCAATGAGAATGATGATGGTGATGATGGAAATAAGGGAGGGGATGAGGAAGCTAAAGCTGTGCTATCATAGCATTCACATTTTCTGGCTGCTATTATTATTATCATCATTATTATCATTATTACTGTTACTACTATTACTATTGCTATTAAGAAACAAGTAGATACTGTGGATGGCTTGTAACACCCCCAGCAGTTGAGTGTCTCTGCTGGGGAGCAAAGCCAACAGCCCACATTCAAGAGCCTCCAACCAAACCAGGGCTAAAAAGGGACACAGGGGACTGGGAACATTCCAGAGCTGTCCAAAGCCTCCAGAACTGCTCCATCTCAGCCCTCTCCAAGCCACTGCCCCTCCCCTTGCAGGTCTGTGCTGTGCCAGCCTTGCTCTCCCCTTCTCTCTGTTTCCCAAGAGAAATTCCCTCTGGAAGCACAGGCAGGGCTCTGTGCTCATCCCCTCCCCAGCTCAGGGGTCTCTCATTCCCTGTTCTGCTATGTGGGGGCAGCAGGGATGGCCATGCTGAGAAGCCATCTCCTGGGGGTGGCAGATGTCCAGCTCCTCTTCCTGCACCATCCATCCTCCTCCCCAGGCACCCACCAACATCCCAGGGGCTCCTGCCTCAGTTTCCCCTGCTGGCAGCACCGGGGAGGCTTCTCTCAAGCACCCACACTGAGGGGCTCAGAATTCATTTGCTGCCATTCAGCAAAGTCTCCTTCATGTGCAGTCTTCATGTGAAGACATCTTTAGGTGAAGACACCTGAGATCTGCGTCCACCTGGAATGGAGAACCAAAGGTGCCCTGAGCGAGGCTCAGGGTCATGAAACACAAGGGCAAGGGGGGGCAAGAGGGGTGTGAAGGGTCTGGGGATGGCTGGGGGGGGGTTGTCCTCATCCTGCAGCCCCCACCCAGCACCCAACCCTGCCTCTCGCTGCCAGCCCTTGCCAGGTTTCCAAGGGCTGAAGCAGAACCCAGCTGCAGGAGCAGACAAACAGCCCCACTTTGCATGCTAATGGCAACCCAGCCCCCAGCCACTTCCCAGCTCTATTTTTGGGTTCTGAGGGAGAAAAAAAAATAAAAAGAAAGGAAAAAAAACCATCACTTTTGCCAAACAGTTGGGTGGCAGGGGGAGGGAGGCTGCAGCTCCTGCCTCTCCTGGAGGGACATCCTGGAGTGAGGACAAAGCCCGTGGGAGCATTCTTAGCTCCAAGGAAGGCTGTGGGACCCCTGGCCCCCCAGCCCCACATGGGCTGCCCTGAGCCTCCTGGCTTTGGAATATCCTTGCAATGTGCCTCCATGCAGCCATGCAGCTGGGGACCATTTCCCTTCCGGGGCAGGATTTGACCCTGAAAGAAGGCTCCATCAGCCCCCACCAGCTCCTGCAGCTTCTTGGTGGGGCTAATGAAAGCTCTTGCTGTCCAGCAAGCCTGGCCTCCTCTGTACACCCTGAGTGTCCCCATGCTGCATCCGTGCTCCTGCACACCCCACAGGGACAGGGTCCAGCTGCTGTGTGCAGGGAGAGCTCAGGTTATGGTTGGACTGGAGGATCTGAAGGTCTTTTCCAACCAGGTGATTCTATGATTCCATGATTCTGTTTCATCAAATCTTAGTTGAGGGGGTGGATAAAGTCTTGTCCCTGCCAGGAGATGGGAGATGAAGAGAACCAGCACCCACCAGCAACCCTCCCAACCCAAGAGGAGAAGCTGTGGTAGGGAGAGGGAGAGCTCTCTGCTGACACCAGGGCAACTGCAGGAATTTCACTGAAAAACAAGGAATAACCCCAAAAAACGCTGAGGGGAGGGCTGGTGACAGAGTGACCCCAGCAGGGAGGTGCAAGGGTGGTGAATCTTCCCTCTCCACCCAGCGCTGGCACAAATCCACGTGGGAAGGTTTCCCACCTCCTCTCTGCAGCACACACACTCCAGCTGAGGAGAAAAGGCAGAATCATTTATAGTAAATGATTTTTGATCTTCACTCTGCATGGACCTGTGGTTTGTTCTGTGCTGCTGGGTCCTGGGGGTGGCCAGCAGCCACTGGCCCTGCGCACTGCGAGCTCCGCTTCCATCTTCCAGCGGAGTTGGAGCACAGTGGGGATGAGTGGTTCAGGATCCGGCCCGTGAGCATCCTTGTTGGGTCTTTGGCCACCCCAGTGGCTTTCTCCTGGGGTGTCCCTTTGCTATCCCAGCCCCAACACTGAGCTCTTCTCAGAGAAAACGAAAAATAGCCACTTCGATGGAGCACAAGACCCAGCTCAGCTACTGGGGATCCCACTGGGAGCTCAGCACCCAGCCCCAAGCCGAGCGAGGAGCTGGGCAGCCCAGGGCCAGGGCTGCTGTGGAGGGGTTGCGGTCACCACTGCCTCCTTGCTCGCACAAAGCCACTTCTGTGGCCTTGGGGAGAGCAGAGGCTGAGGCAGCATCTCCTGGGACAACGGGAAAACAAACCCCCAGGCTCTCCCAGCGCTGGGAATTCATGGCCTTAAATATCACACAGCACAGCAGGGCCCAGGGCAGGCTCCAGTCCAAGCACCGTTTCCCAGTGCCTGCCTGCAAACCTCCTCCTGCAAAAGTCCTGCCTGTAAATCCCCTGCCTGCAAATCTCCCCTGCAAATCCCCTGCCTGCAAATCTCCCCTGCAAATCCCCTGCCTGCAAAACTCCCCTGCAAATCCCCTGCCTGCAAAACTCCCCTGCAAATCCCCTGCCTGCAAATCTCCCCTGCAAATCCCCTGCCTGCAAAACTCCCCTGCAAATCCCCTGCCTGCAAATCTCCCCTGCAAATCCCCTGCCTGCAAAACTCCCCTGCAAATCCCCTGCCTGCAAAACTCCCCTGCAAATCCCCTGCCTGCAAAACTCCCCTGCAAATCCCCTGCCTGCAAATCTCCCCTGCAAATCCCCTGCCTGCAAATCTCCCCTGCAAATCCCCTGCCTGCAAAACTCCCCTGCAAATCCCCTGCCTGCAAAACTCCCCTGCAAATCCCCTGCCTGCAAAACTCCCCTGCAAATCCCCTGCCTGCAAATCTCCCCTGCAAATCCCCTGCCTGCAAATCTCCCCTGCAAATCCCCTGCCTGCAAAACTCCCCTGCAAATCCCCTGCCTGCAAATCTCCCCTGCAAATCCCCTGCCTGCAAATCTCCCCTGCAAATCCCCTGCCTGCAAAACTCCCCTGCAAATCCCCTGCCTGCAAAACTCCTTCTCCAAAACCCCTCCTGCGAAATTCCTGCCTGTAAAACACCTCCTGCAAGCCTAGAGCAGAAACCCAGCCCCACGCCAGTATCACTGCCTGTGTTGCTGGTGCCATCCTGGGGGGACCGGGAGCAGTGCAAAGCTCTCTGACTGGAGCAGCCTGGGCCGGTGGGAGGTGTCCCTGCCCACGGCAGGAGGCTGGACCTGGACGATCTTGAAGGTCCCTTCCGACCCAACCCATTCTGTCGCTCCGTGACTGAGCCCTGGGAGATAAGAGACACCAGCTTTGGCCACCACAGCCCCAGCACATCCCCACCTGCGGCTGAGCCGGTGCTTGCTGGGCAGACCTGCTGCTCTGCGCTCCCAGATGCGATGATGGTTTGGATTTGAGACTGAACCAGAGGCTGCTTTTCGGTCCCCGTTGGCTCAGCTGCTAAATTAACACTTTTTGAGCCTGTTCTCACTCGATTATCACCCTGTGCAGTGAAAGCCTCTGAAGACAGGATGTCCTACTTAGTGAAATCAACTCCACATTAGGTAAATATACTTCCTAAAATTTTAATTAGTCCCACCTAAGGATGTGGAGGGGCCCAGAGGATGCATCTGCAGCATCTGCTCTCCAAGCCGAGGACCAACACGCAACAGGGAGCTGCTCCAGAGCTGGCAGCAGGCAGGTGCTGAGTTCCCAGCACAGCTGGGATGGAGAGAGGTGCCTTTGAATGTCTGCCCTGAAGCCATCTTAGATCTCAGAGGCAATTAATAGAGGTTGCTAAAGGGGTTCCAACACAGAGCTTGCACCCTTAGCAATGGGGAGAGCTGAGCTGGCATCAGCTGGAGGTTCTTTGGGAATAATCCTCATGTGGGAGAATGCCCAAGAGCGTGAGCTGCTCACCAGCAGCATGCCAGTGGCGGTACCCAAATGGAGCTCCTTCAAATCACCTTCTCATCCCACAGCGTCTAAAACCCAGAGCTCCTGGAGATGGACCAAGGTGGCTGAAAGTGGTGTGGGCTGCTGGATGAGGTGGACACAGAAGGTCTCCATGTTAAGGACAGCACGCCCATGGTCCTTGCCTGGTGGTCCAGGTCCATCTTCAATGAGTCAGCCATCAACTCTCCTGCCTGAGACCCTCCTGCCTATGATCTTTGTTGCCCCAGAGCAGCAGGCTCAGGGTGGTGGAGGTTTTGCTCATTTCTGCCACCCAAGGCATGGGCAGGGAAAGGAGTGGAGGTGATGGTGAAGTGAAGGTCAAACCACAGTGGTGGTGAAGGCAAAGGTGAAAGTGAAGGCAAAAATGAAGGTGAAGATGATGATGGCGAAGGCCTGCTGAGCAGTCCCTGGACATAGCAGGACTCCCAGTGCTCCCCAGTTCTGGTATTTCCCATCTCTTCTGCTCTGTTCTTCTACCCACAGCTCCTTCCCAAAACCCAGTGTCACTGTCCCCTCTCATTCCCCATTCTGGGGCTGCCTAAACTCTGCACCCAACTGCTCTGCCTCACAGCACAGGGCTGTACAACCCCTGGAGGGACGCCAGCTCCTCCATCTCACTGCCACTCCTCAGGACCACCTCTCCCACGTCCCAAGAGCAGGAGATGCTCTTTGGAACACCTTGCAGCCTGGCCTTTCCCAGCTGCTGAACCCCTCGTTTTGCAGCCTGGCTGTGATCACAAGCAGCTCCCAGCCCCCAGGCCGCGTGTGGAGGCAGTCAGAGCAGAGCAAATCAGCTGCAGCCTGGCTCTGCCTTGCGACGTAAATAATAAACAGGACTCTGTAAGCAACGGAACGCAGGCAGCGAGCCCTGACATCAGGCTTGGGGTGCTCCAGGCTGCTGAGACGTGGCGTGGCCACACCGTGGTTGTTAACTTGCTCATGCTGGTTAGCTGCTAGAGGCTGCAGAAGTCTGCTCAGCTCACAGAATCAATCAGAGCATCAATCATAGAATCACGAAGGTTGGAAAAGACTTCTGAGATCATCAAGTCCAACTATCACCAGATGCCTCCACGGCCAGCAGACCGTGTCCTGAGCTGCCACAGCTGCTTGCTTGCTGAACACCTCCAGGGATGGGGATTCCACCACCTCCCAGGGCAGCCTGTTCCAATCACAGAGTGCATTGGGTTGTAAGGGACGCCTGGAGGTCATCTTGTCCAACCCCACTGCGGTCAGCAGGGACACCCCCAGCTAGAGCAGGTTGCTCAGGGCCACACCAAGTTTGACCTTGAGTGTTGTCAGGGTGGTGCCTCCACCACCTCTCTGGGCAACCTGTTCCAGCATTTCACCATCCTCATAGTGAAGAGCTTCCTCCTGGTGTCCAGCCCTGCTCTAGGTTCAAACCACTGTCCCTGTTCCAAGGCCTGACCACTCTTTCAGCATAGAAAGTTTCCTAACATCCAACCTAAGCCTCCCCTGGAGCAACCTGAGGCCATTTCCTCTTCTCCTGCTGCTTGCTCCTTGAGAAAAGAGACCAGCAGCCACCTCACCCCAACCTCCTTTCAGGTAGTTGTAGAGAGCAGTAAGTTCTCCCCTTACAATGGTTTTGATTTGTGTCCCTTTGGGGCACTGATATAAGAACCCCAGAGCCAGGGTGATGGCAATGCCCAGCCTGGGGGCTTCTCCTTGGTGAGGCCAGCAGGATCCAACCTGTCACGGCTTCAGTTAGCTAAGGGAGAGCAGAGGGAGCTCGGTGAAATGATTTTGGCCCCTAAAGATATTGCAACAAAAATGTACACAGCCAAGAACCAAGCAAAGAAAAACCTAAATGGTGATTCCAGACTGCAGCTGGGGGAGAAAAAGCCCCAGGCCAGCATCTGAGCACCCTCCTGTGCCATGGCTCTGGGGGCACTGGGAGATGTGGCTGCACCCAGATGAGGCAGGAGCTGCATCCCTGCATCTGGCTGCGTCCCCATGGTGCTCAGCACTGCTGCACAGGGTGGGCTGAGGACCAGCCAAACCTCCCCAGCTCATGAAACATCCATGAGCATCGAGCAGCTTCTTAGAATGTCAATGTAGGGGTTGGGGTTTGGGGGTTTTGGTGGTTGGTTGTTTTCTTCCCTTCTTACTGGAAAGGACTAAGATCTGGCTCTGAGCTGTGTCCTCTTGCTGTGACTCGCTAAAGCAGCTGAGGGAGGTGGCTCCCACCGCCTCGCCGTGTCCTTGCAGCTGATGGCATCTCCAGCATCCCCTTCTTGAATTCAGATGGAAATTCATCATTTCATTTTGGAAAATGATATTAACCCTCCCTCCCTGCCCCCAGCCCCTCCTCTGTGCTGAGAGGAAGGGAAGGAGCCAGGCTGAGCTCCCAAACCACTACAGCTGCCTTGAGAGCACCCGCGAGGTGCCCAAATCCAATTAGCAACACATCCATGTAAACCTCCGAATGAAAGCAGCTCCAGCAGTGCCAGGGAGCAGCACACAGGCAGGGATGCCTCAGATGTCCTCTGCCAGTAAATCAGCATCCTCAGGAAGGTGCAGCTCTCAGGGAGAGGGCATCCAGCAGAGCCGGGGACAAGGAGACCGCAGGCGCTCGGAGCCCGAGCTTTGGTGCCGCTTCAAGCAAGCCCTCGCTCGGCAGCCCTCAGCTTTCGGTGCCTTATCATCAGCATGGAAACAAATTATTTTCAAGGAGAGATTTCTCACAGCACTAAATATTTCTGTGCCCAGTCGAGCTAAGCACCATCCATCACCCCCGCCAGGCAGCAGGCTCCAGGCACAAGGCTGCCTCCCCGCGAGTGCCTCCACAAACTCATTTGAAACTCCTTGCACCAAGATTCAGGGTTGGGGGTCACAGGGGAGCCCCTCCGTGGTGCTTGGCTTCTGAATGCCAGCCCCTGCACTTGGGGCTGTGGTGAGAAGGGGGATCCCCAGCACCTGGCTGCACCTGCAGCCCCCCCAGGCAAGGCATGAGGGGCTTGGTGACGGTCACCTCATGGATTCACAGGATGGGTTGGAAGGGACCATAAAGATTATCCAGCTCCAACCCCCTGCCATGGGCAGGGACACCTCCCACCTGCCCAGGCTGCTCAACCTCATCTAACCTGGCCTTGAACACCTCCAGGGAGGAGGCAGCTACAGCCTCCCTGGGCAACCTGGGCCAGTGTCTCCCCACCCTCACTGCAAAGAATTCCTTCCTCAGCTCCAGTCTCACTCTGCTCTCTTCCAGCTGAAACCATTGCCTCCCACCCTAGCCCTTGCAGAAAGTCTCAGGAGGGATGGGGCACCGCCAGGGCTCCAGTGGCCACCTGCCTGGCCACAGCTGGAGGGTGCAGCTCCTCCTCCCCCTCTGCCCGGGTGCTTTTTGTTGTTTTTTTCCTGCTGATGAGTGATTTTCATTAAGGAGCAGACAAGCAGAGCCACGCAGAAATTAGCTGCTTTTCTCCTCAGACAAATGACTTCCGTCTGAAGCTTTTTCCTCTCCTCCCTCTCCTCCTCGCAGGGCTGCGGCGGGAGCAACGCTGAGCTTTAATTGCTTCCTTTCTTCTCTGAGAAACCAACGTGCTGAATCATCCCCTCCCCGTGCCCTCTCCAGAGCCTGGCACACGGGGCTGGCAGGGCTCACGGTGACATTGGCCCTGTCCCTACCCAAACCCACGGGCACCTGGAGGGCAGATCCGTAGGGCTGGGGCTCGGTGGAGCTGCTGCCCTTGGCCTGTCCCTCACCAACACGTGGGGTAGGGAGCCCCTGGGGGTGCTTGAGCCTCCCAAGCTTTGATCTGGGCTTGAGCTCAACTTACCAGCTTTTTCCTCCTGTTATTTAACTCCACTGAGGGATGCTGAAGGATGTGGTGTAGTAGCGGTCCTGGTGGAGCTAGGTAATGGTTGGACTTGATGATCTCCATTCTGCACAAACCCTTCAGCAGACATGAAAGGACCCAAAGGCAAACCAGCATCCAGCACAGGGGCGCTGGGGCTGGTTAAGAGATGCTCCAGCTCGGGAGGGATGGAGTTGATCACCCAAGATTGTTGCTGGAAGCTGTAACAGCTGAGGATGGCCAGATCATGGAGCACACCACATCACCTCCCCAGCCCTCCCTGCACAGCCCACAAAATCCTGAAAATCCTTTGGAATTGCAAACAGGTGAATGGCCCAGGCCTCCCCACACCCCCCAGGCCCCACTGCAGCACCACCAGCATGGAAATGATGATGAGGAAACAAATTCCTGTCCTCAGGATCATGAAACCTTTCTGGGAGAAGGATGATTGCTACCAGAGGGGGAAAAGCGGGAAAGGGCAGGCTGGGAAGAGCAGAACAGCCTGGTGGAACCTGCACACATCTGTCAGGCCCCACCAGCCTTGCCCTGCCAGGGCCCCTCTTGAACCATATTCCTCCTGGAAAATACCTGCCAGGGCTTGGAAGCTCTGTGTGTAGACACAGGCTGAGGGAGAAGAAGGCATTTCAGAGCAATGGAAACCAGGTTGGGTCTTTATTTGACGGAGTGGGATGCCTGCAATGAGCAGCACTGCCCTGCCTGCAGGAGCGGGAGGAGGAGGGGACTGCCAATGCCAGGAGGAAGGAGGGCAGCAGTAGCCCAGTGGACTATCTGCAGGCTGCACACAGGGTTTGTGGCTCAGTGTCCCCACTCCTGGCATGGCAGCACGGTTGGCTCAACACGCGTGGCAGAACCAGCTGGCTCATGGCACAGAGCTGAGCCTGGCTGGGGGCTTAAGCCCCCTCCAGGGCATCTCCTCAATAATATCCAGGATCTTGGAGAGCTCATATGGACCTGGGGAGACTAATTCTTCCAAGCACTGAACACACACAGACACAGACACACAGACACACAGACACACAGACACACACACATAAACACAGACACACATCCACACACAGACACACAGACACACAGACACAAACACAGACACACGTCCACACACAGACACACAGACACACACACAGACACACAGACACACACACATAAACACAGACACACATCCACACACAGACACACATACACACACACATAAACACAGACACACATCCACACACACACAGACACACATCCACACACAGACACACAGACACACACACATAAACACAGACACACATCCACACACACAGACACACATCCACACACAGACACACAGACACACACACATAAACACAGACACACAGACAGACACACACACACAGACACACACACACACACACACACACACAGACACACACACACACACACAGACACACACACAGACACACAGACACACACACACACACATAAACACAGACACACATCCACACACACAGACACACATCCACACACACACAGACACACAGACACACACACAT